>JACYFF010031959.1:88603202-88643489 GCA_017589665.1 Selenicereus undatus
TTATTATTATTATTATTATTATTATTATTATTATTATTATTATTATTTTCTACATTCCTATTGAGCATATACATAATATAAATGCAAATATAGAATATTTTACTTGTTAGATACAACACAATGACAACTATAGATGCTACATGTATAAGATAATATCACATATAGTTTACCACCAAAAGACATCAAATTCATTTCAGTTTTTACAGCACAAGAGTCCAAACTAGTATTAATAATTTTTGGGTGGTAAGATTATTTGATATTTTCTTTAGCAGATATTCTTAATGTGAAATATTTGAAATCATTCCTGTTATCCTTAAGACTAGGATGAATGTCGTGCTTATTTTTATTAATATTTATTTAATAATAATGAAATTTTTTTTGTCATTACCGGCATCTAAAATATAATATAATACACAACAATTATTGAAACAAATAAAATTTTAAAATAAATATCAATGAAATTATGATAATTAATTATTTTAAATATTAATTTTTCACGTAGTATTTTCAATACTATTGGTTCATGATTTAAATATTAGATTCTGCATAAATTCTAAGAAAATAATAATATAAAAATAAACCTATAAAACCAATGTAGATGTTTCAAATTGAAGAATGAATTTATGGCTTTTGTTTTGGTCATGTAACTCATGCATGTGTATCACCTAAAAAATATGCATAAATAACTTACGGAATTATAATATATAGTAAAAAAGCTTGTTGATCAAATTTGTGCATTATCATTACTCTCACCTTTTTTTAATAAATATTATTTTTTTTCATTTATCTAAAATTTAGTCTTTATTGGGATAATTGTAAAATAATTCAGCGCAAGCATTTTGTTCTCAAGAGTTATTTGATTTTTCTAGTTATCAATAGTTGATGACATTTTAAATAGAAATTCAATTGTCTTATAAAACACATGTTACATAGTCAAATTGAGTTGATTAATGTTAAAGTGGGTGTACTGATTTGCAGACAATTTTAAAGGGTACATTAAATTATTATTGATTTTTTATTTTATTATTTGTAAACTAATGTTTATAATTGCCGAAATAATTGCATAAAATATTAATACCTTTATTATTTTATTTTGTTATATATATAGTAAATCTATCTTTTATCTTTGAAGCTCTATAAGTAAAGAATTACATTAATCTACAGTTATTACTATTTACAAACTAAATTTAATTATACAATTATTGTTGACTTGTCAAAATGCACAAGTAAAAGAGTGCATGAAACCTTTATTATAGTAATAATACTTTTATTATTGTATATCATTTTATAGTAAAGTTATTTTTGACCTCTCAAATTTTTACTGTGTGCGAAATCTAATTGTAAAACTATTTGGGCTTTTAAATTTTAGGAATAAAGAAGCACATTAAATTCTTGTTATTATGACATTTGAGATTAACTAAAACATGAAAGAAAAAAAAGAACGTAACCAATAATAATGTAACACTTGTCAAACTGCCATCAATCCATTCATGCCATTCACTTTTATATTATATACTAGAACTATTCCTTTTGCGATGCAAGGGCTGAGTAAACTAATATGTCAATGTTTAGAATTATAAATATTCAATCAGCAATTTTTTTTTCAGATTTATTTTATTAGTTAAAGGATCTTTTTATATATTGTTGTTTTTATCGTTTACATATGTGCTATTTTTGTGCTATTTTTGCAAGTCAGTGTTTATTAATGCCACTTCTAAGTAATTGAGTAATGAGAAGATGAAAGGTCTTGCAGGTTATATAATAAATAAAAAAGAATTGTATGTATGCTAAAAGAAAAAAAAATTAATTAAAATGGCAGTTAATGTCCTAACCAATAATGCTATGACACTTGGTAAAAACTTGCGGAATCATCCAATTTTATAGATAGTTAATATAGATATGATATATGATATATGGTATGATTTTCCTTCGTCTTGCTCATTGCCTCTGAGATCGAAGTGACTTTTTTCTCTACCTTCCTCACATATGATATTTATTTGTTAAAAATTAAGTATTTTATATCTTTCATTTCTGAATGTATATCTTGTGGTCAAAATTCTAAAGCCATTATTGTCCTAAATTTCAACAGTCCCATTACCATCGCAGATTTCTATTAATTTCTTAATTCAATGTTATATCCTCCTCTTGATGTGTTGATTCAGTCAAAATTTTATGGCTTGTGTATTTCTTAAGTGTCCACTTTAGATTTTTTGTGTATTTTTTTTTGTGTTGTTTATTGTCATTCCCTCCTCTTTTTTAGATTTATTTTTTGATAAATTCGCCTAATAATGATAATTTTGATCTAATTCATTTACATTTTTTATTCACTATGTTTATTTTATGGCTTGGATAAACTTATGTGCACCTGTAATTCCATGACACTAATATTTCCATAATAATTATGGCTATCAATAAAGAATAAGTTAATACGATGGTTAAAAAATATGATGTTATATTCATAATTTATATTTTATTAAATTATTTATCATGATGAGAATTATCCAACTACTTCATTAAAGAACAAATTAAAAAACTCACATTTTAAAATAAAAATAATTATATATATATATATATATATATATATATATATATATATATATATATATATATATAAATTCCACGCATCACATGGATCTTAATACTGGTTTACTAATTATATAGGAACATCTATAACGTAACTAATGAAGTCTCCACCTTAATAATTAATAATTAGTATTAATCTCACTAATTTTCAATCTTAAACCACATATCACATTGACCAAAAATAAAGTAACAAATAAGGAAAAATATCTATTTGGTCCCTCCCCTAAAAGTGAGGACACATCAACATTAATCTAGAAATTTAAGGCTTCAAGTGTGTGAACAGAAATTCACACACGCAAAGTCGCGAACGGCCACAATTAATTGATTTATTATGTAAAAATAATATAAAAAAATAAAAATGATACAGTCTCATTTGAAAAATGAGAAATACAAAAACTATAATTTAAAAAAAGACGTTTCTAGTCCAGCAAAAACCCTAAAAAATACAAGCAATTCTTAGCTGTCACTCCAACAAACTTTCCTTTTTGCATTTCCTTGTACACCCAAGAAAAAAAAAAAAAAAAAAAATCCTTGCTGCGCAAGCAAGTCATTGAATATGGTAAGTCATGCCGCCTCAGCCCTAGTATAAGTACATGGCCTTCTCTCCACCTTTGCCTGGTTTAAGACATATTCTCACCAACATCAACACCAACACCAACACCAACACCGACACCATTAGATAGAGAAAGTTCTGGGGAGAGACTGGGGATTGTCATATCCGCAGCCATGGCAGCGAGAACCTTGATGTGTTGGGCGTTCCCTCACTTCATAATTGCACAACAATCCAACGACGACGATCATCAAAAAATTGAAGAGAAGGAGAAGGTGATGACTTGTAATTTCGAAATGCCTCTTCATTATCCGAGGTATACTAAAGAAGATTACGCGAAAATGGAGGAGTGGAAGGTAGATTTGTTGCTTAAGCAATATGGGCTTGATCATGTTATTAAGGGTAAATCCCTTGATGACAAGAGGAAGTTCGTCATGGGAGCTTTCTTATGGCCTGATCAACTTTAAATTTCGTACTTGACTTGGAACACTATGCGTTTTGTTACATCATGATGACTCTTGTGTTTAGCTGATTGTATAACTACATCGTTCCAGCCAGTCGGTGTTTAATTACAAGTTTTGTAGCACTTCCCATGCATATGTGTATGTGACTGATGAATTATGCCATTTTATGTAATGTTCAAAAGGTAGTAAAATTATATTGCAATAAAAAGTTAAATAATCTTCTACTTGTTTATATAATTCCTCTATTTCATTTCTAATTCGGTTCATATGTTTAGTACATCTTAATTAAAAAAAATTGAACAAGTAATATGATTAGTTGATAAAATGTAACTGTGTCATGAAAAATAGGTAATATATATCATACACCTTAGGGTAAGTAATCTCAATGGTCAAGTATACATATTTTTTTAATGTGGATTTGTCATATAGATAATTTTTAATATATTGTGTTAATGTGGCGTATAGAAGTATAAGCTCTCACAAGTATGAGATATTAAAAAAATGACAATTCGGTGCACAAGCATCCTGCATTCACGCAAGGTCCAGGGAAGGGCCCCACCCCAAGGAGTGTATTGTAGGCAACATAACTTAACTTTGTTACTGGCTGATTGCAAGGCTCGAACCCATGACCTTTTGGTCACATGGAGACAACCTTACCGTTGTTTCAAGGCTCCCTTTGACAAATATAAGATATGCTTTGTGAACAATAAAAGAGACATAAATTTACTAGATTTTTACCGTAAATTGTTAACTCAATTGTGCAAAAATATGAGAGTTGTAGATTGAAGGATCCATGAATGGAAGGCCACACCTCATTGCTTAAGCGTCATACCGTGAAAGTGGTGTAAGAGTTGATATGGGGCGGTGGTAGTTGAACTTGAACATTCAAGAAGAAGAGGCGGGGAGGCGAGAAATTTGCAAAAGGAGGTGGTTGATGTGATGTGCCAACAAAAAGACTAATCCGCATGTCTCGAGTCTCGACCAATGCCTTTGTCTTGTGATTGTGACTCGGTTAAAACCATGGGCTACCTACATACAGGCACCCACCGTTTTCAATGGAGTAATAATTCATAGTCCGTTGGTTACAAATGTACTTGATTGGGCCATGCTGACCTATTTGCTACTAGAGGTTGTTCTAGGCCGAATGGGCCGGGCTCGCCTGGTTTGGACTCTGGATCACAAGGTGATTTTGTTCATGTTTTGAGAATACACCTAGCAATGGTCCATTGATCATATTGGCATAAGATGGATCTCTGCTCAGATCCGTCACAAGGATCCGCCCGCACTGAATCCACCTAATGTCATTCATTATTTTTAAAAAATTTAAACGTGATATCTTTAACTCTGCTCCAAAAATCCAAGTTCAGAATAACTCCAAATAAGTTAATAATTCACCAAACATCCCTTAAATAAGTGACAAGTACTACTTTAATAAAAGAGGTTGGAGGTTCAAATCTTAATACACAGTTTAATTGTAGGTATGGCAAGGTTTATAGGTTTTTGAGGGGTTTGTGTATGTATAATTTGAACGGGTGCCAATTGGGTAGAACATCATCCAAATTTGGCTCAATCAACCATCTGCCCGTCTATCATTCCATTCGGTTCACCCATTGTTTTCGATTTTCACCTGTTTATCCGGGTGGAATTACCAAACATGCATTTATCAAAGCAAAATATGCACAAAAAAAAAAAAATCAAAGCAAAATATGGAAAGATTCACATAGTTGGCCGCAAATTTCAAGCTTTGTTTGATATTAAATTGAAAGATTTGAACAACCCCAAGAAAAATCAAATAAGATATTGCACCCACTGCTCAACTCGCTTTAAGTTACATGAATAAAAAAGAGTTCCAATTTAGATTACAATCAAATTCGAACGATACAAACTAGGAAAAAAAAACTAAAATTCAAAGAAAAATTAACGACCACATCTATTCTTTTTGGTTGAACATATAGAGCTGTTCTTTACGAGACACTAACCAAAAAAAAAAAAAAACTTTTGAAAAATGAATTTCATAAACTTCAAAACTACTTCGGAGACCTGAGGGTATTACATGAGAAGATAATAACACAATAAACTTTTGGTCCTTATTGGTAAGATTACTCATCAATTACATCCTAAAAAACCAACACCACTCTTCTTGTTTTCATCGGAACGCCTCATGATTGGAAGATCAAAAACGAAATACAAATGGAAACATACATCATTTACATCCTAAAATATCAAGGCCTAAAATTTTCTGAGATTTGAACCTGAGACCTTTCGCTCATAAATCCTCTAATATCATGTTTAAGAATAATCTCAACTAGTAACCCCCATATTGATTTATCGCTATATGTAGGGAGAGCCTTTACAGTGTCCACGCTTCAAGCCCAAAGCGCATTTGCGTGAGGGGGCGTTTTAGAGTATAAACCTATTCCTGAACCTTCAACCATCAGCTTAAACTTTTGATTGAATTTGTTCTTGAACACAAACTACACACAAACAAAAGAAACAATCCAATCTAGTGGTTCAATCATGTACTTGAGCAATTATTAGAACAATGTGATCATCAAATATCTGGAGCATCTGAAAAATCTGAGCAACTTAGTTTAACTTGCACATTATAGCCATTCTTATGAAGGGGAGCCTTTGAGCAACAGTAAGGTTGTCTCCATGTGACCAAAAGGTCACAGGTTTGAGTCGTGAAATCAGCCACTGACAAAGTCAGGTTAGGCTGCCTATAATTCATCCCTTGGGGTGCGACCCTTCTCCGGACCCAACGTGAACACAGGATGCTTGTGCACCGAGATATCCTTTTTTTTTTTTTAATTATTGTAGCCATTCCTATGTCTCTTGCATAAGAGACGGAAAGACAGAAAGGCAGAGGGGGGGCCTTCACTCAAGCACTTACATTCAATCAAACAAATTAAATCCCATTCATAATATGCAGTGCAGCGAGAACAAAACAACAACCATTCATAATATGCAGTGCAGCGAGAACAAAACAACAAGACTTTTAGACAGGTGGTGTATATATACATGAAAATTTTCAATTTAGAGGATGCAAGCCCCTTAGCTGGCTTCTACGGATGAGCCCTTCTTACTTGGGATATGTCATTTGCATTTCAGTGCATCCTACGCAACTACACAAAAAAAATTTTGTTCGTAAAACAGAAGATAATTAGTCGACGAATTGCACATAATTCAGTTCAAGACATACATTACTCAAGATTGGCTACCACTATCAAGCACAATTAGGGGTGGTAAGGGGGCGGGTATGGTATGGGTTAATTCATACCCTCACCAATAAACATTTTCGAAATCAATGTCCATATTCATACTTATACCCAGTGGGTATTGTAAAACTATACCCATACCCATATATTGGGTATACGGGTTTTGTTTGGGTATATACAAACCAAAAAGATTTATTGAAAAATATCACATATGAATGAAGCGTCTCACATCGAAAATTTGAAGAGAAGGACCATGATATATATAAATCAAGTGGGGTACAACATGTTGAGGTGAATCCAAGGGGGGGGGGGGGGGTCAGTCAAACAAAGGCCACAATAACAAGCCAAGTGAGGTACCATGGGAGAGACTTTTTTCTGTCTCCAGCTGCTATACTATAAGCATCAATGTTTAGGGCTGACAAGAACGAATATCCGACCCATTTTCATGGAACCTGTCCTAGTTGGAAGCGGGTCCACAACAGGGTACCCGGTTCCTAATTGTTTTCCTATTTTGTTTTATTTCATTCAATTTAAATTTTTGGCTTGTGGTTATAATTTTGTTAGAAAACCAATACACCCAACAAGCTAGCTACTCGATCGTTCAAAATCAAATTTAATAGATTGGCAGATAGATATTTACCACGCATTAAAGTCCAATTAGTTAGCTAATAAATAACAATTCATTTCATCCAAGCATAAAAGAAATACCATCTTCTCATATTATTATACATTAACAAAAAGATTTGGTAATATCAATGTATAGCCGAAAATTATGGCGGCATCAGAAGAACAACACCTGATGTCAACGGGTAACCGGGTAACTCAGATGTTTTTTTTTTTTTAAAAAACTGATTGGACCGGGTGACCGGATAGCAGGTTCGGTTCTACTTCCAAGTTTTCAGGACCCGGCTGTGGATCTGGTCGCCACCAGTTCCAGGATTTCGGAACCAGTCCCGAACCAAATTCTGGGTATGGACCCGGCGGGTCCGAACCGTGTCCGGGTCCAGAACCGGTCACCTGGGTTTTTTGTTCAACCCTATCGATGTTTATCCCGTGCTTTTATTCATGCATACATGTGCGTTCAGCAGCTGAAAACCAGCAACACTATTGGAAAACGGGGCCAAAAAGGCATAAACACAATGTACAGACTCAATATACGACTGTTAGAAGCTTCCACATGCCCCTGCATCACTCACAAGGCCACGATATGTGAAGGCTAATTGTACAGAACTGGTATGCAGAAATTATAACTATATCATCACATATGAAACATAGAGGCAAGGGGAAGTTTGCAATGCAGACTTTCTTGTGGCCTGATCAACCCTATGTAAATTTCATTGACAATGAATCATATTCAACAGAACCCATTCACATTAAGCAATAGACTCTCTTAGCATGCTTGAATAAATTCCTTATCTTATTACATGATCATGCAGTACGTTATTTGCAGTTTATGACATCCAAATAGCAACTATGGCTGATTTTGAATAGAATTGTTCACAAAAGCAAATTGCAAGTTTAAAAAATTCTACAGATTTCATTTTGACATTTGCTGCAGTTGACTTCAAGTGTTCTAGCAAGTGTAGATGTTCAGGTGTCAGGTTCACCCTTTTGGGAAAATTTTGTATGTTTTGGCCTAACTGAAGTATTAAGTACTGATACCTGCTTGAATCATCACTTGTTGATCATTTTTCTTTGTTCTCCAACAAACATCCCACCACACGCACATAATTCCGCTCTTTAAAAATTAAAAATGCAAAATGCAGAGCTGTTTCTCTAAAGAGAGTAAGCAGTGGTTAAACTAACATCAATTTCTCATTAGTAACATCAATTTTCTCATTTTCACAAAATGAAAAATGCAATGCAATATATTCTCCACAAAGAGCAAAGCAGTGCCTTCAAAGTGACATCAATTTCTAGTTCACATTAGCTAGAATTGGCATCATTTAATTTATGAAGCGGCAAGTCTGTGAATATCTTCTATAATAAATAAATATCTTCAAGAAAAGATTCATTATGATATCACAATAATTTGAAACTAACTCAACTCTTATTCCTATGATTTCATGTGAAACCATGTAATGATCAAGAGTCACAGGTAACTCAATTTCAATGTAACTGCTAGCCAGTATGGATCAAAACAAAGTTGCATCTAAGAGGTCCATTACAAAGCCTTCGCCCCGCATCACGGGACAATTACTCTCTTCCCAAAAGACCGGTCTGATGGGGCATTCAGCTCCACTGCTTATAAGCTTAGGACCCTACCATCACTTATCTGATGTAGGACTCTTATCCGTAGCATGCGGCATTAGTGATGGACTTATTGAGTAAGGGGAATGGATTTGCTATTTCACAAGGAATAAGTGGATTGAAGCTCAGGCCAAGGAATATGTGTGGACAGAATAGGTGGACCAATTACAGCACATAGAATGCCATAGACAGAGCACATGCAAGTAATCTTCTACAATAACCATATTAGTGGATAGAAATGCAGAAAGAAAAGATATTTTACAAGAAATAAAATTGGAATACTGTATGAAACTAGCTCAAACAAAGAACTCTGCAAGCACTGCCAACAAGGATATAGCCCTTCACTATTCTTTAAAGGCCTATCAACGACTCAAAAATGGTGAAACCACTACCCCATTCTCTCTTTTGGGATTACCAATTTCTCATTGCAGTATGGGTCCCTCCCTCTCGCTAAAATCCATTTTCAATGATTAGTGATGATTTCTTTAAAGATGAAGTACATATAAAGTAACCCTCAGGCCTCACCCATCACGAGCCAAGCCTTGAGCTCATACTTATGCAAAAGAGAATATGTTGATTCATGGCCTAACAGCATAAACTATGACTAAATTCATCAAACCTGTGCTGAAGAAGCGGTCAAGAGCAGGGACTTAAGCCCCAGTCTTGTGGTTAATGTTGAAAGCTTATCACTGAGTTCCCACTTAATTTCCACATTCTGATTACATGTTCATGATACCGATAGTTAGGGATGATTTTTGCAGGTTTCTACTTAAAAAGCATAGTTTGATGCAACACGTTGTTCTATAGATGTTCATTAGGAAGATAAAGGATAGGTTTTTCATAACTAAACAGTTTGCTAGGGAATATCATGTTCTTTTACGAGTGCAAACTCGTATCTCAATGAATTCCGAAGTCAGAAGCTTAGCACGTTTTGCAGCTTGAACCATCCGGGAAATGAAACATTGAAATTTGTTTGCTAAATCTTCATATATAGGGAAAAGAGATACTAATCACATACTGAATCACTGCTTGTGCCGTCTACTATAAAGGAGCTTAGTTCTCTCTAATCCTCTCGGAAAAGACTTGCAACTTAAAGGATCACCGAAAGAGAGAGGCAAAATAAGAGAGTGTGTGCGAGTAAAAGAACACATAATTAATGATTTGAAAGGAGGACCTCAATTTCTGAATCTATTTTGCCTCATAGGAATTCTTTCTTTGCCTTGAATAATTTCCCAACTTTAATCGTGTACCAAGAGAAAGCAACTCCTCCTCCCCAAGGTAGTAAATGTAACGATTTTCGTACATAAATCCAGAATAGTTATTCAAATGCAAAATGACCCACATCATGTGAGAAGTCATATCATCTATCATATTGTTGCAAAGTAATTCACCCAAAGCAATAAAAGAGGGGGAAAAAAGAGGAAGAGAGAACTATATAGCTCCATGAAAGGTCAATGAATAGGCTTATTTATCAGTACACCTCCGTTTACACCTCTTAAAAGACCAACGGCAATTATGTCCATTACACATCAAAGTTATTTGCATCCCTATAAAAGGAAACCAAACTTCAAGGGGACTATATATTGCAATTATAAACCAAGCCTTCAAGTTCAGAGAGCTTTCTTCTTCAAAAGCTTCTCTCTTATATGACTCCAAAACCTAACTAAGAAGGGCTTCATCAGGAAGCACTAGGTCTTCAAATCATGAACCAAGTTTCCCTCTTATGTGAGTTTATAAAGAAACTCACCCAAATCATCGTCTCAATATTCGTCTTGGCTCTATTTCATTCATTCCTTCATGCCATATCAACATGCATTTTCATCCCAGTTGCTCTCCCTAGCCATTGACAAGAACTACATATCCCTTCTATGCAATGGGATCCTAGTGAAGACTCAGATCGCCCTAGAGGGGGGTGAATAGGGTGATTGTAGTAAATTAAAAATTTGACTTAGTAAAGTAATAGTAGATGCAGAAATTAAATAAAGACTGAACACAACGATATTTTAACGAGGTTGGACATCAATCAGGCTTAAGTCCCCGCTTAGAGTTCTCCAACTCTATGATTCAACTCTCTACTTTTTTATTGAGATGAACACTTCACAATCTCTCAGAACTACCTCACTCAAGAGATCCCAAATGCTTAAGTCAACCACTGACTTAAGCAAGGGAGGAGTTGTGACATCTCACCAACTCACAAGTTCACTCCTTAATAACTTCCTCAAAAATAATCACAACACTTTAGTCACCAAGAATATTCAGTACAACAATAATAATTCAGAGCTCTCTTTTTCTTGTTCACTGGCTCGGTGCCTTCAACTACATGTGCTTGCTCGCTATTTATAAGTTAACTTTCTTCAAATAAGGAAAGTTTCAGGATGACCTGATATAATATTTCAGGCCCTTGATTTTCGTCCAGTTTTTGCTGTCTTGATATTCTTGCCTTTCTTGTCACGATTTTGGGCTGATTTTATGCTGCACAATATCTTTTGAAAATATAGCAGAATAATGATCCAGAATCAAGGGAGAATATTTCCTTGTTTAGCTCATATAATATCACATAAATTCATTAAGGCAAGTATCATGTGTGGAGAGAAAATCATGGTTGTTTTCCTTATTTGAGAGCTTACAATTTGATTTTCAAATAACAATTGGCTGAGAGATTGATTGTCAAAATAATGCATTACACGTTTTTCTTCACACTGCTTTTTATATTGGATGCCATCTTTCTTTTTGCTCTACCAATTTTTCTTTTAGGCCTTTTAGTTAATTTTGGTGTTTCATCAAAATATTTCTAGCCCCTACTAAGTATAACAATCTCACCCTTTTTGATAAAAGCCAAAATTAGCTTGAGTAAGTTTAATCGATTAAAAGATGGTAATCCGATATAGTGAGTTCTTTCAATATAATAGACCACATCGAAATGGGGATATTATCAGGATGCATAAAGATGTGACAACATAGTTGTAATAGCATAACTTAGTGAAATATCATAAGACTGCCCTAGAGACTAATCATCAAGCTGCTACTAGCTAACCTAAGTACTAAGGTAACACGTTAACATAAGATAGCATAATTTCTACTGGCTAACCATAAGAGAACATAACATATTTTTCTCCCCCTCTTTCGTCAAAAAGGAGAAGGAAAAATTTGTATGTCTGAGCATACCAACAGAACAAACCAAGGGAAAATAAGAAAAGCACTGCTAAGTCGAGGACAGCTTGCTGGCAGATTTGATGATATGAGTGGCAGAGTTGGAGAATTTGATTTGCTCGACAGCAGAGAGCGGAACACCCTTGAGAGCTCAATGGTGAGCAATAGTACTGATCCGAAGAAGGTCATCCACTTTGTGGTGTAGAGAAACGAGGGATGCTTGGACGGTAGTAAGAGTGTTACTGAGAATGGCCTGATTGTGGGCAAGGCCATCCAAACTATCAGTGTGCTGGACAAGGATGTAATCAAGGTGCTCTGTAGAGTCTTGCAGCTCATAGACTTTCTCGTCGAGAGACAAGTTGTGATCGAGGAGGGATGGTGGAAGAGCAGTGGAGGGAGAGGTTTGGCGAGGCTTAACATGCTTGGTAAAGTGAAGAGATACAAGCTTTTTTTCTTCAGGAGTCATATCCTCAATGAATTTCCAGACTCCTGCGGTTGTCTGAAAGAACTAAATGTTCTTCAGGGATAAGGGAATGATGATAGGAAGGGACGTGGACACACAGATTTCGTTCTCAAGGGGAACACCAAAGTGATTGAAGACCTTGGTCAGAAGGTTGGAGTAGGCCAGAGGGATAGGACGCATGATAGACCCAATTTTGGCCATGTGACTAAGGATGTACCTATCATAATTGACGAGTTTGCCTGTCATTAGAAGGTAAAGGATTTCCAGGGTCTTGTTATTTAAGCTGTCAGTGGAGTTGGGTTTGGCCAAAATAGTGCGAACCAGAACATAGTAGAGAAGACGAGGGTCATGATGAAGGATCAAGTATGAAAGGTTCGAGCCGTGTGAGGAGGGTGGAGGAGTGGCAAATTCAGCTAGGCAGCGACGTCTAAGGTCGGTTGTGGACAGGTTGGGTTGTGTGACAGTGGGTAAGCCAAGAATCTTGTTGATGTCAGATTCAGTTAGGGTAAAACGGGTAAACTTCACTTGGCATTCAAGAGTGATAACTGGCCCAACTTTAGCAACCCTAAGATTGGCATAAAACATGCGTACAAGCTGGGGTAATATTCATTACCTAAAGTGAGCAACTGTGCACAAGAGCTATTCAACAAATAGTCAACAAAGCCCAAATTTGCAGCTTTGAATGATTCAACATCGACTCTTTCACAGGCATGAATAGAACGATTAACAAAACGAGAAAGAAATTTATCCCTAGCAAGAGTAGAGTGGAACCAAGAGGAAGGGAGAACCTCAGTAGTGGGAGGAGGAGATTGAGAAGGACGGTGGGGGGCGTTACTGTGGGGGAGCGACGGATGGCAGAGTGGAGGCGGTGGTGAAGCTGTCAGCTGCCCAGCGAATGCTTGAAGTGAGGGGAGACACCGGTGGCGAGGGTGGTAGCCGAGCGCTGTCGGAGCTCGCATCGGAGATGGTGAGGTGGTCACCGTCGGTGAGCAGGGGAGTGGAGTGCGGTTTAACGGAAATCCGTGCACTCCGGCGTACGGGTCTGGGTTTGGTGATGGATTTTCGAGCTTTGGGGGTGAGGGAGCGAGCGTTTGGGGACTTGCTCTTGGGTGCCATTGTTGTGGGTTGAGGTGGTAAGCAATGGAGGATGAGGAGGGAGATGGGTAGAGGAAGGTAGTTTTATAGTGAAAGAGTGGTCTTGATTTTGGAACTCAAGCTGGGGGTCGAGTTTGGGAGGAATTGAGGCATGGCAATGGTGAAATTGGAAGGTAATTGGACTAGGATCTTTTGAGAAGGAAGAAGGAGATCTGGAGGGGGTGTTTTTGGGTATGCTAGCCGAGTGGAGGAGAGAGAGAGAGAGAGAGAGAGAGAGAGAGAGAGAGAGGGTGAAAGAGGAAAGTAAGAGAGAGAGTGTAGGCCCTTGCTTTGTTTTTGGGGCGAGTCAATATTGGTCAAATGAGGCAAAAATAATTTGAGTATTTGTTTTGACTCTTGTGGGAACAAAGTTTTAATTTATTGCCTTATTTGTTTGGGACAGATGCGCGGACATTTTCCTGGGCATGGACGGTCAAGACCCTGTGGCCTAATGAGGTAAGTGGGGTAATGAGATTTTAATTAAAGAACTGTTCAATTCCTGTTGGTATCCGACAAGAGAAAAATTATTGATTAATTTTGCTCTAGTCGAATTTGCTCAAGTTGTTTTATTCTAGATTCATTTAATAGAAGTGAAACTGATTTTCAAGCCTGAATAGTGGAGTCTAGTTATACACAGGAGCATACTTGATTTGTAGTGACTGGCGCTGTAGTGAGCTTCTTGTCTGTGTGGGAAAATTAGGAATGCCTGAAGTGCACTTGACAAATTGAGTTAGTTACAAGAGAGGGCTCCCCCTCAATTTATGCATCTGTATTTATCATTCCAAGTTCGTGACGAATAAAATTAAATCTTTCCTCGTGTAGAGATTTGGTGAAAATATCAGCTAGTTGAGATTCCGTGGGTACAAATTCCAATATAACATCACCTTTTTCAACATGATCATGAATAATGTGGAGTCTTAACTCAATGTGTTTAGTGCCTGAGTGTTGCACGAGATTTTTTGTAATGTTGATGGCACTTGTATTATCACATTTAATAGGAATGCCTTTGAGATCAATACCTAAGTCCCGTAATTGCTGTTTAATCCATAAGAGTTGGGCACAGCAGGCCCCAGCAGCGATGTATTCTGCTTCTACTGTTGAAAGGCCACAGAATTCTGCTTCTTAGAATGCCAAGATACTAGACTTGGCCCGAGAAATTGACAAGTACCTGAAATACTTTTTTTTATCAACTTTATAACCTGCATAATCTGCGTCACTATATCCAATAAGAGAATCTCCCCTGCGTGGGTACCATAGTTCCAGATTTTTAGTACTAGCTAGGTATCTAAATATCCGTTTTACACATGTTAGATGAGATTCTTTAGAAGATGCCTGAAATCTAGCACATAAACATACACTGAAGATAATGTCAGGTCGACTAGCGGTAAGATAAAGTAGTGAACCAATCATTCCCTGATAGAGCTTCTCACTAATTGGTTTTCCTTCATTATCAAGATCTAATCTTTCAGTTGTAGCTATAGGTGTCTTAGCATGTTTGGCTTGATCTAATTTGTACTTTTTGAGTAATTCACTTACGTATTTGCTTTGATTAATGAAGATGCCATCTTTGTATTGCTTAATTTGAAGTCCTAAGAATAAATTTAATTCACCCATCATGCTCATTTCAAATTCGTTTTTCATTAGTTGAGAAAATTCTCCACAAAGTGAGTTGTTAGTAGCTCCAAAGAGTATATCATCTACATAAATTGGTATAATTATGAAGTCATGACCTTTATTTTTGGTGAATAAGGTTTTATCAATGAGGCCCCGTTTAAAATTATGTTCTAAAAGAAACTTACTCAATCACTCATACCAAGCCCTAGGGGCTTGCTTTAGACCATAAAGAGCCTTTTGAAGTTTATAAACATGATTAGGAAAGTCTGAATTTTCAAAGCCGGGGGGTTGTTCGACATAGACTTCTTCTTGTAGGTATCCATTTAAGAATGCGCATTTCACATCCATTTGGTAAAGCTTTATGTTCATATATGATGCAAATGCTAATAGTATTCTTATTGCTTCTAATCGTGCAACCGGGGCAAAGGTTTCATCAAAATCGATACCTTCTTCTTGATTATATCCTTTAGCCACTAATCTTGCTTTATTTCTTGCAACATTGCCGGTTTCATCCAGTTTATTTCTAAATACCCATTTTGTACCTATAACTGGATGATCACTTGGTCAAGTTGTGAGTGTCCTCACGTGGTTTCTTTCAAATTAATTTAATTCATCTTGCATAGTATTAATCCAATTTGCATCATTTAGTACTTCTAAGTGGTGCTTTGGTTCTACAAGTGATACGAGTGCAAAGAATGCACAAAATTACGTAAGGATGAGCAAGTTCTTATACCTGTGGATATGTCTGTCAATAGATTATTCATTGGGTGAGATGATTTATACTTGAAGTGCTTTTGGGTTACCTCTTGTTGAGATGCATTAGGCAAGGAGTTTTCTTCATTTGTAGACTACTCTTCTTCTTGGTGTGAGGATTCTTCTAGTAGTATTTGTGGTTGCTCTCCAGTATGATTTACTTCGTTTGTTGTTTCCTCTTCCTCGTCACCATGCTTGCTTAAGTGTAGATGTTGACCTATAGAGCCACTCAACACATCGTCACTGGCTTCATCAAAAATGACATGAATACTTTCCTCGATGGTTTTGGTGCGTTTATTATAAATTCTATATGCTTTGCTTTGCGATGAATACCCTACAAACATTCCTTTATCACTTCTTGCTTCAAATTTTCCTAGATTATTTTTTTCGTTATTATGAACAAAGCATTTGCATCCAAAGGTTCTAAGATGAGACATGTTAAGACGCTGACCCTTAAATAATTCATATGGTGTTCTTTTTAGGATTGGTCGAATTAGACACCGATTTAAAACATAATTTGCAGTGTTCACTTCTTCGACCCAAAAACCTTGAGGAGCATTGCTTTCGCACATCATGGTGCGTGCCATATCCTCTAGAGTGCGATTTTTTCTTTCCACTACCCCATTTTGTTGAGGGTGTTCGTGGTGCCGAAAAGTTGTGAGCAATTCCATGATTGCTACAAAATTAAGTGAACTCTCTTTGATCAAATTCTCTCCCATGATCACTTCTAATGAAGACTATAGGAGAGTTTTCGTAGACTTGTAATTGTTTACAGAGTTTAGAGAATTCTTTAAAGGTTTCATTCTTTTCTTTTAAAAAGATTACCCAAGTAAAACGGGAATAATCATCGACAATTAGAAAAATATACTTACTATGCCCTAGACTTTGTATTGGTATTGGTCCACATAGGTCCATGTGAAGTAATTCTAATGGTCTAGTTGTGCTAATATTATTTTTTGATTTAAAAGAACTACATACTTGCTTTCCTTTAGCACATGCATCACATATATGATCATATTTAAAATCGCATGGAGGAAGTCCGCATACTAATTCTCTTTTAGCTAACTTCTTAATTGTATGCATGCTTGCGTGGCCTAATCTTCGATGCCATAACCAATTATCCTCACTATGAGAGACTTTAAAACATGATAGATTTTGAGAGGGAAGTTTGTCAATATCTATGGCATAGACATTTTCAATTCTTGGCCCATGAAGGGCAATTTTTCCTGATTATTTATTTTTTACAATACAGTTAGTGGAGTCAAAAGTTACTAGATTTCCTTTATCACATAGTTGAGATATGCTTAGGAGGTTAAATTTTAGGCCATCAACAAGATAAACATTATCGATCGAGTTGGAGGGATATTTACCGATTTTTCCAACACCAATTATTTCACCTATACTTTTGTCGCCAAAAGTGACACTCCCATGTCCTTTTTTTTTAATTTCGGTGAATAGGGAAGGATTACCAGTCATGTGTCTTTACCACCCGCTATCAAGATACCATAGGTCTTTTCTGAATTTCAAGCACACCTGCAAAACAGGAAATCAAACCTTTCTGCTACTTTTGATATTAAATTTGTATCTAAAGGCATTAGTTATCATGTTAGGTGGTTTAGTTCCTTTAGGAACCCATATCTAAGTAACTTTGTATGATGGTTTTTTAAATGGGCATGAATAAGAGATATGACTAACTTGGCATGTTCTAGTATCCTCTTTATAAGGTGTTGATTTAGCAAAGAAGTTTTTGTAATTTTTCTTTTTGTTAGAGTGGTTATATCCAATGCCTTCTTTGTTAAATGAAGCTCTTTGTGTGCATAGTAATTTGTCCAAGTTCTCTTGTCCTTTAGTGAATTTTAAAATCATTTCGTGGCTTTTGTCACACTTGTTTTGCAATTCTTCATTTTTACTTTCCAAAGATCTAATTTTAATATGGAGGTCATTGTTTATTTTTTCAAGGGTTATACCTTTTTGTTTTGCTTCTTGAAAGTTTCTTTTGAGGTCTTTATATTTAGAGGAATATCTCTATTCTAGTTCAGCGAAACTTATCAAGGCATTAATCAGTTCATCTTTAGAACATTCATAAAGAGCTGTTATATCTACCTCATTGGTGTTCTCAGGTTCATGATCTCGCGCTTCTCTTGCCATTAGACATAAGTTAGCATTGTGCTCTTCATCCCTTTCGCTTTCACTAGTGTCACTATCGCTCCAGGCTGCAATCATGGCTTTCTTGTTGTCTTTCTTCTTGAATCTCCGAGATTCACTTATTTTTTGGATGAGTGGACAATCTTTCAACAAGTGACCTGGCATACCACAACCATAACATGAACCGACATTAGTGTTGTCTTTATTGAGAAACTTACTTTTGAATTTTTCATTTCTTTTAAATGTGGATCCTTTCGAGTTAAATCCTCGCTGGTTAAATTTTTTCTATAGTCCCATTTTATTAAGACCCTGAACGATTAATGAGAAAGCCTCTTCATCATTATCGTTGGTTTCTCCTTCTTCAGAGGCAGGATCTTCTTGTGTTACTTTAAGGGTTATCCCTTTCTTTGAATTTTCTCCTTCATCTTCTTTAAGATGAATCTCATGAGTCAAGAGTTTTCCCAGAAGATCATCCAACTCCAGTTTTTTGAGATATTGGGCTTCTTCGATTGCTGTGACTTTTGGTTCCCACTTAATTTTTGGGAGGCATCGTAGAATCTTTCTTACCATTTCCTCATTTGTGTACGTCTTACCAAGAGATTTTAGATTATTAGTGATATTAGTGAATCGAGTAAACATATCTTTTATCGATTCATCTGATTGCATTTTGAATAGTTCATACTGATGTATGAACATATTCATTTTGGTTTCATGTACTTGACTTGTTCCCTCATAAGTGATAATTAATTTGTTCCAGATCTGTTGGACTGTATCACATGCAGAAATACGATTGTATTCGTTAGCATGTAACCCGCAATAAAGAATGTGCTTAGTTTTTGAGTTCTTAGTGAGTCTTTCCCAATCAGCACTAGTATACTGATCTGTTGGTTTGTCAATGATCTCACCCTTGTCATCTTTAACTTTAGGAATAGGGTAAGGTCCACTATTCACAATTTCTCATAATTCCATATCAGTAGATTCAATAAAAATTTGCATGGCATTTTTCCAATAAGAGAAGTTTGTTCCTTTAAAAAGGGGAGGTCTGATAGTGGATCGACATTCAATATTGATATCTCCAGAGAAGGCCATGATCGTCACCCACTTGACTGTTAGGTCAAAGAGTGTGGGATTGGCTCTTGTACCGATTAAAGATTCAGATCGGCCTAGAAGGGGGTGAATAAGGTGCTTGTTGTAAATTAAAATTTTGACTTAGCAAGGTAATAGTAGATGCAGAAATTAAATAAAGAATGAACACAACGACATTTTAACAAGGTTGGACATCAATCAGGCTTAAGTCCCCGCCTAGAGTTCTCCAACTCTAGGATTCAACTCTCTATTTTTTTATTGAGATGAACACTTCACAATCTCTCAGAGCTACCTCACTCAAGAGATCCCAAATGCTTAAGTCAACCACTGACTTAAGCAAGAGAGGAGTTGTGACCTCTCACCAACTCACAAGTTCGCTCCTTAATAATTTCCTCAAAAATAATCACAACACTTTAGTCACCAAGAATATTTAGTACAACAATAATAATTCAGAGCTCTCTTTTTCTTGCTCACTGGCTCGGTGCCTTCAACTGCATGTGCTTGCTCGCTATTTATAAGCTAACTTTCTTCAAATAAGGAAAGTTTGTGGATGACCTGATATGATATTTCAGGCCCTTGATTTTCACCCAGTTTTTGCTGTCTTGATATTCTTGCCTTTCTTGTCATGATTTTGGGCTGATTTTATGCTGCACAATATCTTTTGAAAATATAGCAGAATAATGATCCAGAATCAAGGGAGAATATTTCCTTGTTTAGCTCATATAATGTCACATAAATTCATTAAGGCAAGTATCATGTGTGGAGAGAAAATCATGGTTGTTTTCCTTATTTGAGAGCTTACAATTTGATTTTCAAATAACAATTGGCTGAGAGATTGATTGTCAAAATAATGCATTACACGTTTTTCTTCACACTGCTTTTTATATTGGATGCCATCTTTCTTTTTGCTCTACCAATTTTTCTTTTAGGCCTTTTAGTTAATTTTGGTGTTTCAACAAAATATTTCTAGCCCCTAATAAGTATAACACCTAGTTTTTATTACAAAGTGCTCAAGTCAAATAATTTATCCTCAACCACCACTACCCTCATCCGAGATAAGCCCTGATATTGACATGATTTTCAAGGAATATACGCATATGAGTTGCAGTCGACAGAAGAGAAGTTATGCCTAGTGGAGTATGTTGCCACAGAGGAAAGTGAGGCAGAAAAGAGTTCAAAAGTGAAAGTAGCCATTAAAGATGAAGAAATAGAGGAAAATTCCCAGTGTCTAACAACTGACGGTGGACACATGTTGGAAGAAGTATATGATCGATCCGTTGACGATGATATAGAAGAGTATGTCAATAGAGGATATAAAAGTGAGTATTATGTTGGGGAGGAAGAGCATGAGGAGGGAGAAATTTCCATGATGACTACAGAGGACCTAAATAGAAGATCTGAGGATTTCATTAGAAAGATGAAGGATGAGCTCGGAGTTGAAGCTTAACACCAACTCATTATGGTTTTACGGCCATGAGTTAAATTGATTGATTAAGATGAATTTAATGTGTTAAGGTTTTCCTCCCCCTTATAACAATCTTCCAATGTTATAACATTCACAATTTTGATATTTCCACTTCATTTTTCAGGTGTGTTAGTTAATGTTTACTTACATGTGGTTTTTCAAGTATTAAAAATATAGTCATGCACATATAACGTATTGCCTTTACTCTTTTTTTTGTCTTTTTTTCTTTTAGGTAGCATTTGGTTGGGGGAAAATAATTTTCCCAAAAAATAATTTTTCAATTTTCCGTTGTTTGGCACAATAAGGGATGGAAAACTATTTTTCAAGGAAAATGATTTCCCCCCCAATGGAGGAAAATGATTTTGTTTTTGAGAAGGTAGGAAGTTGGTTTTCTTCATTTAATTCTTTGATGATATGGTCAGCTGAAATTTAAGTGCAAAATTCGATTTCAACAGTTTGGATTGAAACTTGACTATCCGATAATTAAATTAAATCTAAATTTTGAGCTCAAATTTATTTCATTTGGTGGACATTTATCGATGCCACGACAACTTAATCGACATTTTTTGCCACTAACATAATTCAGTTGATTTGCCACTAAAATAATTTCAACGGTTTGGATCGAAACTTTATCATCATATAGAAAATACTAAAATAAGCTCAAATTCAGATTTTGAGCTCGATATACTTTCATTTGGTCAATATTTTTTTCCATAACAACAATTCAATCGATATTTTTTGCTGGTTAGATAATACAGTCAATATTTTTCACCACTGGAACAATTTCAGCAGTTTGGATCGAAACTTGATCATTGGTTAGGAAATGTTAAAATGTTGCTCAAATCCAGATTTTGAGGCACCATTCTTCATTTGGTCAATAGTTTCTCTAATACAACAATTGAATAGACATTTTTCGTCAATTAAATAATTCAGTTGATGTTTTTGTCACTAAAATAATTTCAACGGTTTAGGTCAAAAGTTGATGATCTAAAAGGAAGTATTAAAAAATTCAAATATAAATTTTAAGCTCCAAATTTCATCATTTGGTCAACATTTATATCTGCTACAACCATTTCGTTGATATTTTTCGCCATTTAATCTACTTAGTTGATATTTTCTGTTTTTCCAATGGAAAATGATTTATCTAATACCAAACAATGAAAAATGTAACATGAACATTAATTTTCCTTGGAAAAATATTTTCCATAGAAAATGATTTTCCAGGAAAATCATTTTCCTTCTAACCAAATACTATCTTAATTGCATTGAAGTATAACTTGTTACATGGAAGCAAAAATGCTGTTTATTGGAGACAGCCAGCTCAGCAAGTTAGTTAGAAGGGCTGGCAGATGGGCTAAACATTAGTTAGTAGGTTGTTACAAGGAGGTTTTGGAAGTCTTGTATATATAAACAAACAAGCAAAGTTTAGAAAGAAGAACTTGCACTTGTATTCAATAAAACACATTCATTCACTCTCTTTTATTCTTCTCTCTCTAACCATTTTCATGGAGGTTTGACTATGGAAATCAGAGAAGTCACAGCAAAGTCTAATTCCAGATTGCAAGTTTGAACATGGTATCAGAGCTTCTTGGATTAGAATCAGAGTTTGATTTCTTCTCTCAATTTTTGTTTCATAATTCGCGATATTTGCAGTAGATTATAAACACCACTTTCAATCATTTCTTGTGTTGGTGATCAATATCTTTGGTCTAATCGTAGATCGGTTCTAGTTTTTGTTTCATATCAAATTCTTGATCAAGAACAAATTGTTCTAATTCTTGCTAGTATTCTGATTCTTATTAATCAAATTCAGAAAAAAATGAAAGTTTCTGAGAATAGTGAGACAAATCGTGTAACTCAGAATATAGAGAACAATTGAGTTCCATTGAGCAATTATACACTCGATCTAGGCCATGCCTTATTTCTGCATCATTCGGATAATCCTAACTGTAGTCTCACTAGTGAGCCTCTTAATGGAAGCAATTATGCTCAATGGAAAAGGTCTTGTGAGGTTTCATTAAGTGCAAAGAACAAGGTGTCCTTTGTGACTTGAAATTATGAAAAACCAGCTGATGATTCTTCTCCGTTGCCTTTATGGGAAAGGTGTAATAGTATGGTGATTTCTTGGATTCTACATTCTGTTGACAAAGATATTGCATCTTGCATTATTTACACCCCCACGACAGCTCAGATTTGGAAAGACCTTTCACAGAGATTCAGCTTTAGTCAAGCTACTGAGATTTATGAATTGCAGAAAGAAATGACCAATCTGTCTCAGCGAAACCTTTCTATCTCAGCATATTTTACAAAATGTAAACAACTTTGTGATAAATATATGGTTCTAGTTACACCATGTACTTGTGAGTGTGTGGGATCTTCCATGAAATCGATGGAAAGGCAACAGTTAATGCAATTTTTGATGGGGTTGAATGAAGCCCATCAAGTGGTTAGGAGCAACATTCTGATGTTGAATCCTTTACCATTTGTGAGTCAAGCTCATAGCATAGTCATTAAAGAAGAACAACAAAGGGAAATCAAGACTCATCATCAAGCTGAGTTTAGCTCCTCAGCAGTTTTGTCACAGCAAAGGATACAGTATCAGCAAAGGTTTAATCAGCAACAATCCCTGCCTCCTCATTATCTTTCTCAAAGTGCATCTCAGAACCCATCTTATGGCACACAGCAGTCTTTGAATTAGCAACTATAATTTCAAAGTGCTGGTGGTACTAGAAGGAGTACAGTACAATGCAATTACTGCAGAAAACCAGGACATACAATTGATAAATGTTTTAAGCTTCAAAGGATGAGGGGAGGTTCAATTGACAGAGGAAAAAGGATAGCAGCTCATGTGCAACAATCTGATCCTACGCATACTGAATTTACTTCAGAACCCAGTATAGGACAACACACTAGAACCTCAACACAATATGAGCAACTAATGAGCTTTCTTAGCAAACAGAACATGGTTGTAACTCCCAATATAGGAGACCAATACTCTGCTTATCTTGCTGGTAAATCCTTCTGTCTATTTACTGTAAAGCCTAAGATGAGTTGGATAATTGATAGTGGAGCTACTGATCATATCACTCCACATCTTCATTTATTTCAATCATTTGTACCAATAATAAGGGCATGTTTCATAACTATGCCAAATGGAAAAAGTGTTCAAGTCAAGAACATTGGGACAGTTGCATTGAATGGTAGAATTGTGTTAAAGGATGTTTTTCATGTCCCAGATTTTCATTTCAATTTGCTTTCAGCTAGCAAACGGGCCAAGACCTTATCCTCTAATGTGGTGTTTACACCTACCTGTCGCTACTAAAAGATCTGCATTTTCCCTAAAAAGAGACCGTCGGATAGGCAGGGGGACATGGCGACAGAAGGACGGAAAAAGCAAAAAGGGCAGACGGATATTCCGACGGACGAATATTCCATCGGAAATTCCGACGGAATCCGCCTGTTCCGTCGGAATTTCGACAGAAATCTGTCGGATTTCCGTCGATCCTCTGGTCAAAATTGACCGGTTGTCTGCAACAAAAAGGGGGAGAAATTTTTTTTAAAAAGATTCCTTGTCCGACGGAATATTTTGTTGGATATTTCGTCGGACATGATCGTCCGACGGAATATTCCATCGGACCATCTTTAAAACCCAGAAATCGGGTTTCGTTTTCGGCACCCCATGCTAAAGAGAGAGAGAGAAGGCGACGTAGAGAGAGAAGGACAAGAGCACGGCCACACCGTTGCCGTCACCGTGTGAAGCCACCGCCGGCCACTGCCCAGCCCGCCAGCCACCCCAATTCGACCACCACCACTTTTGTCTTCCAAATTAAAGTATGTGATGTTTATATAATTTGTAGTAATTTTTTTTATAAATTCTACAAATTTGAACTAAAATTTAACAATTATGTGATAATTTGTATTTGTTGTTGAAATTTTATTGAGTTATTTGTAGATTATGGGTTTTGAATTTGGTTGTGTTGAAGTGAATATGAAAGTTTAATATGTAAATGTTGTTTGTTTAGGTGGTAGTAGATATGTTGATGAAATTGAGAAATTGAAGTTACAATTTAACAATTATATGGTAATTTGCGTTAGTTGAGAAGTTTTATTCAATAATTGATAGATTTTTGATTTTAAATGTGGTTGTGTTGATGTGAATGTGAAAGTAATTATTGAGTATTATTAGTACATAACTATGTGGATAATATAAAATTTTAATTGAATGTTATTTTTTGGAACTTATTATTGGGAGTTTTGAATTTGTGACTTTAGAGAATTTTATATTGGAAGTGGATGTTTGTTGTGGCTAACTCGTAGAATTTATGATGGTTACAATTAATAGTGACTATAATTTAGAAAAATTAGTATGTTACTATATAGAAAATGTGGGAGGGTGAAATATTGTGACGTATTATTTGGATAATATGTTTACATGTTATTTAGTATTATACAAGTACTTGTAATATATTAATTTCAAAATATAATTAGATAATATTTGTAATTAGTAGATTCTTTCGTAGGTTGTACCTAAAATGTAATAAATTAAATGAAGGTATGTTGGATAATAATTGGGAGTTGGATGATGAAATTGTATTATTTTGTAAATGTGTAAATATTATTTATTGTTATGTACGTATAGCAAATAATAATACGTTTATTATATATAACGTAAATATTTGAAGTTTTAATTTGTGTGGATGATTAATATGAAGGATATGGGTCATAAGAGAAAACATATTGTGAACGGGAAAAAATTACATTATTGTTGCTGTGAATGTCGTTATTGTCGATATGAATATCACGAGTTTGGATTCAATTTCAGACATTCGAACAGGTTTACATCCTGACCCAATTGTCGTACTGTCATATGTTTTTGCATTGCATATTGAACATAGTGCATGACAAAGTAGCACAATCATATGTAAATTATTGTTCTAACTATGTATGAAGAAAAGTGTATTAATTATGTCAATTATTATTATAAATAAGGAATTAACGTATACATTTGTAATATTATACAGTGGATAATATTGATGGACCACCCCATCGGAGGTGGATGTATAAAAGATTTTTAAAAGGTAGAGAAGGGTATAGACGAGAATTTTTAGATGGAGTTGAATTGTTTGATCAATTTGCAAGAAGTCAAGTGGAATTCATAAATAATAGACATTATAGATGTCCTTGTGCCAAATGCTAGAATAGAGCTTATAGAGAACCTGATGACGTGAGATTACACTTGTACCAAAACGGTTTTGTTAAAGGTTATTGGTACTGGACATTTCATGGGGAAGTAGAACCAACCTCTTATGATCGACAATGTTGGAAGTAGCAACATACAAAACTTATATGAGAACATGGTTTCAAGTCCCATAGACATTGATAATATTGAACAATTTGTGGATAATGTTGAAGCAATGGTGAATGATGTAATGATTACTAATGAAGTTAGTGACAATGAGCAACCAAATACAGAAGCTCAGGCATTCTATAATATGCTTCAAGCTGCGCACAGACCTTTATGGGATGAGTGTTCTAACCAAACTGAATTGTCAAATGTGGTCAGATTGATGAGTATCAAATCTGATTATAATGTGCCTCAAAATTGTTTGAACGAGGTGATGCAATTAATGCATGAAAGTTGTCTGGCAGACAATTGTGTTCCCAGAAATTACTCAGAGTTGAAAAAGAAGGTTCGAAGTTTGGGTTTAGATGTACAAACCATTGATTGTTGCCGCAATGGTTGTATGTTGTACTTTAAGGAGGATTCAGCAGTTGAGAAATATAAGTTTTGTGATACACCAAGGTGGAAGCCAAAGAAGTCAGGTGATAATGGGAAACCAAAACCATATGTGAAAATGCTCTACTTCCCGGTTATACCTAGGTTGCAACGCCTTTACGCCTCAAGAAGCACAGTTGAACACATGAGGTGGCATTACGACAATAGGCGTAAGGATGGTGTTCTTTGTCACCCTTCAGATGGTGAAGCATGTAAACATTTTGATCGCAAACACTTAGATTTTGCTTCGGAGCCCCCCAATGTGAGACTTGGTTTGTGTGTGGATGGGTTTACCCCATTTGCACAATCTGCACGACCTTATTCAATTTGGCCTATCGTTGTGACACCTTACAACCTTCCCCCGGATATGTGCATGACAACGCCATATATGTTCTTAACTTGCATTATACCCGGGCCTACAAATCCAAAGAATAAAATAGATGTGTAGTTGCAACCTTTGATTGATGAGTTGAAAATGTTGTGGGATGGTGCTCAACCTTATGACATTTCAATGAGGCAGAACTTCGTTATGAGAGTTGCATTAATGTGAACAGTAAATGACTTCCCAACTCTTGGAATGTTTTCTGGATGGAGCACTCATGGTGTTTTAAGTTGCCCTGTTTGTATGGATAAGTTGAAAGCAACACATTTGAAACATGAAGGGCAAAGCATGCTGGTTTGATTGTCGCCGTCGATTCTTGCCTAGACATCATGCATTTCGAAGAAATTGAACTGCATTTCATAGAGGGAAAGTTGTTAACGATGGTCGTCCATCCAGGAAAAATGGGGAGGAACTATACAAAGAGGTTCAGAGTCTTCCTAAAGTAACCACTGATGGAGATTTTATCATCTCGAGTTTCAAGGAGAATTATCATAATTGGACAAAGCAAAGCATCTTTTGGGAGTTACCTTATTGGAGAGACCAACTACTACATCACAATTTGGACGTAATGCACACAGAGAAGAACTTTTGTGATAACATCATCAACACTGTCATGGATGTACCTGGTAAAACAAAAGATGATGTTAAGGCAAGGCTCGATATGGCAGAGATGTGTGATCAAAGTGAGCTGAACGTCAGACATGGTGTTAATGGCCGAACACTAAAATCAAAGGCTACGTACGCCCTTTCTTTGGACAAACGAATGGGGGTGTGTGAGTGGGCGCAACAACTAACAATGCCTGATGTATATTGCTCCAACTTTGCAATCTGCGTAGATATGAAGTCCGCAAAGTTTCAAAACATGAAGAGCCATGATTGTAATGTGTTTTTGCAAATGCTTATGCCAATAGCATTTCGTGCCCTTCTAGATGATGTATTAGAACCACTTGTTGAGTTAAGTGAATTTTTCAAAAATCTTTACTCAACAGTATTAAGGGTTGATAAGTTACAAGAAATGCAACGCAATATAAACATACATATAAATATGTTTGTTGTGCACAAATTTGTAACTGTCTTTCTTACTTGCAGCTTCTTTCCATATAATGTGGTGTTTGAAATAACGAAAATATTTGTGAGCAAATTTTCCGAGCCTTAGCCAACATGGGGTAAAGTCCCTAAATCACAACAGGATATGTGGTTTTGCGAGTTCAAGTTAAGATAATTTAGATGTGCACTATATCTATCAATATATTGTTCACTAACATATTATTTATGTTTTGCTCACTTTTATTTCACAGAAGTGTTTCTATTGGGCTCCACAGCATCACTCCTAGATTAGGAGCAACTGTTGTGAATTTCCACAAGCGCAGAGTTATCGTTGTATGAATTACGAGTATCGTCCTCAGGGATGGGGAATGAAATTAGGTCACAAATTTGTTGGTTCACATTCTAACATCGACTAGTCAATGAAGCTAAATGAATTAATGTAGAGATGTCAATGAGTATGAACACAACCATGCATAATACTGAAACAATGAAAACAATAATCCTAATAACAAATCAAAGTTGTGAGTTACCACGAATCAATCCACAATTTAACATTCCGGAATCAATTAAAGATAAAGAGATGGAAGATACTTTACGACTAGAATTATGTAGCCACTGCCCTAAACAAAGCAAATTAAAAACTGAGGCACAGGTAGGGCAACATCAGAACCCAAGCAGAGGAACTCAGAACCACAACCGAGCTTCAACAGTTCATGAAAATTGCAAACTAGGAACTATATCAACAATTGAAATCAAACCAGAAAAATCGAACTAGAACCCTAAATCCAAGAACCGTGAATCTCATATTGCTCAAATGATCTACCATAAATCCTGAATAAAACACCAAAATCTTAAACGAACACCTGAATCTGAGAACAGGGAGAACAAGCGAGAAGAAGAAAATGTTGGACCTCATTCGAACCTTTAAGCACCGAAATTGAATTCAAAAAATTAATCTCAAAGTTCTCTACAAACCGAAATTGAAGACTACCAAAATTCACACCGACTGAACCTGAACGAAACAAGACAACGAATGCGTGAAGCCCAGGATTGCAATTCTTGAACCAAATAATTGCAATTCAAAACCACAAAGTTCAACAGCTCCAGACCCGAATTTCGAACATGGGCAAAATTAAACTCTACAAATCTAAGCTGAAAACTTTTAAATTAAAACTCAAATTGAACCTTAAAAAAAAAACTAAAACTGAACTTTTTTTTTTTGCCTTCGATGTTGTCTTTAGTTTATAGCCTTCCTGAGCCCCTGATCCGTTCTCCATGCCATTTAAGGAGCCTGTAGTTGGACAGCCTCGCGTTGAATGCAAGTGAATGAAGAAGAGAGAGACTGAGGTTAAGGAAGATGAGAAGCCTTGGTGTGAGAGGGAGATGGAGAAGGAGAAACGAATAGGAGAAGGGGCAGGGGGTTTCGGGGCTCTCTGGGAACTGAAGGGAAAGAGAAGAAGAAAGAAAGGGAGGAGAGAAAAACTAAATAGCGGGAACCGGGTCAGGTCATCTAAGGGTCACGTGATCTGGCTTGGGTTTTTTTTTTGTTCTTTTGTTTTTTTTTTTTGGGTTGTTGTGGTTGTTATTGTTTGGTTCGATTTTAAGTCCATTTGGCCCAAGTCTTCATTTTTAGCCTTCCTTCATCTTTTTTGCATCTTTTTTTTTCCAAATTATTCAATACCTACAAAACAAAATAAAATCAAATAAAAACCTAAAAATAACAATTATTTCGAGCATAAATTAGGCAGAAAGGTACTGTAAAATAGAGGTGGGATATGGGCCGGTTCGACCTGGGCCCACCTGCACCCAGCCTGCTTTCAAACCGGCCCAGGCCTGTGGTCAATGGTGAACGGGTCAACCCGACCCGCAACCGTGTGGGACATAGGTCGGGGTGGGTGGAGGTGCAAACAAGTTTATATAACCGTCCGGACCGGCCCAAATAATCGCCCCATACCCGGCCCACTAACCGCCCCGTACCCAACCAGTCCTTGGCTCGCTAACCGTACAATGCTCCCTCAGAGCTTTTCCCGTTTCATTGAGTAGTGTTTAGATTGGATAGATTGACTAGGTGACAAAAAGACAACTTAATTTGGCGCGTTGCTTTTTTCACCAGTCGAAGTTTGACGCCCTGGAGCAGAAGTGTACATGTCTTCATTTTTTAATGTCCTGAATTATCTGAAAGTATCATACTTTATGATATAAAATCACTAAGTTTTAATAATTGTGGTTAATTGTTAATAATTTTTAATAAATTGTTAAACTTAACTATTTATAGGTTATATTGATAAAGTATTAAATAATATCCTAATCGGATCAACTCTATCTGTGAAAATTCCAAACAAACATTCTGATCAAAGAATTTAATGCCCAGTCCAGTCAAAAACTTGGTGCAAAGTGTACTAGGGAAGGCTAGGCTAGTTGCATTCCAAGTCACACTATCACTGGGATGCGTGATGAGAGAGAGAAGTGGTAGGGAGCCTTGGCATCTAAGGCTCTTTTGCAATTGGCTGGGAAAATACACGTAGTGTTCACATCATTTTAGTTCAAAACAATGTCATTTCAATGAAGGAAAGTTGTGGCCGAAAGCTTTTCTGCATGTGATTTTTGACAATTCAATTTATACACCTCTAATTGTTGCATGTGATTCTGCCAAATTTGACAACAGAAGCAGATTATTGTATGCGGTTCTCGGTGATCAACATTTCAAATTTTGAAATGTTGCATAAGCTTTTCAGTGATATTGCATTAAGTTTTATTGCTATTTTTGAAAAAAAAAAGTGGTCAATTTTGTTATAAATTCAAAGCATAGCGGTGAAAGAATTCACAATTCAATCTCTCCTTTTATCTATCCCGATTTCACAGTTATTTCTACTTCTTTCAAAATCTCTAACTCTGCCAAGTTTTCTTTAATTATATCAGGATCTAAAGTTTAAATTCTTCTTGTAATATTAATTTTGTGTACAATCGGTTTTCTTTAATTCTGACTCTGTCAATACTTAATTATACAAGACTTTACACTAAACCTAGTTGGATAGAATTAAAATATAATATCTACTTAAAAAATGGCAACTAGATCAAGATCAAGAAAAGGAAAGGATAAGATGGTTATGGGCACCGAATCTGAAGTTCAATTTAGAAGGTAAGTGTATTTTGATTAATTCATATACTAGTCAATGCATTTCTTTTTAATATGTGTTTTTATTATTGTTTTTGTTAATTTGTTGTTAATTATGATAAGTTGACAAGTGCCAATTTAGAAGGTAAATTTATTTTGGTTAGTTGCAGTTTATACAAATATGGTATAATTGTTTATTTTTTAATTAATATACAAGTGCATGCATGTTTTTTTAAATACGCTCTTTTCTACTATTTATTTTGTTAATTTGTTATTAATTATGACAAGTTGATAAGTGCCAATTTATTTTATGTGTATTAATCATGAAATACAAATGTAAACAACAAGTTGATAATTGCCAATTTATTTTATGTGTATTAATCATAAAATACAAATGTAATTTAATCATAAAATTCGTATTTAATTTTACATGTATCTACTAATGTCATTTAGAAGTTTCATGTTCATTTTTTTTGTATTTTATATGTTTTACAACTACAATTTTTATAAATATGTTTGTATATTTTGAAGAGAAAAGTATAATTTGTGAATCTTGGATTCAGTGTTTCCAATATTAATTATCAATTTATATATTTGTAATTTGTGTAGACATTGAAAATTATCTAACTTGGCTAAATATGTGAATTTGCTAAGATTACATGAAGAGATGCGACATTTTGAGCAATTAGCAGGTTATGAATCGGTTCAAAGTCAACATGAAGTCGAAGTTGGTGGAGATGCTACCCAACCGGATATTGAGCATCAAGCTGAGCCACAACAACCCAATTCGCAACCCATCCGCCATACAATTGGACCCCAAACTACAAGGCCCCCTCTTCATCCAAATAGAGATGAGATTGGTAGTAACAAAGGAAAACGGAAACAGACATCTTGGGTGTGGAACTTCTTTACAAAAGTTTCTATTCCAAATGTGCCAGGGGAGTTTAAAACTATATGCGGGGTTTCTAAGACAGAGTATGAAATGCACACCGGATGGGGAACTGGAACAATGGCACGACACTTGGAGACCCATGGCATTTTAAAGGACAATGGTATATTACTTGATTAAGCACAAATTTTCAGGTTCCCAGTAGCAAAACCCGGCGCAGGTATGTTTTTCTATAACCGAAAAAAAATGATTGATGAATATAGTAGGTATGTTGTCCTTGACGAAAAACCTTTTGTGATGGGTGAAAGCGCCTCATTTGACCATTTTGTGCCTAGTTCACTACAACCGGCATATCGTCCGGTCTCACAAGGTGCACTTAAGAAAAGGATTAATTCGTGCTTCACTAATACTTAAACTGAATTATTGAATTACTTGGCTGCTTTTAAAGGACATGTTAGTGTGACATGTGATTTGTAGAGATCTCCATTTCAAGAAAATTTTCTTGGTGTAACTTGCCATTGGATAGATGAAAAATGGAACATGCAAAAAAGAATTATTGGCTTTGAAGTTATCGAAAGCGAGAAAAATGGATATTTACTGAAAAATGCTTTGATGACTGTTTTTACGAATTTTGGTATTCAAAATAAAATACTTTCTCTTGGTGTTGACAATGCCTCCAGCAATACTAAATGTATTGATTACATGTTTGAAAGCAAATGTCTTGATTTTCTTGTTAAAGATTTTTTCTATGTTCGATGTGTATTTCATGTACTCAACTTGTGTGTTCAGGGTGGTATTGAAACGTTATCTTAAATAGTTAACCCTGTTAGAAAGGCTATTAGGTGGTTTCGTGGTGCCGACCAGAACAGACAATCTTTTAAAGAGGCTTGTAGGAATAGATCTGTCCCGTATAAATCTTTTAACCTTGATATGCCTGTTAGGTGGAGCTCTACATATAAGTTACTGAGGGACACATACATATATAGAGAAATAATATCTTATATGTATAACAATGCTATGGAAGAGGATATTCTGACACAAGACCTATGGGACATAGCACAAGCCTTTTGCAGCCTTCTTGATATATTTGATAAGGCCACAACACATTTTTCTTATGTGTACCAACCCACTATAAATGATGTTGTTGTTAAAATAGTAGAGATTGTTGCTGAACTGTCATCTTATACACCATCCCATCCTTTACTTGATTGTGTTCTTAGCATGAAATCAAAATTGCTTAAGTATTTTTTTGATATGCCCGAATTGTTTCTTATTTCAGCTATACTTGATCCTAGATATAAGACCTATGTATCAAACTATCTACAATATTATTACCAAAAGTTAGATGTCTCTTGTGAAGTAAGTAGAATTATGAATGATAGCAATAACTTGTTACAATTTTTATATGATAAATATTTAGAAGATGTCCAACCAGCTACCCCACAAACCCCCGCACAACATATGCCTTCTGTTCCTGTGAGTCAATTTTTATATGATACAGTTGTGAGGGGACCAGGGGTTTCCACCACGTCAGGTCTAGAAGGTAGGTATGCTAAGTTAAATGAATATTTGCATTGTTCTGGTTATGCACAACCAGATGAATCTTTTGATATATTATTGTGGTGGAAAGAAAACAGGAAAAAATATCCAATTTTACATAGAATTGCAAAAGATATTCTTGCTTGTCCTCCTTCTACTGTAGCAATTGAGTCAGTGTTTAGTGCTGGAAGATGGATCGTTGATGATAAACGAGCGGCCCTAACCCCAAGCATGATCAAGGTTCTAATATGCTTGAAGGATTGGCAAATGACGTACAACCAATCTCAAGATCAACCTCGACTAGAGGACGATGAAGATGAGATTGACCAATTTGTAAAACTTAGCTTCTCATCCGGTTCAGAAGCATCAGGTGGCAGCTCTGCAGATGAAGCTCTCGATGATTATGAGTGACGTTCTCCTATATTTGCCATGTTCTACCTCCTGTCGTCCAGGTAAGTCAGGTAAGTGTAAGAACTACGTGGGATTTGATTCTCCGTATGTTACACGGAATAACAACTATTCTTTGACATATATGGGGATACGTAGGCATCTTAATATGAAATACTTTAATTAATTATTTCATAATCTTTGGAATATGAAATATTTTAATTAAATGATCATATTAAGATCAAGCCCTTTTAATTTCCCTTCCCCCTCCACCCCACCAATCGCAAGCTAAAAAGGAAAAAAAATTGTTGTAATATTTTTTAGGAGTTTGTTGTAATATTTTTTTAGGAGTTTGTTGTAATATTTTTTTCCCATATCAGTTGTTTCCCTGGCGTAACTTTGTTATTTTGCTCTTATCCTGTTTTGTATATTCAACACTAATTGAGAAAGCCCCCGTGTTGGTATCAAAATTTTAATACTCTCTCCCATCTACAATTTTTTTTTTTGGGTTTTAACTAAAACAAGTCAACCTGACCTGCCGTACTTAAGCCCGTGAACCGCCCCGCAAACCCCCCCCGGTTAGTTTCACGGTGCGATACAGTTCAATGACACGCGACCCGTCGGCCAGCGGTTCAACGGGGCGGGTTGACTCGACCCGCCCCGTATTCCACCTCTACTATAAAAATAGCATATTTTCGGCGTCAACAGCAACTTTGAGGAGAAGGGTGCTAGTAGATTGAAGGATACATTTTGGGAGCTAAGGAAAAGGGGCAAGCAGCCTTTGTGATTGTCTGATAGCACTTGGAAGTCACTTCAAGAGTACCGGGCTTCCGAAAAATTTCAAAAGGTGAGTGCCCAAGCGAAGAAGAATCGGAACAGTGATCAGGATGGCTTAGGTCCTTCTTTGCATACATGGGTTCAATCCCATTCAGCGAGCAAAAGAGACACTTGGTAAGTACAAAGAACTCTCACTTATTTCAACTTATTGCATTTTGTACTTTGTATGTGTTTTACTTTGCAATGTACGAAGAAGTCTCACATATTTCAACTTATTTGCATATTGTATAGGCTAAGAAGCTTCAAAGAGACTCGACTGCAATAGAGCTATTTAAAGACACTTATCAACACGAGCGGGACAACACATGTGTTGATAACAAATCTGAAAAAACATATCTAAGTAACATGTATTTTTTGCGTGTTTAAAATATTCTTGCTCCGTCGGCATTACTAGATCTGCAACATTTAAAATTTTTGAACTTATTTTGTAGACTGAGCATCAATAGAAATGGGAACAGATAAGGAATTCCCAACCCTCGACAGATCCTAGCTCCGAGCCATCTGAAATTCCATCTGAGACGGAGTTATGGGTGCAAGGCCACTTAAACAAAAAGGGGCGCGTGTATGGATTAGGTTTAGAAGGGATGAAACTAAAGCACTTGTTCAAGTCCTCAGCAACATCCAGGGGCAGTCAAAAACCAGATGTGCGAGAAATGGTCATCCATTTACACAATGAGTTAAGTTTAATGGCGAAGTTAAATTGCCGAACTGAAGAGATGAGTCGTCATTTAGAAGAGAAAGTGATGACATTGAGTGAACAACTTAGTGGGGTGCAAAACACACTGAGTGAGTTCATTAGATCTTAACAAACATCTGGTTCTGGATCACGACCATGCCCTTCTTCGCGCCCTCGACAGCACTGCCGCTCCACTTATGCTGCTGCTGCTCCTCCTCCTTCTCAACCTCAAAATGATGATGATGATGATGGTGATGGTGATGATGATGATGATGATGATGAGGATGATGATGATGATGGCGATGGCAATGGTGATGGTGATGGCAATGGTGATGGGTATGATCCGTACTCTACTTATAACTATTTCAACTATTAGAACTTCTAACATTCGAAAAATTTCATGTTATGTTATGTATATTGGGTGTAATGGTTTGGGTTTGTGTGCTACAATCATCTGGATTTTAATTGTGATGTTGAATGAAAGCAACCATGTGTAATGGTTACTTTTGGAATTAGGTATAATGTCGATGCGTTTACGTGGACATGAGTACTTGCACTGGTTGAGTTGAATGTATGTAACCACGTGTGGTGGTTACCTTGCTTTGATTCATATACCACGTGTGGTGGTTGTAAGGTTTCAATTTGCAGGTTTTGGTGTAAATTGTATTTTTGGCTGGCTGAAGGGGCCCATTTTTTTATAAAAAGTTTTATAAAATTGTGATCGAAACACTGACAAGGGCCGACGGAGTTCCGACGCATTCCAACGGAATTCGTCGGAATTTCGTCGGAACTCCGACGAAAATCCAACAGAAAATTGGCGTTTTCTCTTCTTTTTTCTTTTTTGGAAAACTCTAGCAGATGGGAGGCGACGGATTTTCTTGTTGTCGGATGCAAGAGTTTCCGTCGGAACCTTGCTCTGACGGCAAGAATTTTTCGTCGGACCATGTCGACGGAATACGAGATTCCGTCGGAACATGGTCCCGACCCCCCTTATTCTGACAACCTAATTCGGTCGACTATTCCGTCGAAAAATCATTTTTCCGACGGAAAAAGTGCCTTTTTCGGTCGGAATGTTCGTCGAAAAAATCAGATTTTTTAGTAGTGGGTTGTTACTTACAGAACCATTTGAGGAACAGCCAATTGGTTCTTGGTAGTGAGACTGGTGGTTTATATCTGGCTGATGCAGATTCAAGACAAAAAGCGTATGACTCATGGAAAATCTAGCATGCAGCATGTTTGTCCAGCTCTGAACTTTGGCATTGCAGATTAGGCCACCCTTCTTCTCAACATATGAGTCACATTCAAGGATTACCAAACAGAAGAACAGACTCCATTTGTAGTATTTGTCCTCAGGCTAAATAGCATAGAGTCTCTTTTCATCCAAGCACTACAAGAACAAATAGAATATTTGAACTTTTGCATATAGATATATGGGGACCGTATAGAACAACAACTAATGATGGTTTCAAATACTTTCTCTCTATTGTGGATGATTTCTCAAGAGCTACATGGGTTTTCTTGTTGTTTAATAAGAACAATGCTTTTTCTATGTTAGAAGCTTTTATTGCATATGTTAGTATTCAATTTCAAGCACAAGTACAGATTGTCAGATCTGATAATGGCTCAAAGTTTGGGGATCGCTATGCCTTAGCCTTTTACAAAAGACAAGGGATTATTCATCAAACTACATGTGTAGATACTTATCAACAGAATGGTGTAGTAGAAAGAAAGCACAAACACCTTTTGGAAGTAGCCAGAGCCTTGTTATTTCAGTCTAAGGCTCCTACAAGATTTTGGGGAGATTGTATTTTAACAGCAATATATTTAATTAATAGGCTACCCAACTCTGCCATTTATTACAAGACACCATATGAGTTGCTATTCAAGAGCCAACCATCTTATGAACACTTGAGAAATTTTGGTTGTCTTTGCTATATGTCCACTTTGAAACATGGGAGTGCTAAATTTGAACCCCGAGCTCAGTCTTGTGTATTTTTATTATATCCTATAGGTAAGAAGGCTTATAAGGTCTATAACTTGGTCACAAAAAAGATACATTACAATCGAGATTTGGTCTTTCATGAACAATACCTTCCTTTTTATCATACAGCAGTGACAGAGACAATTTTACCCAATCACCTTTTTCTTTCAAATACATATGAAACAAACAATCCATCCTCTATTTTGGTTCCTTAATCAAACAACACACATGATGATCACATGCTTCATTCATCTCCTTCTCCTTATTACTCTTCACAGACCCCAGATTTGCATAAATCTGTCTCTTCCAACCATGAATAGCCTCCAGTTGTACAACCTCCTGTTTCTGCTACAGATGCATTATCCAAAAGAACTTCAAGGACCTTAAAGCCACCTTCTTACTTAAAGGATTATATGTGTTCCTATAGTCAACAGACTTCAACTCCTCATTGGTGTAATTTGGTTCAGTTTTCCAAACTACCCCCTACTCAGCAGTAGAACATTACACAACCTGACCATCTCCATGAACCAGCCACATACAAAGAAGCTGCTAACTATCCACATTGGGTCAAAGCTATGCAAGCTGAGATAGATGCCTTACAAGCTAATAACACTTGGTGTGAGGTAGACCTACCACCTCGCAAGAAAGTTATAAGCTCTAAATGGGTTTTCAAGGTAAAACTCAAGGCAGATGGTTCCCTAGAAAGATGCAAGGCACGTTTAGTTATTAGAGGCAACACTCAAAGAGAAGGCATTGATTACATTGAAACATTTTCCCCAGTGGTGAAAATGACTACAATCAGAACTGTAACAGCACTAGCAGCAGCAAGGAAATGGTCACTTTACCAACTATATGTCAATAATGCCTTTTTGCATGGAGATTTACATGAAGAAGTGTATACGAAGATGCTTGAAGGTGTCCCAAACCCTCATAACAAAGTATGCAAACTACAGAAATCCTTGTATGGCTTGAAACAAGCTTCAAGACAATGGCATTCCAAACTTGCTGACTTTCTCAAACAGCAAGGTTACACCCAGTCCAAGAATGATTATAGTATTTTCCTCAAACAAACTCCCCATCACTTGACAATTGTTGCTGTATATGTAGATGACATTATACTAACTGGTTCCAATCCTGAAGAAATTCAAACACTCAAGCATAACCTTTATGCAACATTTGGAATCAAGGATTTGGGTTTATTGAATAATTTCCTAGGGTTTGAGGTATCTCATCTTCCAGATGGTGTAACCCTCAGCTAAAGAAAGTTTACACAAGAGTTGTTGAAAGAATCTGGGTATCTCAATACTAAGCCAACTGCTACTCCACTTCTAGTAAACTGCAAACTTTCAGCTGATTCTAGAATACCTCTTACAGACCCTACTCCTTATAAAACATACATTGGCAAGCTGAATTTCCTCTCCAACAGCAGACCTGATATTTCCTTTGTTGTCCAGACTTTAAGCTAGTTCATGCAAAATCCCACTTCAGCTCATATGGCAGCATTGGAGCACCTACTCAAATACATTTCGGGAACTTCAGGGCAAGGTATTTTACTTCGAGGCATTATTCTCCACAGCTCACTGCATACTCAATCTTAGATTGGGCCTCACGTCCAATAAGCAGGAGGTCATTGACAGGTTATGTTGTGTTGCTAAACAAATCCCCCATCAGTTGGAAATCCAAAAAGCAAAGTACGGTTGCATGATCATCTGTTGGGGCTGAGTATAGGGCAATGGCTCAGGCAGCAGCTGAAATTACGTGGCTGGTTAGTCTACTCAATGAGCTAGGAGTCTCTAATGTCGAACCAATCACCCTTAACTGTGATACCCAATCAGCTTTACACATGGCCCATAATCCTGTATTCCATGAACGCACAAAACACATAGAAGTGGATTGCCACTTCACGAGAGACAAAGTCATCGAAGGGCTGCTTCAACTCAGTTACTTACCCACACAACATCAACTAGGTGACATTTTAAGCAAAATCCTACCATCTCAACAACATTGGAACTTACTACACAAGCTTGGGATGTTTCCTCCCAACCATCCCAAGCTTGAGGGGGGGTATTGGAGACAGCCAGCTTAGCAAGTTAGTTAGATGAGCTGGCAGATGGGCCCAACATTAGTTAGTAGGTTGTTACAAAGAGGTTTTGGAAGTCTTGTATATATAAACAAACAAGCAAAGTCTAGAAAGAAGAACTTGCAGTTTTATTCAACAATTCTTTCACTCTCTCTTATTCTTCTCTCTCTAACCATTTTCATGGAGGTTTGACTATGGAAATAAGAGAAGTTACAGCAAAGTATAATTCCAGATTACAAGTTTGAACACTGTTGAACCTATTCAACTATGAAAGAAAAAAAGAAAACAAAATCTCATAGAAAATGTATAGCAAAATCACTGCACTCGTACACAACACCAGCATATCTAGCAATTGAAAAGCAAGAAATGAAACATAAACAAATTGGAAAATTAAATCAGTTGATCTTGATAAAGATCTCATTATCATTTGCAAATGCTTTCCTCGACATTAAAGATTCGTGTTAAACAAAGACGATGTATATAAACCTCATGTTAAACCTTTAGAAGGATGGTAAGTGGGAGATCCTTGTGCAATCAGCCCAAATCCATGCATTTCAATTGGTGACCAAGTAACAAGAAATTTCACTAAATATGAAAATTGATTTTGTCCCGTTACGTTGAAAAAGAAGATATAAAATGGCCACATAGTAGAAAGACAAACAATATTGTTATTTAGATTGTTTATTTGGATATATATATATAT
>JACYFF010031959.1:88643889-88695526 GCA_017589665.1 Selenicereus undatus
GCGCGCGTGCGTAGATGTATAAATGAAAAATCCAAGAGTCTGTTATCTTCATCTCATATGACTAATTTGAGTTGCATGAGGGAAACGATGAATGGAATACCATAGATATTCCCCTTTATAAGTAGTTATGTCAATGTACAATGTTGGATTAATTTCCATAAAAATGGAAATTTAATAAAGTAATTATTTTCATAAAAATGGTTATGACCATATATTTTTAATTATACTTGAATAATAATTAATTTTCTTGATATTTAATTCCTTTTGGTAAATAATTAATTTCACTAATTATTTATGAAAGGGTACAAGTTAGTTTCGATAATTAACTTACTTATGCCTTTTAAAGAAAGGGTGTGTTTCTTTCATGAAGGGGTATGATATCTCTATAAATATAAAACATGGTGGCATATGCATAGCATGCCTTGTTTGGCATGATCAATAGGGTCACACTAACACCATCCCCAAAATTTTTGTTGTGTCTTAAATACTTAGGGTTTTATCTTCGTGAGTGCACCACGTAGATAGGAGAGACTTCTTTGTATCCAAGTCTACTTTCACCTTCCTAGAAGTCTCGATTAATTTGACACTAAATTTGTCTTTAACAAATTGATATATTTATCCATCAAACTGAATTTTTACACCAACATACAATGACGACGAAAACAACGCCCATCCTGAATCTCAACAGAGTATGTTTTAGGGAGATCCAAACATGTACGAACTTACCCCCAATCTAATGAGGGAGTTACTAACTTACTATTTATTTATTCACCCATTGCATGTTGGAAACTATGAAGTAGCCTAAGCCTGTGAAATGAGCGACATCGTTAAGTGATCCATTAAACACAAAATACGCAATGCTGGTCATAAGAGCACAATAGAAATTTGGACAGCTCATATCAACTAATAATGCAACATAGTCCAATAGCAGAATCCAAATAGTCAAACAATTTATGAAGAATAACGTCTATGAGATTAAATTAAACACATCCCTACACTGTCTTAGTCAACGAACATTTCATTTGTGCAGTTTATCTGCGCTATACATAGTTAGGGCCTGTTCTTTTCGTAAGTAAGTTGGGGTGAGTAAAAGGGTGAATTAGGCTAAGATGGGTTGAGATAGGTTGAATTTTTTTATATGATAAATTAAACTTGATTAAAATAATAAAAGTGGGTTAAAGTTGATATTTTAGAATTGACTCACGAAACGAACAGAACCTTAAAGTCCCAACTAATTAGCTAATCAAAATAATTACTTACAGATAATATATAGTAATATTATATATCCACTTTCTATATTGTTGAATTATACCAATACGGTTTCGTTGAATTTCCTCGATTGAATTTATCTTATAATCTATTTTATAAAATCAAGAATTCTTTTGTTGAGACCATCTTGCACAAGACACATGGTGAAGAAGAAACGCGGGTTTCTAGATGTGACTGTTAGAATTCTATCGAGTGACTAACAATTCACTGAACTAATCACTTTTTAGACCGTAACTAATAGATTACTTTGGTGTAGCTTTTAAACTCCAAGCAAAGGAGATACCAAAAATTATTAGGCACCCCAAATTTTAAAAATTCAACCCTAATGCATTTGTCTCACAATAATGACAATATTCCCAAGAATTATGATTCCCTGAAGACTAACAGTCTAACTATCAGACTTATAAAAAGTTTAACATGGACTATAAAAATGAAGGATTATCACAAAAGAAGAAAAAAAGTTAAATCTATCATGAACAGGATGATTCCTGAAAAACCTGAATTCATGTATTGGCTTTTCAATGATTGTGTTAATACTTGCATAGCTTATCCCACCATTATATTTCAGCCAAGATCTTCCCAGCATGTAAAAGGACACGGTGAAGCATGCACACAAGGTCATTGTGCAAGAGCTACAATCATTATTTGATATTGTCCACCCTAATTTCAACAAACAAATCAGAGGTACTTGCTGGACACAACATGAGGGTGTTTCAGTACATAGAATTGCAAGTTCGAACTTCGAACCCCCACACCCATTGTCAAAAATCTTGCTTCACACCTCGGTGATGCTACGAGGAGCAAAGGTAAAGGATTACAGTTTATGCACAATCAGGCCTTAAGTTATTGGAAGTACCCTTGAGTAAAAGTCTCCATGTCTTGATAGTCTAATGGCTCATCCAGTAAGAAGAGGAGGTAGAGAAGAAGTAACTTGCTGAAAGAGAAACACTGGAATAAAGGGCAGTCACACTAGTTATACCCCTCTTCCTATTTGAAAAATTCCATCTATACATCAAGCATAATACCTTCTTGATCACCTTTTCTGCACAATAATAAATGGGATCTTCACTAGGTCATTTGATTATTGAAATAAGCAGATCTCATTGTCATCACAAACCCGTACTATCCCCACGGTCTGTAGTGTAAAGCGGGCAAAATTTGTCATAATTAGCTATCCATGTCTTTGCAATCTGATCCAGCATGGGTTTGCTGATGGCTATGACAAACAGATATTTTTTTTTCTCCTGATTGTCTTCAATGCCTTCTCTTCTCTTCCATTCAGAAAGATTTTGATAAGACCATTATTCTAAGGACAGTAATTTCATAACCCTACTGTCCCCATCTTATGTATCCCCATGCATTCAAGATCTGTGCCTATGGCCTACTTACAGTCCCCTGGCTGCTATGGTAGGCCTACAGCTAAGAACCCAATGATTAGGACAGAACTAAATATGATGCTCCCACCACTCGCAACAAGACACCACAAGCACTATGGCCGACCTCCAGATTTATTAAGATGAGAGTAAAATGGAAGGATAGGTGATGCACATTTGAAGCCCCTGAAACTTCTACTTAACCCAAAACGTCAAAAACAAACTAAAGCTATAACATCGTCCAAAAGGAACCTGGACTTCTGCAGTCAACAAGCTAACAAGAAGCCACAAATCCCCTCTTTCGCTGATATTCTTTCCCCTGTAGCTGCTGAAAGATCTACAATTTCCGTGCCCATGCCTGTGACTACATTTTCACCAACACTTGTTAAAAATGGCAAAAGTCACACTCGGCTTAGACAGCATAACAAGAAGCAGCAACTATTCATGCTTAGCAAATGATCCATAATTAAATTTGTGCAGGAGCGTGCATCTAGGAGGAATGAAAATAATTATTAGTGACAAAACAAGGCATTCATTGCAAATGGGTGAAAGAGATATGTATATTTTGTCTACTTGGTATAGCACACGTGGCTGTAGAATCCATCACAACTTTATATTTATGGGGTCAAGTTCTTAATGGCTTTTGCTCTCACCATCTTCATTCACAATAAAAACTGGGTCCCATTGATGATAGAGGCAGAACATTGTCTAATCTACACCTGCAATACATTAAATAAAAAAGTAAAGGAGATAACCCTTCAATTTAGTTCTTATCCGGGAAAACCTGTGAAGACATCCTACCTATTCGGACGAGAAAATGACAGAGCGCGGATAAATAGTATATCATTAAGGCTGCACAGAATGGTACGTTCGCTGATGTACCGTGGATTTGTGAAAATAAAGGGCTTAGGAAAAAGTAATGTGAGTATTCTCAATGGCAGAACATGCTGAAACTTTAAAACTGATATAGTGCACTTAATTGACCGTCAGGACTCATAAGAGATTCATAAAACTGGAAGGGGTCTTGAATAAGGGCGTGTTCGGCAACAGTATTTTGGGTAGCGTTAGCGTTTTGATTAAGCCAATACATTCATTAGGTAATTTTTAGTGTTCAGTAACATAGTTTTTTGGCTAGCATTTCAAGTTATGTTTAGCGTTTTAAACAACGTTTTTGAAAAGTTAATAGTATTAACGTTTTGGCATTCAAAAGTAGTGTTTCATATTTTTTGGTCAAAAAAATATCATTTGGAAATTTTATCTCTGGAAATTATCTATATCTTTTTATGTCAATTTACATTGGTCATCTAACTCAACAGCTAAATTTACCAAACACATTTATTTCAACTGCTCATCCAAACAGCCATTCACTAACAGCTAAATTAAAAATTTTATCCGCTGCCTAAATAGTTATCTGCTACCTGAATTGCTATCCACTACTTGAACCGTTATTTTTACCGAACACGGCCTAAGACTTCTAGAAATCATTTGATTGACAAGAGAAGAATGTGTTGGTACATTTCAGCCAATGAAGTCTGCTAACAAGGCAACAAGATCTGTCTATTTGACGAGCTTGGATTCACACCTGATTGTTATGGTGGTTTATGAACTAACAGGTCACACACACTAATGGTTGAAATTTGCTCCCAAAAATCGATAACACTAGAGCATATCAGCCAAAAAAGAAATTGAAGATAGTGAACTCCAATCTAACTCCTGCATACCATTCAAATTAGTTTACATGCATCAACATTGAAAGTACAGCATCTTGTCCACAAACGAATCTGTGAACATAGATTGAAACTTCTAGGACCGACCTAGATATCTACTTTACATGACTTCACTAATCATGGTTAGATTGATGGCAGCAAGTCGATCTTCGGATGTTGATGATGGTCTGGAGCAGACACGTCTTAATCTGGAGTCAGTCTTTCCCCCCAACTTTCCCTTGGCAAATTCCATTGATGAAGTGGAGGCTGCGGCAGATAGTTTTCAAATTGGCCATGGACGTAAAGAGCTGCCTCAGCTTAATGAAAGGCCTTTTGGGAAAGAGGGTCAACACTCAAGCTGTAGGACAATCACAGAAGAGTCTTCTAGGGATAAGATTTCTACTATTAATGCAAGCTTCCAACAGTTGAATGAGGTGAGCAGTGAAAGGAGCGAGACCAATGAATTTGTTTAAGCAAGTCCTAACGCCTCAGCAGACCAAGTGGTGGAAAATTATAATGTAACAAAGGAAAATCTCCAGTCATCTAGTAGCCGAACATGGTCGGATGTGCTAGTTGGAAAGGAGCGGACTTCTAATGAGGAGGTGACTAATGGCGACAAAACAAATACCACGAAGGGAAAGTTGGCAAAATCAAATACGAAAACTAAGATCGATGATGACTCCATGTTACGAGAGGCCCATGAGGTATGGAAGGTTCGTAAGGCTATCGGGTTTAAGGCTATTGGAGACAAGCTTGCAATTATTGAGAAAATCAAGTAAAATTTGAAGAGTAGTAAGAAAGATCGCACATCATTTCGCAATTAAGCTGGCTGTTAATGAAGTTTAATTCTCCTCTATATATGGTGCTACATGGTTTGTCTCTTAGGGTGGAACCTAGCCTTTTATTCTGTATTTGGAAGGTCTTGATTGTTACATTGTTTTTGATTTCCTAGGTGGTAGAATTATCTTTTTGAATTATATAGAATATCTGGACTATTAATACATAGTTATAGTCTAGGTAGAAGATTTGGATAATTATAGTAGGCTGTAAAGCACATTTTTTAGGTGGTCTCTTCCTTCTGTGCCTATACAAGGTGTAAGATGGGTTCTTTATAGTCATCTACTGAGTTTGTAGTGTAACTTTTTTTCTACAGCTTCTTTGAAGCTTACTAATGGTGAAAAGATGCACATTCGTTCAATATTCAAGAATTAACAACATTCACATGTAAGATAATATTATTCTTACAGAAAATCACTTAAGGACTTATTTTTATTATATCAACATTCTTATTGGATAGCCACCTAAAATTTATGCAGGACGGAATCTCCAAACTACCATCGAGAATTTTAAAATGAGATGAGCTAGTTATAATAATGCCTCCTTACAAAGTCTAAACTCTGCACCATGCATGGAATAAGAATTAAGAACAATTAGCAATTAGCCAACTATACGTTTGAATTGGTACATGATCTGATAGTTAGGCAAATACACCTGTTTCGGCACTAGTAAAGCATATTATGAGAATTCCCGAAGGAAATAGGACTATGTACCTACCATGCATAGTATCAATCTAGCTAATGCTAATGACACTAGTTGACTGAGAATAGGTTGTTTGACACTTTGAAATGATCCTTCATCTCATGAACTTTAATATCTACATAGGAAATACTTTCCCTGTATATCATTCCACAAAATTGAAATGTGTCATCATTTTTTAAAGTGATAAGCAATTCCACCCTACCAGGCTTCTATATTAGGACTTTTGAGTGGACTTTGATTGAAATGTGTCATCCTATGATCCTAATCCACCCTAGTCTTATCTACACTAAGCATGCAGCTTCCTAACAATTCTAATACCATTCTAGTTAAGCTTCTCTATGTTATCAGTTATCACTCTTTCCATACACTTCAGTTTTACACTGTTCCTCTCCAAGTACTATGTTGTACTTCATAATCTTTACCCTCCAATAAGATAAGCACGGAAAGGTTAGAGGAAGATCAAAACCCAATCTTTCATACCACTAGTGAAAAGGACTCTACAGCGTCTTAAGCGAGTCTGGGTGTGAGAGCCCTGCGACAGGTCTAGGTCTAGTTATGAAAATTTTAGACCTATAACTAACCCGAGATTCGTTTAAGACCCGTTTGTATTTTTTTAAAGAAAACTTAGTAACCAATTGACTAAATTCGCTAAAGTCTAGAGCCTCTAAACCAGGAAAACCTTAGGTTGTCTTCCTAGTTGTTACACTGCCCCCATGTCCCACCCTTGGTTGTTTCTCTCTCTACTTTCACCGTTCACCATGATCTACCACCCGTTTCTGTCTCTACTCTCCGCAACGTTGTACTTCTCTATCACTCAATCGTTCACAGTCCCTCACAGGCTCATTCTGGCATTCCCTCGCACCAATCTTGCTTATCTCTGCACGCTGCAGTTAGCCAGTCACTCGCACCATCACATAGTCGCATCGCATGTATCATACTCTAAAGATCATGTTTTCCAAATTAAATTCTTTCTTTTTACAATGTGATAATCCATGTTGGCATGTGAAAAAAATAATTTTCAATGTGGAAACATTCAGGACCCATTAAAAACGTGTGGATCCATCAGATCCACAGGGTCTGGATTTGGGTTGCATCTTTTCAGACCCAATGAATCTAAGCGAGTCTGGATCCAGGCCCCCAAAAAATAAATGGATCTAGGTCTAGGTGAATCCGACCCAGACCCGACTCTATAAATTTGAATACTAATAAACTTTGTGTGAATTGTGATTTAAAACATAAATTTTGAATATATATTTTACATATATAATTATGCATGTATGATTTTTATTTTTGTTTGTCGGGCCTAATATTTTAGGCCTAACGGCCACTAAGGCTACTTAGGGTGGCAACCCTAATTGTCCCTCCCAACCTGTATAAGGAGGTTTTAGGGGTCAATTAATGATACACAAAGATACACAGAAACCAGTAATCTCACGGTCTCTCCCTTTCCCCTCTCATGGTTGCCCAGCCATGTGTCGGGTTTCAGGTTTAGGACGTGAATCCCAAAGGCGACTCTAGTAGCTGTCTCATATTCAAATTAATGTGGGCTATACCCATCAGTCAATTCCGCAATCGAAGTTAGTCCTAATGATCCTATAGTGGTATCAGAACCTAAACTGCTTGGTTTAGCCCTGTGCTGATTTGTTCGAATTTGCCCTATGAGATTAATTCGTTTAATTTCATAATTCTCTTCCCACACAAGAATCGATAAAAGGATTGAGACTTTATCAATTTTAAATCATGAATGTTTGTGCTTATTAAATAGTATGCTCATATTGCAAATTAATTATTCAAATTCATGCAAATTTATATGCGATTACTAATGTTTTATGTCTGACATACTTTAGTGTGTTCTAAATATATATGCATGAATTAATAGCATAAACAATCCCTGCCCATATTGATTTTTGCAGTCATGCCCATTAGTTACTGTTCTGATTTCTTAAAGCATGATTCTTTTATGCGACTATGTGTTAATCTGTTCTTGCCCAGATTAGTTCTTGTAACCATGTTTTTATATCAAAATCCTAGACACCTCCCCAAACCCCTATCCCACCATGTTATTCTCTCTGTTAAACCCTGAAACCCCAAACCTCCCCCCACCACCCATGCCTTGGTGGGCGCAGACCTAGTGAGGCCTCAGTGGCCTTTAATGGAACCACCCCAACAACACAACCAAAAAAGGGGGGCAAGGGGTAGAAGAGGAAAGAAAATGAGCCTCACTCATCAGATAACCACCCAGAAAGGTGGCGCGTGGGTGTTATGCGCCGCCGACAGAGGCCATTCTAGCTTTCTCTTTCCTCTTTTTCAACACAATGAGCCCCGATCTACGCATTCCCGCCAAAAAAGAGTTGAAAACCATTATAGTGAAGGCGCGTGACCCCACGCGCCGCCGCCTATGTGGCGCGTTGGCGACGTGGGGCACACCGTCAAACTCGGTCTTGGCTATTCTACAAGATGGAGGTGCTCATTCTCAACCGGGGAGGCGAGGCGAGATCTGAAAGTTATAAGCCTCATATTGAAGTGGAGAGTGGTGTTTTCTTGGATCACTTGGGTGGCAAAGGCACGGTGCTTATAGAGAACCACCAATGGAAGATGGTTGTGGAAGCTCAATGCTCCATGGTGTTTGGAAACCCGGAGAGACCGAGGGTTTTCTACTTTGGGGAGTAGAGAGAAAAGGGAGAATAGCGAGAGGCAGAGAGACCGAAAAGAAAAAGAGTAAAGTGAGGTTGGGGAGAGTGAGTGGAGTCACTCTTAAATACCCCAAAGGGGGGTGTTCGGGCCTTTGTAATTGTTCATTCTTTTTGGGCCGTTTCTGTTAATCTATTTTCAGCCCATTTTTGTTTTCTGTGTTGGGCTAATTAAAAGTTTCAATTTTTTTTATATAGTTTCTCATAATCATATAAATTGAGTTTTCTATGTTACAAGTGACTTTGGGTTTGTCCTATAATTTGTATACATTTAAAATGATTATTTCACAATTGTTATTGTTTATATAATGATAACATGAATCGTAGTGGTATAATATATAACTATGTGTTATATGTCGAATTTGTTTTAGTAACATGTTATATGAATTAGTTTTATGTAACATAAGCTTATGTAACTATGTTTTGCATAAGTAAAGGTGAATATCTGTGTGACAATCACTAATTAAGATGTTAATTATTTTATAGGTTCTATAATTATAAATTAAAGAAACTCCTAATTCATATCCATATGTGATGATTATGAGCTTATCAAAATTTTCAAACATATAATATGAATGATGGGGCTTTCTTGATAATTTAATTAGTAAATAATACGTTTGACAAATTATATATATATATATATATATATATATATATATATATATATATATATATACTTCCAGATATAAAAGCTAAAAATATGATAGGTTGTATGGAATCTAATGATAAACTGGATGGTTCAAATTACTACATCTGGCGTCTGAATTTCCAATTCACCTTAAATGATGGTGACATGCTGGACCTCTTAACTTCTTCCATGCCTGCTCTGGCAGACAAAGATGATCAAGGCATAGATATTACTTCCACTGAGTAATACTAAGAGAACCTAAAGGCATACCAAGCTTGGCTCAAACATGATCGTTCTGCACGCTACACAATGTTGTTTTGCATGCAGGATGATCTCCTGGGTGAGTTTGAATACTTTCCCATTGCTAAGGACATGTGGGCGCAGCTTAAAATCAGGTTTGAGCAAACATCTGCTACAAGGTTGCGTACCTTGCAGCTAAAATGGATGCAGTATACTATTGACTCTAGTCGTAGTATCTTCAAACACCTTCGAACCATGAGTGCCATGGTTTGAGATTTTAAAGCTACAGGGCAAGAAGTTTCTAAGGAAGAACAGGTCGTTAATGTTATTAGAGCTCTTCCTCATGACAATGAACATTGGAAGAGCTTTAAGGTCATTATGACACATAGTGAGAACATTAAGTCCTTCGAGGAAATCGCAAAATACCTCGAAATGAAGGAAGAGCATATAAAGATATATGCACCTCCTAGTGTGGCATTTATTCCCAAAGGGTCGAGGCCTAGGGGTAAGAGGCCTTACCGTGGTAAGAAACCCAAGAAGAGTCCCCATCCTCCCCAAAACTCTCGTTCTAATGGTGGTATTGCTAAGAAGCATAAGGCTGAGGGCAATTGAGCTAAGAATATGGCACGTGTAGAGTGATATAACTGTAGAAAGAAGGGTCATTTCACTCAAGATTGTCCTGAGCCAACCAAGACATGGGGGCAACAAAGCACATAGTTTAGAACAAGGCTGGATTCGTGAAATTCTATCACTACCCGGTGGGTTCACGGAGTACATACTGGGAAACAACAGTGAAGAAGATGTCCTTGGAGTAGGACATGTCAGCTCAAATTTCGTGGAGGAAATAAGTTGCTTCTTCAGGACACTCTATGTGCACCTGGGATGCAATGCTCCTTAGTCTGTTATGTTTCTTTAATAAGAATAGGTTTTTCTTTTGGATTTCGACCAAATGGATTGGATTTGTTCTATTATGGCAATTTGTTTGGCCAGACAACATTGAAAGAGGATTTCATTGTTTTGGATTTGGAGGATTACTATGATAATATTTCTTCTGCTTTTGTTTCACATTTTGACTCTGATTCTAAGTTTGTTAAGTGGCATGACTTGGCCATGTGGGCTAAGACAGAATAAGTAGGCTAGCTAAAGAAGGTCTTTTAGACCAACTCACTAGGGTTAAGTTGTCTAGGTGTGAGTCATGTCTAGGTGTGAGTCATGTCTAGCTGGCAAGGCAACAATGAAGCCTTTCAATAAAGCTTTGAGAGCGTCTAGTCCCTTAAAATTAATCTACTCAGATATCTACGGACCTATGAACATTAAAGCACATCATGGGGCTACGTATTTCATTACTCTCATATATGATTATTCACGATATGGATATGTGTACCTATTATCTCATCACTACGAGGCACTCAATGTGTTCAAACACTTCGTAGCAGAAGTAGAGACTCAATTGGAATGTAGAGTTAAAAATCTTCGGACTGACCGAGGTATCGAGTACCTTTCTAATATGTTCAAAAGTTTTGTAAAGAGAAATGTATACAAATACAGCTAACAATTCTACATACTCCATAACAGAATGGGGTTGCGGAACGCAACAATCATACATTGCTGGACATGATCAGGTTGATGATGGCACATGCTCACCTCACAATTAGTTTTTGGGGGGATGCACTGCTTACGGCAGCTTATATCCTTAATCGTATGCCAAGTAAGAGTATATCTGCCACACTATATGAGTTATAGTTTAGTAAAAAGCCGTCATTGGACCATTTACGCTCATGGGGTTCGGCCAGCTATGTGCATAACCCAACCCACTAACACTAAAAACTTGGTCCAACAGACACTAAAATGGTGTTCATTAGATATCTCACACAATCTAAAGGATATGTGATGTACGGGGAATAACCTAATGGTGGCATGATAGACATAGATTCCCGTAATGTCGACTTTCTTGATGATGAGTTCCCTACTATTGGTAAAATTAGAAAGGGCGTGCAAATGTTTGAGTTACAGCAGGACATTCAACCATCTTTCAATGAGAGGGAATGAACTCAAACCAGTCACCCAAGATGGTACAGCTCCCCTATTCGACTAAAACGAGGGAGAATTGTCCGCTCAAGAGAATGAGATTCGTTCTCAATCTCCAATACATGAGGAGAGTCAACATGTGAATGATGTTCATCCTCAATCTCCTGTTCCCAAACAATGCAGTTAGTTCACATGTTCAGGATCCCACACCTCAAAGGGGTAGTGGGAGCTGAGTGATTCTCCACACGCTTAGGGTGCCATATCTCTTAGAGAAAGCGGGAGGGATGCCTCACCCAGGCAGACAAATAATGAAGGCCCCAGGATCCGAAGGAGTGAGCGTGGAAGAATTCCTCGACGATATTTCCAAATTGAAGAGGAAATATTTCGATGTATTCCCTTGGAATTGAGGAGCCTACCTCTTATCAAGAGACAATTGATTCACCAAACCACAGAGAGTGGATGGATTCCATGACAGATGAGATGGACTCGATGGTGAGAAACAAGGTTTGGAAACTTGTTGATCCTCCACCCCAACGTAAATCTATCGAAAATAAGTGGGTTTTCAAGATAAAATATCGGGTAGATGGTACGATTGATAAGTTCAAAGCCCGTTTAGTGGCGAAAGGGTTTACACAAATTGAAGGTGTAGACTATGAAGAGACATTTTCTCCTGTGGTGAGATTTGCCTCTATCTGCCTACTCCTGGCCCTAGTTGCCCATTTGGACTTAGAGTTGTTTCAAATAGACGTAAAGACTGTTTTCCTTAACTGTAGTCTTGAGGAAGAGATCTATATGGACCAACTCATTGGTTTTGTATCAAAGGGACAAGAGGATAGGGTATGACGTCTTAAATGGTCCATACATGGTCTTAAACAATCTTCCACACCTTGGTACGTAAGATTCCGTGAAGCTATAACTTCCTTTGGCTTATCCATAGTTTCAGAAGATCATTGTGTGTATCAAAAAAGATCAACGAAGGGGATTATGTTTCTTACTCTATACGTTGATGATATACTACTAGCTGGGAACAACTTGGAAACGATCGAAGCCACTAAGAAGTGACTATCTTTCGTCTTTGAGATGAACGACATGGGTGAAGCGAGGTATGTCATAGGCGTGGAAATAATTAAAAATTGACCTAAGAAACTCTTAGGTTTGTGCCAGGAAGCATATATCAAGAAAGTCTTAGAACGATTCCATATGCATGATTCCAAACATATAGACACTTCAGTTGAGAAGGGTTTAACCTTGAGCCTCGACCAATGCCCAAAAACAGACAAAGAAAATGAGGCAATGAGCAATGTCCCTCATGCTAGTGCCATAGGAAGTTTAATGTATACCATGTTATGTACACAGTCTAACATTTGCTTTGCGGTTGGTTTGGTAAATCGTTACCAAAGCAACCCAGGACTTGCTCATTGGCAAGCTTCCAAGAGAATCATGCGCTACCTTCGTGATACAACTGACTTGGTCCTATGCTATCAAGGCAGGGACCTTAAATTGAGAGGATACTCAAATGTCAATTAGGGTGGTGACCCGAATGAGTCCAGGTCAATCTTAAGTTATGGCTTCACCCCGAGTGAGGGAGCCATATCATGGTACAGTACAAAGCAGGACTGCATAGTTATGCCGACTATAGAAGCAGAGTATGTCGCATGTAGCCTACCCACACAGGAGGCAATGTGGCTTAGGAGGTTTCGTCAGCATCTTAATCTCACTACTAGAGTTGATGATCCTATTGAGATGCTGTGTGACAACACAACTGCCATCCAGTTCGCCAAGGATCTGAAGTTCCATCAGAAGACCAAGCACATCAATAGGCATTATCACTTCATGTGGAACGCCATAAAGGCAAAGGAAGTTGCCATCAAGTATATTCCAACTAACAAGGTGATTGTTGATCCCTTGACTAAACCGATTCCTAAAGATGCTTTCAAAGCTCCTACATTAAGTCTAAGACTTCACAGAATTTAGTTTTTGGATGAATCTTATTATGTGTGATAGATATGTTCTCCTTGTAACAAGCATTTATGAAATAAAGATTGAGGTTTCTTTTTCTAAATGCTCTTTATTTATTTGCTAGACATGTTGAAAAGTCACAGACTTCTGATTGGCCTAGTCACATAGGCAATCGCCCTGACGTTTGAGTAGCGGGCAACATGAGACTGAATCATATTGGCACTAGGTGTGCAATACGGATTATTCATACTAGAAGAGTATGAATAAGACAGAATATAGTCACCTTAGTGAGTCTAAGATGAGACTCAAGGGAGTCGAATATGAGATATGATTTTATATTCAAGTCTTAGAAGCCGAACCTTGAGTGTCAAGATTAGCATTTAGTATGTTAATCTAGTGGCTCAGGTTAGATTTTTTTGCGAAAATCTAGACTGACGATTCACATGGCATATAGAGTAACAAACCCAATTAAGTGGGAGCTATGTCATGACACACATCTCATACTGTGTGGGCTTAAAAGATGACCTATACACGGAGTGACAATTGATCTCCCTATCTCTTGTCACTGTGTAACCTTATGGACGATGACCTTTTAACTTAAAGCTATGGTATAAAGTCAAATATTTAATGTTGCTACTTTAATTTGTTTTGCAAGGACCACGATGTATTGATAGGCGATAAATTGTCCTATTTTACGTACCTTTTTCACCCACTTTTTGCTCATATAATAACTTAATCTTTAGGATTTTTACTTGTTTTATGTGTGTTTTGTAGGAAATAATGTCAAATCGAGCAAACGACGCGAAAAGGAGCGAAGACGGGACAAAACGAAGAAAAGCAGCAAAAACCGGCAAAAAAGGACAAACCGGGGGCCGAACCACCGCGCCAGAGAAATGGCACAGTGGGGTCGCGCCATGTGGCACGGGCGTGCCAGCTTCGCACGGTGGGGTCGTGCCACATGGCACGGTTGTGTCCCCTGGGGCCTGTCGTCCGGTTTCGCGATTTTCTATTTAAGCCCTCTTTGGGCGTTTTTGCGGGAGGTCGTTCGGGGGGTTTGCTTAGATCTTCTCTCTGGCGATTTTAGATTAGATTAGTTTAGGTTTTAGCAAATAAAACCTCAATAGGAGGATTAGTTTAGGATTGAAAATTGTAATGTTGGATTCAGCTTTTGGATTTCAAGTTCCTTCATCAATTCAAGACTAAGTTTTCTTCCCCCTTTCTCTATTTATTTCATAGTTGTTCTTGTTTATGTTTTGTTGGTTTAATTCTTGTGTTTGATTTGTTTAAGTTTTTATGATTAGTTTTCATTGTTGATTCATGTTATTTAGTTGTTTAGAATTGCTTTATTTCATTCTCTTTGTTTTGTTCTTCAAGTTTATGTTATTAGTTGTTAGTTTAGGTTTTGATGTGTTTGTGATGTTTAGTTGGTAGATTGTGTTGGCTTGGATTGTGATTAGTCTCTTGATGGCTAATTAGTCTTGTATTTGGCCTAACCATACCCAATCTATGCCTAGAACTTAGAGTTTTCCTTCACGCCCGTCAAGTGTTCGATGAAATGCTTGAGAGAGCTTCCATCCATATTTTTGGGCAATTGACTTATGCTGAAAGGTGAGGTCAATTAGCTAGTGTGGGAGAGGGAATAGCCGAGTTCGGGATATGAAAATAGTATCTGAATCGAGCTAGGTCCGAGGTTGCTAGTTTTGTGGTCTAATTGGGCTAACCCCATGAAAATAGGTGTTTAGGCTAATTAGAGTAGCTCATGACCCTTGAGAGAGGGCTTGGGTGGTCTTTGATGGTGCAACCGATCATCTCTAGTTCATGATGTAATTTGGGTAGGTTAGGACTCGTCTCGATTTGTTGGCTCGTCCATTGGTCAAATCACAACTCCAAATCGCTTTTTCTATGTTTGTTAGTGTAGTTTAGTTTTCCTCTTTCACCTTTGATCTCGCCTAGATTGATACGCTCCAGTGAACTCTAGTAGTTGGAAACACAATTCCCTGTGGACGACACCCCAAGTACTCACCCTCTCCCCTCCGCCCCTTCCCTTATCCTTTTTCTGCGTCCTTTTCATTGAGAACAATGAAAATCTCAAGCATGGGGGGGTAAGCTCGTCGTTTTCGGAAAATTGCAAGGTTAGTGCGATTGGCATCACTTGCATTTACATCATTTAGATAGGACTTCATATAGTTGCACTTGGTTGTTTTTACCTTTTTATTATTAGAGCATGTAGTTTAGAGCATATAGGGTTAGATTTTGCATCTCAAAAGGAGAAATGATCAAGCTGGACTTCCTTAAGATTTTCAGGTACTACTTATTGCCCTTCTCTTCATTTCCCCTTATATCCTTTACCGCTTTCTTAGTTAGATTCGTTGTTTTCTAATAAATGTGTGAGAAAACCCCTCTTGTGATGAGATTGAAAGGGGTGATGATTGATTGATCATGTTGGGTTGTGTGTTGAGGTGTGACTTGTCTTGGTGTGAGATTTTGTGCAAACTGTGTTTGTCTTTGTCATCTGTAGTTTCTTTGCCCTATGTTGCATGCTAACTACCCTTGAGATTCATGTGATTTGACTTGATTGACCTCGATGAATAGGACATACTTTGGAGTAAGTCACTTGACTGTGGTAGGTTTACCTGTGAGACTCTTGAGCCTAATGACTATTCATTACATATAGTCTCTACTTCCTTTCATGTGTGACTCCTCCATGAGGCATCTCTAGAACTTGGTTTTGTTCCCCTTGAAACTGCATTTAGCAGTTGCATGTGTTGACATGATTGAGGCAATTTTTCTTCACGTAGCCACATTAGCCAGAAAGCCACTCATTGTTGCATGATTACCCCTTGGTAGCCCTTTGTGCCCTTCCCCCTATTGTTGTTGTTGCACCATATCAATTGCACACTTGACATATGCATATTTCCTTCACCCTCGTCAAGGTCTAGTGGGGCGACACTTCCGCAATGTAGTTAGGAGTATTTGGGGTATTTAATTATTCATTGCGGGTATAATACTAGTGGCCCATTTTGGGAAAAGTGCGAATTGATTTTTTTTGGTACTTCTGACGCTATCCAATGTGCACCCTTTTTGCTTCTAAAAAAAAAGAGAAAAAAAAAGAGAAGGAGAAGTTGCAAATAAAACGGGTAGCGTGAAAGCTTTTTGCAATAAGCTTGTTTGGTTCCTCTTTAGAGATTTTTGCGAGATTTGTTGGTTGATTCGCAAGTGTGTGTGAGGTTGTAATCCTAGTGTTGATTGTGGAAGTATTCTTGCTCCCTAGTCTTGGGCTAATAGCTCCACTTTTCCCAACTTATTCCACTTTGCACCCTTAACCTTAGCCCCATTACATCCTTATCGCAAGTCCTCCTGATTGACATATTGCATATTGCATTCCCGCGGTGGAGAGTGGAGAATGTTACCAAGCATATGGTAGTTTGCATAATTGGTTGGAGTATTGAGCGTGCCCTTGTTACATATTTCAAACACATTGAGGGGAGTGTTCCACTTTGCCCCAAAGTGAGGTCCTACCAGTCTTGCTTACTCCCCATTTGTTGAGGAAGGTTATGTCCTATTATGTGTTTCAACATTGGGGTGTGTGGGTGTTTCATTTGGGCAAGGTGATTCATGGATGACATTGCATACGCTTTTATTGAGATTATCTGGCACACCTTGACTTGACCACCTTCGATGCATGATTAGCGTGATTCGTCGATCCTCCACCCTTTCCCTTGAAGAGGTGTGTTTAGAGGTCCACCATCCTCCCTCATCTTCATAGTGTAGTCTTGCTTGGGGACAAGCAAGAGATAAGCATGGGGGCGTGATGAACCTCTATTTTGTCCCATTTTTAGCCCCTATTTGACCCATTTTCTCCCCCCTTTTTACGATTAATTATGTTAGGAAAGGGTCAAATCGGCCTCCTTTTGCATGCTTTTTACTCATACAACATCTTTCGATATTTTCAGGAACTTCATTGAAGAAACGGAAATATGAACAACATTTAGCAGAAAGGAGTGCCAAGAAGGCATGAAAAGCTGCGGAAAAGCGTCGCACGAAAGTCCCACAGAACCGGACCCATGTAGCATGTCGAACCCCCCCAAACCAGCACACTTGGCCGGGCAGCCAAGTGGCACGACTGTGCCACTTGTGCCGTGTTGGGGGAGTTGAGGGCAGCATTTTGGCACGGTCATCCCGTGCCTCTGGGCACGACCGTGCCACCCCCGTTTCCGCATCGCGACTTAATTTTCCTTCGGGGGCTGTCTTTAGATTCATTCAGTTTTCATTCGTTTTCTCTCCTTTGAGAGGCTTCTAAGCGATTTTTAGGTTTCAATATTCAGTTTTATTTCTCACGCTTTTGAATTGGTTATTGAATTCGACGTTGATTCTACCTTTCATCGATTCGATTTATTTCAGGTTTTGGTTCTAATTCTCTCTCCTCCTGTTCTTGATTATTTAGGTTTTGGGTTGAGATGTTTATTGAATCAAATATTGTGGTTGTTGTTAGAAACATGATTATAGGCTAAATCCTTCAACTTAGGTTGGGATTGACGCCGAATATGTGTAGTTGAATTTTGTATTGGCCCAATCCTTTCTCCCCCTTTGTTTTGCAAATATGAATTCTACTATGCACGCCAACTGTTCGATGAAATGCTCGAAAGAATATTCGTCCTTTTAATTGCGGTTTAGAGGAGCGTTGAGAGACAAAACCTTTACCTAGTGTGCCTTAGTAGATGATTAGGATTTTAACACGAAAATAGTTAAGATTTTAATTGGGATTTGAGATTGTGAATCTTGCAATCCTACGACCTTTAGTCCTATGAAAATAGGCGACTATAGTTCTAGGATTAGTCTTCGACCCTTGAGAGAGGGAGGAGATGGGCTTAATTGATAATCTATTCATTCATGATGCATGCCTGGGGGATGTTTGGTAGGGCTAGTAATTTATTCGCTAGCATATTTGTGCTGTTAATTCCAACCTAGGTGTTTACTCTTCTGCTATTTATTCCATCTTTTAGTTGATATTGTCTCCCTTAGTTTAGTCCCAAAACCTTAATTGTGACGGCCTACCTTGAGTAGTTTAATTACATCTGGTAGTTGAAGCCAAGTTTCCTGTGGATTCGACCCGTACTTGCCGGTTGCTAGCTACAGCTGCGCCGTGCACTTGCGTTAATTAAAACGATAACATGTATACAGTTCAACGAGAGCACGTTAGGAAAGTGGTTAAGCTGAGATGCAACACCATGAGTGTTTAAAAAAAATCTGTCCAACATCACCAGTATTGGCTCGGACAATTATATTGAGTATATAATGATATGATATATCATGGCATAAGAGATTAGATATGCCACTGGTGATGTTTTAGGATGATTTGGGGTATCATATTCCGTGAAAGTATTATGTTACTTAGATGGTAACTTAATATAACACTACTTGTTACTTTTTGGTCGCACATCCTACTCCGCGTATGACGCCTGAAGAGTTGTGTTTCATGGAGAGCATGTGTTTTGCGACCTATGTGGTCGAGTGGGAGCCGTTGATCGGGCCTAATATTTTAGGTCCGACGACCACTGAGGCTGCTTAGGGCAGTAATCCTAATTGTTCCCCCAACCTATATAAGGAAGTTTTAGGGAGTCAATTAGTGATACACAAAGATACACAGAAAATAGTAATCTCACGGTGTCTCCCTTTCCCCTCTCACGGCTGCCCAACCATCTATCGGATTTCGAGTCTAGGACGTGAATCCCAAAGGCGACTCTAGTAGCAATCCCATATTCAAATCAACGTGGGCTATACCAGACAATCAATTCCGCAATCGATATTAGTCTTAGTTATCCTACAATTTTAATATCTGATTTAATAGTTTCCCAAACTTAACTCTATTAAAAGCATACCTTTACACTTTTTAAGTAATTCTTTTCGCGGACAACACAATGCCTTGGCTTTCCTTTTGAAAATGGGAATTATGATGAACTCAAAGTGCCAAACGTGCCCTAAAATGATGAACCATCATGGAGAATTGACGATAGATTTAAAATGTGCTGATAAAATCAAGAACTGTTAGACTATTAATCGAAATCTTGTTAGTATTCAACTTCTCAACTTTGACTACATATTCTTATTAATGGAAAATTCAGAACCTATGCTATAACAATTTTAGATATAAAACTAATATTTTTATACTTATACGATATATAGGAATCTCATTGTAGTATTTATTTACAAAAATTACAACAACAAACATGTCATACACAATTTATAATTACAATTACTGATCTTAAAATTATAATTGTACTAATAATTATTTGTTTGTAGTTTGATATAAGACGACATAAAATTGTCACATATATTTGCAGGCTTAGAAAATTTTCACATATCACAATAAGGATATATGTTAAAAGAAATATAATCTTACCACCAAAAAATTGATAATACAGGTTTGAACTTTTGTACTCTGAAAATTGAAAGCAATTTAGCAAGCTTTCACCACATCACAATAAGAACATGTGTTAAGAGAAACATAATCTTACCACTGTTAATTATTAATACTGACATGAACTCTTGTGCTCTCAAAATTTAAAATAATTTGGCACCTTTTAGTTCTAATATGCTAGTGAAATTGTTGTGTTATCTTGTATATATAAGATCCTTAACTATGATTGTATCATATCTAAGATTTCTAACATTCCATATTTACATTCACGATGTTCAAAGAAGTAAGAAATACTAATAGTAATTGAAATTAAATATCTTTTTTTTAGTGTCTTGCTAATAATAACCATGTCTTTATAATAAGCCCCTGTTCGGCAAAATTAGCTATTTAGGTAGCCGATAGCGGTTCAGATAGTGGATAGTTGTTTAGATAGCAGATAGCATTTAGCTGTTAGCAGATAGCTATTTAGATGAGTGGTTAAAACTAATGTATTCGGTAAATTTAACTGTTAGGCCAGCTGATTAACGTAAGTTGATATAAAAGGAGAGAGATAATTTCCTGAGATAAAATTTTTAAAGGGTATTTTTTGGCTAAAAAATTTGAAAAACTACTTTTAAATGTCAAACGTTAATACTATTAGTTTTTCAAAAATGCTGCTGAAAACGGCAAATGTTACTTGAAATGCTAATCAAAACACTAGTTTACCAAATACTAAAAATTAACTAATTAATGTATTAACTTTGTCAAAACACTAAATGTTACCCAAAAAGCTGTTGTTGAACACGGCCTAAATAAGATATAGCATTTGGTTATGTGACTATATATGTATATATTATATCTTTATAATATTTCATACTAGTTGCCAAATTTTAACTAAACATTGGAAACCAAACATGCACAAAAAATTATTTGTAATTGGTGCATTTATTGTATTATAATATAACGCGTTATTTTTGGTAATATTGGGAGTTGTGTTTAGACCTGTCAGTTCGGGCAGGCGGGTTAAATACGGGTCGGGTGTTTTCGGGTTTGGGTAAAATACGGGTCGGGTGTATTTCAGGTTCGGGTAAAATACGGATCGGGTATATTTCGGTTTTACGGGTTTCGGATCAACCCAAAGGGTTTAAAGCGCCTTTTCCGTGACTTATTTTTCTTTTTTTAAAATCAAAAATTTTGCATATTTATTACTCAAAATTGTCATTATTTAATGAAAATGCATAATAATTGTAATTTCTCAAAAGAATATTAAAATATTCAAACATTTTATTATAATATATGAACATCTTCTATAGGCAGGTAAAAAATTAAGCCCCACTTGATTTTGGGTAGATTGATCCGTACATTGAAAGAAGGTTAATAGTGGGTCCACCATTTGTTGGGCAGCCCGTCTAGAGCATTTTAATGGGTTGAACCAGTTTCACCGCTAATAATCTATTTAATAATTTAACATTTTTATTAACTAACCTACCAATGTCCAATCAGGTAAAACTTTATTAATGGACCGACCCCAATACGAATACGGCTAGTCGTTTTTTTACCGTTAGTATCATAATTCAAGACTAGTCAGAACGAAAACCAAATAAAATTAAATAAAATAAGTACAAGATATTATCTTGCAATTATAACATCAAAATTTTAAATTATTACAAATTAATTAATTTTAAAAAAATTAGACAGATTTGTTTAACTAACTATATAATGGTATGAATTTCGCATCTTTAATGCTTGTGTTCTTTTAAATTAACTTTTTAAAAAAGATTAGATAGTTATTCCATGCAATTTTATACCTATTTTAAACGTTTTTTCATTTAAAGTTGTTTACGGTTTTATTTTCAAATAATGAAGAAGAAAAAATAAGGTTATTATTGTTTAATTTGTAAATAGATGCAATAGTTATATAATATCTTTTCAAAATACTTAATAAAAATGACTAACCATTCTTGTTAAAAGAGATAAATTAGAGAAAAATAAAAAAACTAAGGATATAATGTTCGGGTCAAGCGGGCGGGTTCGAGTTCGGGTCGGGTTTGATCCGCTAATTTGCGGGTTCGGGTTCGGTTTATTTCGGGTTCGGGTTGAGAAAATCATGTTCAAAACCCAAAATTTTCAGGCGAGTTTGGATTAGGTTTTCGGGTCGGACCAATTTTTGACAGGTCTAGTTGTGTTAGTATATAAAATAATAAATTATCACAATTGAACATTATTTTTTTAGAAAGAAAATCTACTAAATTGTAATTAACTTTAATTTAAGGATTTTTTTTTAGAAAAGAAAATCTTCCCTACGTAATTTACTAACCCAACAACATGTTTTCAATAAAGGAACATACATAATGAAATAATGAAACATCTATCAGTACTAGAATAAAACACTTATAGTTATGATAGTGTGAGGCCATATTCGGTAACATTAGCTGTTTACGTAGCGGATAGCAATTTAGGTAACAGATATCTGTTTAGATAACGGATAGCATTTCTAATTTAGCTATTAGCGAATAGATGTTTAGATAAGCAGTTGAAACTAATGTGTTCGGTGAATTTAGCTGTTAGGTTAGTTGATTAATATAAGTTGACATAAAAGGATAAAGATAATTTTCAAAGATAAAATTTTAAAGAATATGTTTTGACTAAAAAATATGAAATGCTACGTTTAAATGTCAACCGTTAATACTATGAACTTTTCAAAAACGCTGCTTAAAACGCTAAACACTACTTGAAATACTAGTCAAAACACTAGTTTACTGAACAATAAATACTAATTAATTAGTGTATTGACTTAATCAAAATACTAAATATTACTCAAAATGTTGTTACCGAACACGACATTAACCACTGCCTTAAGGACAATGTTGTTGCCGAACACAGCATTAACCACTGCCTTAAGGACAATGGCTAAAGAATATCAATTATGCTTAAACCAACAGTTTTGCCCCTATTAATTAACTGGTATTTTACAATGTCTTTCTCCAATAGACTTGGGTTTCTCTGTCCTCCTTTCATATCTGTTTCTTTGTCATTGACTCACCTTTTCTTTGTACAATCTCCATTGTTGTCTTTCTTCTTGATCGACATCATCTACTCTTCTTTCATCTACCAACTCCAAATGTTACTCTCTCGTCGCTTAATTGTGTCCCCTTCCCTTTTCAACCGCATAAGCTCGAGCTCGGCTCAAAGCTAAATCAAGCCTATCAAGTTTAGGCTTGGGTTCGAATGTACAGTGCTGGCTCAAAGCTCGGCTTGATAATTTTTTGTTGTTGTTTGTTTTTAGTGAAAAAGCTTTCAAATTTAAGTTTACAAGGTAAATTCTTGATTTTTGCATTGGATTCAAGATACCAGGATTGAAATAAAATTTTATGCATTGCAATGATGATTAATTTCATATCTTCTACAACAGCGCATATAAGAAAAAAATGAATTAATTGAGCCAAATCGAGCCAAACCAAGTCGAGTTGAGTTAAGCTGAGCCTCAATAGACTCGAGCTCGATTCGGTATACTTTCGATCCGACTAGGGCTTGGCTCGCGCTCAGTTTGACTCAAGCCCAAGCCGAGCTTTGATTGAGCCGAACCTAAAAGCTTGCGTGTCAGCTCTGTTTTGTTAGAGCCCAAGCTATCACATCTCTTAGGGTTGTCATCGCCACCAACCAAATTAACTAGCGACTTGTCGAGTCTATCACTTTGAAGTCGATCGAAAACCATGGTTTGACTTTCCATGTCTGCCATATCAGATATAGGGTTTAGAGTTTGAACTTCTGAGAGCTCGCAAAAAAATTCATATCATATACTTACATATAAAATTCAAGATTCCAATTAATTTTCTATTTAAATGTTTTATTGTGTTTAGGGTTGAGTACTCACTTAGTGTATTGTCATTATGCTACCAGTAGGGGCTACCTGCTGAACGTCTTTAGTGGGGATGATGTTCAGGATTGATGTTGGGGATGGACTGGTGGTCATTGGTTTCGGTTGGGTACATGCCGAAGGTGGGCGATGGGAGCGATAATTTTAACCATATCATGATAGTTTTTAGGCTCTTTTTGACAAAGTTAGCTATTTAGGTAATAAATAGTGATTCAAATAACAGATAGTTTTTAAGGTAGCGGAGAGTGATTCTAATTTACATGTTAGTAGGTAGTTGTTTTGACGAGCAGTTGAAGCAAATATGTTCGGCAGATTTAGTTATTGCATTTGTTGATTAATTTAAATTGATATAAAAATATATCTAGATAATTTCTAAAAATAAAATTTTCAAATGGAATATTTTGGCCAAAAAATATGAAATGCTACTTTTGAATGCCAAAAGCTAATATTATTAGTTTTTCAAAAATGTTGCTTTAAATGTTAAATGTAACTTGAAATGCTAGTGCAAACGCTAAATTGCCAAACACTAAAAATTGATTGATTAGTATATTAATTTGGTTAAAACGCTAAATACTACTTAAAACATTGTTGCTTAACATGGCCTTAGTTTAATAACTTAGTGTTTATACTAGCTTTCAATTGAAAAGCTAATAATGTTAGCATTTGACATTAAAAAGTAGTACTTCATATTTTTTTGGTCAAAAAATATCCTTTGAAAGTTTTAATTTTTAAAAATTATTCCCAACTTTTTATGTTAATTTACATTAGTTAGTTAACCTAGTAGTTAAATTTACCAAATATATTATCCTTAATTGCTCATCTAAATAACTATCCACTAATAACTAAATTAAAATAGTTATTCTCCATCTGAATAACTATCTATTACTTAAACAACTAATTTTGTCGTATAAGGAGTGGGGCAGAGCACACACACTGGCGGATCCATTCATAGCTTAGGGGGGTCCATGGACACCCCTAGCCCCCCCCCCCAAAAAAATTTCTATTATAAAAAATATTAATTTAGTACTGATGTTGATTTATGGACACCATAAAAAAAAATATAAATAGTATATATTAATAACGATATTAATTTATGGACACCCCTATTCCAAATTACTGGATCCGCCACTGAGCACACATGGTGACATCGAGTTGAGTTCAATGGTTGCCCTGGCGATGGGTACTTGGTGATGGGTGCTTGCCAAATTAAATGGACATTGAAATTTTACTTTTTAACTTTTAGGAGATATAGGTATGTTACCTGTTTTTTTGTTGGGAAATATGAATTGGTAAATGAGTAAAATTGATTGAGATTAGTAGAAGTGGGTTTAAGTAAATTGAAGTGGATATTTTTTGTTGAAATGGGTTGAAATTGATTGAAGTGGATTAAACTTTTTTGATATGATTGATAGAAGTTGGTTAAAATAGTGAAAAGTAGATTGACGTTGGTTGAAGTAGGTTGAAATTTGTATTTTTATTGAAGTTCGTAAAATGAGTTAAAGTGAGTTAATGTGGATTGAAACTAATTGAGATTGATAAATTTAAATTTACTAACAAAAATAACATGGCATTAAGGACAGAGTTATAATTGTATTAATGACATCTATTACTTTCTCAGGCTTACATAAATTTAATTTTATATTATATTATATTATATGGACCCCAACCGCTGCCCACTAGCAGTGGTTAACGAACAAGATTCATTAAATCCACTTTACCCATTGCCAAGGGCAGCGGTTAATAAATGTCATTTATTAAATTGATTTGTACGTTATCCCTTATCCTAAGGCAGTGAATAAGGGGCACTAAATGCAGATATTAACAATAAGCTAAGAATAATACTATTTATTTTCTCAATATATATATATATATATTTTCAATTACAAATTTGCACTTCAATAACACATCTTTTAAATTATAAATACGTTGCAAATTTTACGCTTTTGAATTCTCAAACAATCAAATAATTTTCAAGTATGGCGACACCCATCCTAGCTAGGGGTGGCAATTTCACCCGTACCCTGATGAATATCCATTTCATCCGACCCGTCAAGCGGGTGAAAACTCTAAATATATGAATAATTGATGGTTTGATGGATTGGATTGAATTCGGGTGATGCTCCATTCAATCCGCTATCCGATTCATCATCCGCTTAGTCATCAACTTGTTTATCTCTTATTTGCAATTAGTTTACTTTTTTTTTTCCTTTAAATTTTACTCATTTTTTGGACACTTATTTTGTTAATTCTATTATTTTCTTCAAAATTAATATGATGAATATGATATTTACTCGTTCTTTATCTCTAAAATATCTTTTTTAAACTTTTCAAAAGACAAAGCTTACTTTTTTGTATAAATTTGCTAGCATATTACATATAAGCTTTCACCACCCATTTGCAACCCGATCCATCCATTTTCACCCTCGGATAGTGGATGGATGAATTGGATTAAATTTTTGTGGATGAAAGACGGATTAGATGTAGCAGATTAAAGCAGATGATGGTTCACTCGACCGGAACCTGATCCATTGCCACCCCTACATAGCTATAGCGTCTTGGTCTCCTCTAAATCATGAACAGTTGTCAAGAATGACTTTAAGTATTGACGACCGATTTCATAAATCGCCACAAGCCTTTTTGAAGTATTTTGTCCTAACTTACACGTTATCTAAGAAATTTTTCCAAGAGATTACCTATTCTACATGTGATCAACAACAAACATGGTTGACTACGAAGCTTTTAAGTGTAGACTCCCTAAAGAGAAATGTTCACATTTTGTAATATAAGTAATTGTATCAAATCCTTTAAAGTGCACTTTCACTGTATACCATGATATTACAATAATTGTCAAATCACCAACGTCCAAGGGCTACACTACTGATCATTCCCAACTAACCACGATGATGAGGAATGGCGTGGAACAATTGGGATGGTGGAGCAAAGCGATTGACATAAAGGAAACAATTTGAACAACCAATGAAAATCCTAAAGGGAGGGTGGATTGAAGGAAAATACAGTGATTACATGATTAGAAGAGAAAATTGGTACATGATTAGAAAAGAAAATTGGAGTAAATTGGAGGATATGGAAGGTAAATTAAGTATGTAAGTGAAGGATAATTTTATCCGTCTATAAACCTTGGTTCAAACTCTTTCTCATTTTTATTTTTTTGTTTAAGATGGCTTTATCGTAGCAAAACTGGATTTATTTTTTTTTCCCCTAAAAAAAAGGATGAATTCGTTAAACAATTGGTTATACGACATCTATAAGGTATATCGAATTCAAACAAATATAAAATGTCAAAATACAATCTCCATCCCGGAAAAATTATTTTTAACATACATTGATTGATCGCTCCTTTTTCCACAAGTATTTGTTGATCATATAGCATTGAGAAGAGTCCATCGATATGTTGTAATATCTTCTTCAAAGTAGATTTATCAATCTGGTGTGCTCTTATTGGAGAAATATTCTTTTGACATAAAAGGTTGCTTTTGAAGTATCGTATCTCATTGCAGAGCCACTTCACTTTTGAGTTTTGAAATACAATTCATCTCTTAAAAATAGCAAATGACAGAGCAATAAAAACATCTCACAAATTGAGAAAGAATTACTACCAAAAAAAAAAAAATCCTATTGACTAGAAATAAAAAAGAAGACAGAGAATGTTGTTAGAATTACTGAAAAGCTTACCATCCGAACCTTCAAAATGCACAAATCAAACAAGAAAGAGAGGAAGAACAAGATGAGCATAAGAAGATGGGACGAGGCAGAAGACGAAGACAATTACTAACGGAATAAAAAAAAATTAAAAAAAAGATAGAAAAAAGTAGTTAAAATGAATTATACCACTGCCCTTAGGGCAATGGTTACCAAACTCGGTATTAAATACGCCTTAAGTATTGCCCTTGGATGATGGTTACGATGTTTTTTTTTTTTTTTATGGATTTTTTTCTGATAGAAAAGAAAGTCTATTAATGAAAAGCTATATGACATATACATCGATAACTTTTCTGATAAAATAAATCTAAAGTATCAAAATAAATATCTATTTCAACAATGTTAATGGTAAATATACTTTCGACTGACTCTATACTCATAGCATCACTTTGACCACAAATCACATTCTTTGACTTTAGTTTGTCTTTCCGAACATCGGTGAACTATTGTATACCTTCATAAAATATGTATCTGTGTGATATAGCAGATTTAACTTGAAAGAAAAATCATCTTGATCGACACATATGAACTTTCATTGTTAAATTATTCTTAATCAAACCCAATTAAATGGACTGATAAACAAAAAAAATATCTACTCGAATGAATAATCCTAGTAAATTTGCACAAATAGGTAAAAGAAATAACATGCACAAAAGTCGATAAATAAAATCTTAAAAAAGATAAATTCAAAATCTCTGCAGAAAGAGAGAAATCCTAACTCTTTGCAGAAGGAGAGAGATCTAATTCTAACAAGGAAGGAAAATTTATAGAATAAATCAACGATACTATTAGAAATTAAAGTCAACTCAATGAGTCAACGCAAAATGGGGCTTACTATTGAATGTTAATTAGATTAGTAGCAGTCCCAATAAATTAGACAAGAGATGCAGGAAGGAGTAGGTACAGTTTTGATTTTTGGAACTTAAGTCTGCCACATCGGCAACAGTTCTAACTTTTTCGAACTTGCATTTTATAATTTCTCTAACTGATGGAACTATAACTTGGATTATCAATATTTGCCAAGGAGCCCACCATAAAACATATTTAATTAGTTTTATGCTTTTAATTTTGTATTTCTATTTTATGTTTATAGCTTGTGATTTTTTTTATATTTCAAAAAATGGAACATTTATTTTTTATTCAATGAAAAAGTTTAGAAATAATTTTTTAATTCCCTAAAAATTGATTATAATATTTTTTTATAACTTTTCTCGCCATCTGTCAGTTTCATAACAATTATGATTGGCCATTCAATATTTATAGACAGCTTTTACAATAAAAAAAAAATTAAAAATGCTATAGGGCAATTGGGTTGTTCAATGGCTATGTTTGGTCCAAAGCCCAAAATCTCGCAGAAGGCTCAGTCCAATGGTTCATTGCCAATACCTAGACTTTTCCTTTGCTTTTGGCCCATAGCCAAAATGCAACGTATACTTCAATTCGAGCGTATGCCAAGATTGTTAGAATCGATATCCTAATTAGATGATTGTGGGTCCTTAGAATTGGAATCGTAGTATTGGATCGTGAGTAGTAAAATTTTTTGAAATTGTAAAAATTATTTTTATGAGAACAAAAATCTTAATAAACATTCACAAATATTATAGAAATTCAATTTATTAAATTATTTAAATACTTTTGATGCATAATTCACAAATATTATAGAAATTCAATTTATTAAATTACTTAAATAGTTTTGATGCATAATTTATATTGTTGGGATGATTTCCCATGTATATTTAACTATGAGCACTTTAGAATTTTATTTAGAATCATGGTTCGTTTCATAGGATCGTAAAATCGCACTACGATCCAACTATACATTTTTCCAACTGAATTAGAATCATAAGATCTAAATGAATTTAAGATTCTAATGGGAGTTGGATTAATGAAAGATTTTTGGACCGTAGAATCATAGGATCAATAAGATTCGGATCGGGAGTCTACACACGGCATGTGTTTCACCGATGCAAAATTGCCGTGTGAAACGTGGGGTCCACACACAACATGTGTTCCATCAACTGGAACTGCTCTTAACAAAATTGAAAGAAGTTTAGAATTACATGTTAAAATCTATATAATTAAATGTTCATAGAAAAACTGAAAAAGTCCAAACATCAAACATCATTAGCCCATGTTTTTTTGGGAGCCGTACAATGATTACGAGAACAGGAAACTCTTTTATATACAGTTGGGAAAGCCTGACTTGACACAATAACACAACCCGAACCTGACCTGAAATTACTGAGAGAAATATGAACCCGACACAAACTGAACCGATTTCAATCCGAAGTCGACACAACTTGACTGTTTAGTATGAAAATATGTTTATTTTCAATTTTAAGTGAATCTAAACTATTTTAACGACAGAATTAGTTGTTAGCTGTTTGAATTAGCTGTTTGTATTAGTTATTTGAATTAGCTATTTATAGAAAAACTGTTTGGTAAAGTTAGTTATTTCTAATAAAAATGTTTGGTAAAATTTCATTTATATCCTTATCTCTAAATTACTTATTAATAGAATATATTTTTTTATTTATTTATTTATTGATCAATTTCTTTTTAAAAAAAAATTAAATTGGTGCCATAGGCATAAATTAACTTCATTTGTGATCACACAAAAAAATAGAAGGAAAACTTCATTTATAAAACTTTACTTTCTTATTAAATTCTACATAACTTGCATTCATCGTCTATCTTATTTCTTTTCAATTTGTACTTATGTAAATTATGTCAATGTTTTATAACGTTATTTTGTTATTTTTTAGATTTTTTGGTTTATAAATTGAAATTGAAATTTATACTAATTTCTAATGGTGTTATCTTCATTAGATTCAATTCATAAGAAACATAGTATCAAATTTTACAATTTTACATCGATCCAAATCTCATTGTCGAGATAATTGAAAAGGAGATTGAATAATCTAAAGTATAAATACCATAATATTAGACATCCATAAAAGTGTATGATGAGAGAACCAAATAGGCGTGATATAATATATTAGTGAAATTAGAAAATCTACACCAAAAAGTTCACTACTTAGTCAAAGAAACTCTACTCTTGTTAATCATCAAGATCTAATCGAGTTCGAATGCTATTAAGGAACACTTTATAATATTATATACTCTTCCTATTTTGTAAAATAATATTACACAAATATCATGCAATGACATATAATGTAATTTGTTTAAAATTTTAGACAAATGTGTCATTTTCACAAAAAGCTCTCTTGAAAAGGCTAATGGAAACAACCTTTTTAAAAAGAGTTTTTTGGAACTAAACAGCTGTTTCAAATAGCTGCTTATCAAACACCCACTTAGCTGTTTAACTTGATCAAAACAGCTAAAATATTTTCAAACAGCTTTTTTTTCAAAAAACTATTATTATCAAATACCTCCAAAATTAACACACTTGTTAAATTGGTCGATCCTGATGACCATTTACCCAGCTCTACTTTTACACAAATTCAAGAAAAATTCCAATTGTCATGTGCCACCACTTGAGTCCTCAGCAAAAAGGAAAGAAAAGAAAATGTCACCGTCAATATTCAATTGCGTAAATAAATATTCGCCCCAGTTCCCTGCCGTTGCTGCCGAGCTCAGCTGTGGCAAATTGTCTACCCCCCTTCCTTTTCTATTTAACATGTTCACCGCTCACACTTGTTCGTCTTTACTTTCAGAAATATGGGTTTCATGGTATCTCTTCTATTGTCTCTTCATCATCAACGAATTCTCCATTTTCAACTAGGTAAGACCCATTTTCTTTCTCCCATTTTCGGGCTTTTTTGGCTGCTGATTTTGGTTTCTAGAGATGCCCAGAAAGTTGATTTTGGAGTTCATGAAAACAATTCTATGTTCCTGTATTACATCTGCAAACTTTTAAAAAGGGGTAAGCATAAGAAATGAAAGGTTTTTAGCTGATTTTAGAACCAGAAGAATGAGGGGATTTGCTTCTTTTCCGCTATAATGGCAATACAGAAGTAATTACTATTGATAGGCTGAGCATAGAACTTGAGAATAAAAGTGACATTAGAAATGAAAGGTTTTGGGTGACAAATGATAATGTGGGTATTATTAGTTTCAGAATTTGTGTACAGAACTACTAAACCCTTCGTCGCTGGCTCAGAGAAGGTGAAATTTTGTGCTTACAAACATGGTTTTGTTTTCTGAAGTTTTTTACTTACTAGTTATGATGTTTGAACTCAGAATTGGCAAAAGTTTTGGAAGAGAATGGACTCTTTTGTGCTCCCCCCCCCCCCCCCCCCCAAAAAAAAAAAAAAAGAATCATATGCCTTGATTAGTCCAAAATAATTAGTTAATTATGTTGAATGCTTGGGTTCTTCATATGGCATCACATGCATGTGCCAAATACCACATGATATTTATGAGCTGTTTTGGGGCGGTGTGAGTGTGTGTTTTAGAGGTTTGATCAACAAAGAAGCAAAACCTTGTCCTCAGTTGATGTCATAAAGTCGGAATCAATCTCTCTACTTGTACTGTGCAAGGAAAGGTTACTGATATTTGTATCTCCCCAAATCCTGCAAATGCAGGACCCACACTGAGTAGTGATGGTGGTGCTATAGTTGAAATCCTGAAGTCTCAAATTGTGTTCGTCTTTGAATGTACCAAGTCTTTACTCACAGCCTTTGGTAAAAGCTAATCATGTATAAATACCATAAATTTTAAAAAACTTGCTTTGTGGAGTCTTGATGTCAAAGATTTATCAACTCAAGGTTTGGACTACGGATGCTTAGAGGGGCACTCTTGTACTTGGTCCAAGCAACACTGCTTGCTCTTATGTAATGTTTAGTTAGATGTTATCAATCTTGTAATGCAAACAAGTTTATAATTATGTTTTCATTACCTTGTTTGGTTGCATAAGACTATTGCAATAAAAGAATTATCTTGTAACTATGATTACTACAAACCAAGTAATCATGATTACATTGCAAAGTTAATTGCATTACATTACCATTACATTGTATTCAACCAAACATTACATTAGTGAAAAGCATGTGAAAGTCAAAATGATAATGTGGACTTCTTAGGAAAGACAGAGACATCCCAAAATTGAAAGACGAGGCAAAGGGAAGTAACTTTAAGAGGAAGTAGTTTTTATGGCAATTCGTAGAGTATGACCTGCTGTTCAATATATTGAGCAGCTTATGAATGTAGAGAGGCTAAAGCATGTGTCAAACTAGAGTAGATGTCACTGAGATTTGATCTTCACCAGTATTCCATTCTTTTGTTTCTGCTCCATGTTAGTTATAAAATTCCACAATCATGTCTTCTTTTCTGAAATTGATATTTAACAGTGCAATGATGGACCTGTGAATGCCGAAAAGATTATGTGGAGAAAGCTGCTAGGTAATTTTTTCATGAAAATATTTATTTACTATTTATGTCTTGATGGATTTAACCAGACAGATGAAATTGTTTCTTGACGTCTGGTTGATATTCTGAGATTTACATGAGGTTGGCTGATCTGACATCCTGAAATAATATTTTCAATTACTAAAGAGAAACTGCTAGAAGTGCCAATATGATTTTTAAATGCAAGGAGCAGCAAAATAATCAGGAGCCAGTTACTGCATCCACATGCAGTAATGAGGAATATTATTCGAACAAACCATCATGGGGTTGCTGGTTTTAAGAAGGGGATAAAGAATTATTATGAGCAAACCTGAATTTGTATCCTGTGAGATGCTTTTGTTTAACAGCTTCCTTTTTTGCCCCCCTGGCCTTTTGGTTTTTCCTTTTTTTTTTCCTTGGGGGGGCGTTGTGGGTTGGATAAGAACTTTATGTTGGGTTTGCTGGGTATAGGGGTTGTCCTGAGATTTTATGCTACAAAGCTCATTTTGGAAGTCATTTAACTTCATCCATCCCAATCAGAAAGTGTAATGAATTGTTTAGAAAAAGAATTGTATCAGAAGCTGTTATACTTCTTAGTGTGAGATTCTTTGTTGCCATCAGTTCTTAAATTGGTTCCAACAAAATCAACCTCTCTACAATTTACAGGGGTCAAGGTTGCCGTATCTGAATTCTTCCCTCGCTCACTCCCCAGGTCTTACCTGGGCAAGACTTTGGATATGGAATGGATTGGACTCTTTGTTGTCTTTTGATATTGGTTAGCTTTTGCACGAATGTAAAACCGAATCATTTCTAATGCTTTGTGGTTTCTATGAAGTTTTTTGGCTTTGACTGCTGATGGCAAGTCACAATAATTTGAAGGAATCCCTACTTCAGAGGTCCTTGAGACATGAACACCATCAGAAGGATGTAGTCAAGAGGAGATATCACCGGGTGAAAAGTGCCCCCTTACGTGACCTCAAAATACCCGGAGAAGCAAATGGAACTGTAACTGGCACTAGCACTGGCGCAGGAACCTGTGCTCAAAGTTCTCAATCCCTATTTGGGAGTTTACACCCTAGTTCTAAACAAGTAGCTGCACTCTTGTCCATTTACTTGGGTATTGGTGCAATTTGCTTTTATGCAGTTAGGCATCAGATAAGTGGTATAAAGACAAATGGGATAGTCGATGCTTTTTATTTTTGCATAGTAACCATGACTACAGTTGGGTATGGAGACCTTGTTCCGCAGAGTGTTGTGGCAAAGCTCCTTGCTTGTGCTTTTGTCTTTTCAGGGATGGCTTTGGTTGGAATGATTCTTAGTAAGGGAGCAGATTATCTTGTGGAGAAACAGGAGGCTTTGGTTGTTAGAGCATTGAATATGCGGAAAAAGCTAGGTCCAAGTGACATTATGAAGAAAATTAAAACAAACAAAACTAGATACAAGTGTATCTTCGTTCTGGCGCTTCTCTTGATACTCACAATCTCAGGAACGGTCTTCCTGATCTTGGTAGAGAAGTTGGATCCTGTGGATGCATTTTACTGCGTTTGTGTTACCATCACTACTCTGGGTTATGGAGATCACAGTTTCTCAACTGAGGGAGGCCGTATATTTGCAGTCATGTGGATTCTAACCAGCACAATATGCCTTGGACAGTTTTTCTTTTATATTGCTGAATTGAACACTGAAAAGAGGCAAAGGGCGCTGGTCAAGTGTGTTCTTACTCGACCGGTCACAAATCTGGATCTGGAAGCTGCTGATATGGACGATGATGGGACTGTTGAGTAAGTACAGAGATTGATTTCTCTTTGATACACTACTACTACATATTTTCTGGCAGCTGAAAAGTGACATTTGGAGTCTCTTTTGTTAGCTTAGGTTGTAATACAATATAGCAAAATGCCTCATTTGATTGCCTCATGCTATTTTTTGTGTTGAATAGTTGGTAGTCAGCACCCTTACAATAAAAGGGTTAATGCTGCTATATTTGGCCTTCGCCCTTCAAAAGTACCCTCGATGGGTGGCTAGGCAGGAGACCTCTTTGTGTTGGTTTTTGTTTTTCATCTTCACTATGTTGAATATTTTCCTGTTGAGTTTTGCATTATTTTTTTATTTTTTTTTGGGTTTCTTGAGGTAAATTCTGTGCTTACATTGGTTTTAATGTGTGTTGGGCAGTGCTGCTGAGTTTGTGTTGTATAAGCTGAAAGAGATGGGGAAAATTACCCAGGAAGATATAGCACTGATATTGGAAGAATTTGAAGAGCTGGATGTTGATCAATCAGGCACATTGTCCTTGTCTGATATAACATTGGCTCAGTCATGTCCTCAACCTAACCAGCCAACTTCTGAGAGGGAAAGACACTAAAAGATGTGTAGTTGTGAATATATTGAGGCTTTGATCTATGTATATTCCCTAATGAAGCAAAATTGTTGCCAGACTATATGTTGTAAATTGGTGTATCTCGAGTAGAGCTACTGTTGTTCTGTGAGCTGTATTCCAAGTGTTTCTCTTATACTGTGTTCCTTTTATCAATCAGACTTGGGAGCCAGTGTTGTGCCACCAAACTCGCTTTCCTGGGCTGACCAGGTCCGATTGCTCAACACTCTTATGGTCATCCAGAACTCAGCCTTCTCCAGTTCTTGAATCTTAAGTACAGCCAGCAAAAATACGGGTTTGGATCGATTTTTGGTTGGAAAAATTGGATAGCATTAAAATTTGGACAAAAAATTGATGTTCAATACCCTGTTTTTTCCGTGGTCAATTCAGGCAACACTAAACTCAGGTTAAAATTGGGTTCGGACGATAGAAATATAAAAAATGTTGTGTTCGGATTCAAAATTTGAACGAAAAATTATGACCCTACTCGGTTTTTTCTGGGACGGACAAACTGGGGCATCTGGATTGGACAACTTTTTGCCAGTCCTACTGTTAAGGCCTGTTCTTTTCATTGGTAAATTTCTTTTTACCAACTTCAATCAACTTTTACTAATTTTTATTAGTTTTTACCAATTCTAACAAAAAAAATTCAATCATTTTCAACTTCAATAAACTTCAATAAACTTTTATTAACTTCTACCAATTCTTATCAATCTTTTTAAAAATTTATTATAAAGAAATTCCTACTCATTTGTATTTCTAACCAAGATTCTTTAACTTCACTAACTTCTTCTAATCTTTTCCAACCTCAACCAATTCGAAAAAAAATATAACATTTTTTACTAATACTTACTAACTTTACCCATTACATAATCCTATTTACTAGTGAAAAGAACAGACCCTTAGCCAAGATGAATTGGTGGGCTATGGTCCAAGGTCGTCATCTTACCGTACCCCCCCAACTCCCCAAAAGGAAAAGATAAAAAAAAGCGTGGAAGAAGGTGAACATCATAGGTTTAGGGTGTGTTTGGTAAGGGGGAAAATGATTTTCCCGAAAAATGATTTTTTCATTTTGCGTCGTTTGGTAAAAGGAGGAGAAAATCATTTTCAGGGGAAAATCATTTTACCCCATTTGAAGGAAATTGTTTTCCCTTGAAAAAGTAGGGAAAACGATTTTCCAAGCCCAATTTTGTATCTCGTTCTATTTTCTATTAATTGTGCCTAGAATCATTATATTTTCATTCTCATTTTATCTCTCATTCTTCCCCTCTTCTTCAGGTTCATCATGTTCATTGATGATTTATATCGTTAATCTCTGTAATTATTTCTTGAATTCTTTGTTCTTGTTACAGTTGTCCTTTTGAAGAACTTCGCAATCTGAAACACCCATCGTCTCCCCGTTCGTTATTTTCTTTAATCTGGATTTAATATCACTCAAAGTCAACTCGGTAATCCTTGGAAATAGTGAAAAAATTGAGATTCATTAATGTTGACTATCTCTTTTATTGGGTTTGTTACTGTGTATATTTCTTACTGATATTTTGGGTTTGATTTTGAAGAGGAGAGAGAAACAAAATTCGTTGGTTGGGTCAAGTTAGAGTAGTGAGCAGGGAAGTGAATTGATGGTAAAAAGAAATGAAGTAAGAACGGGGGTTCATTCTATCAAATAGCAAAAAATAAAGTGGAAAGAAAATGATTTTCCATTCTACCAAACAACTGAAAACGTAAGTGAAAAATCATTTTTCTAGGGAAAAATATTTTTCATAAAAAATAATTTTCTCGGAAAATGATTTTCCCCCTACCAAACACACCCTTAATTGAAGCATTAATTGAATTAGAAGTTCATAACAGTGGGCTCTTTGGGATTCGTTGGTTTTCTTTTTGATTATTGATGTGCTTCAAATAAAGTAAACAAAAAAATGATGCAGTATTTATGCCTTGTTCTTTTCGTAGGTAAATTGGGATGGATAAAAGGATGAAATAGGTTGAGGTAGGTTGAAGCATGTTGAAGTGGGTTAAATTTTTTTATGTGATAAATTAAACTTGGTTAAAATAGTGAAAGCAAGTTAAAGTGAGTTGAAGCAGGTTGAAGTATGTTGAAATAGGTTGAAATAGATTGAAGTGGATTAAGGTTGATATTTTAGAATTGACCTACAAAAAGAACAAGGCCTTATCCTAAAATAGTAAAACAGTCAATACTCAAATACTACATAAAATAGTAAAACATTCAATATTCAACCATTTTAATGGGGTTACAACCAAACCATCCCACCCATTTTGTAATTAGTAATAATCACCATGATTTAGGTTGAACATACATGCTAAAGTCTAGCCACCTAATTTCCGGCCTTGACCCCCACTAGCTTTAACCCTTACAATCTATCCATCAGAATTTAAGGTTGTGTTCGGTAATATTGTTTTAGTATCTTTTAGTGTTTTGATCAAGTTAATACACTAATTAGTCAATTTTTAGTATTCGGTAATATAGTATTTTGATTAACATTTTAAGTAACGTTTAGCATTTTAAGTTGCGTTTCTAAAAAGCTAACAATATTAGTTTTTGGCATTCAACAGTAGCATTTCATATTTTTAGCCAAAAAAGATCCTTTGGAAATTATTTACATCATTTTCTATCAATTTACTTGTTTGCAGGTCATGCTGTTCCAGATTGTCACGACACTAAGCGCTCACGATGAGTTGAGGTATGTCTCTACCTTCTCCTTATTTGCGTATCAGGAAACTTTCCCCCTCCCCTTTCTCTTACTTCGGTAATTGGCTTTTCAATCGTTTCCCCTTCAAACCTTTTCCCAAAACTGTTTTTGTGGGTCTTATGGAATCAACCTCTCTATGGGTAGGAATACCGGTAGAGGTAAAGTTGCCTACAGCTGGATCTCCCCAGACCCCGCGAAAGCGGGACCCACTTTGGGAGTTTGTTGTTGTTGTTGTTGTATTTTCTATCAATTTACATTAATCAACTAACCTAACAACTAAAGTTTACTGAACATATTTGTTTTAACTGCTTATCTAAATAGTAGATATCTGCTAACGGCTAAATTATAAACGACATATGCTATCTAAATAACTATACGCTACCTGAACCGATATTCGCTACCTAAATAACTAATTCTGCCAAACATAACCTAAAGCATGAAGGAGAAGATGAACTCAACAAAATCTACTAACAGAGATCTCGGTAATTCTCTTGCATCATTTTTGCATTTCAAGCCTCCAATTTCTTCCTGATCTTAGTTACAAGATGTACTTGCTTGAGACACAGTAATATCCTAGAATGAATTCAGATCACAATCAGCGGCGGAGCCAGAAAATTTTATAGGGTGGCTGTATTAAATATACATGCTTATGTTTATTTAACACATTTATAGCCAAATATAATACAGATTTTCTTATCAACATTTATAGTCAAATATATAAGTTTCATCAAAATTTATAGCGAAATATTAGCTTATTCTAAAACGTTGTTAAATTAATATGCAAATAGCATATGTCCAATTAAAAAACTCAAAGTAGTTATTAAAGACGAAGTAGAAGAGAAAAAATGTTTACTTTTTATGCAATGACTTAAGAGAATCTAATAGAGAAGGTAAGTAATCATATTAACAAAAATCTATGTAAGTTACAATAAATAGAATTGAATAATATAGAAGTGAATGTACTCTATTGACACTTTCTGAAAGAAAATACTCTAGCAAAGCAAAATTTGGAGGAACGTGCGTGATGATGACTGTGAATATGGATTTAAGTCTAACTTCTTGATGTATGTCTCAAGGGAAGAAGCAACCCAAGCTAACACACATCAAAAGATAACCAAAACTCAAAGATATAATTCGGAGAAGAAGTGGCATGATCGTGCCTAGGAGCACGGATAGGCCGTGCCAATTTGCTGCTGGCTGAAAGCTAAAAATTCTAACTTTGCACGATTTGAAGTGCTTTGAAGTTTGGTTTGATGCTAGGCCTTTTGGTGACGACTAGGCTGTGAATATGGAAGGAAAAGAGAGTATGAAGGTATGTGAATGAGAGGATAAGTAAGGATTATCAAGTGGAAGATCAATAACTCAAAATTCAAGCTAATAATCTCACCTTGAATCCGAACAGTTCAAACTAGGATAGGATAGATTAAACTCAAAGAATGGATACAGAAACATCACCAATCTTGAGTCTAGGGCCCTTAATCTTGATTAAGATATAGAATCACCACTTAATCAAGGTTAAGACTCACTTGGACACCACCTTAATTGGCCTAATTAAGGATAAGCAAGCAAGAATTCGGAAGAGAGAAAGCAGAAGCTCTCAAACTGATTTTATCATTCAAATGGAGTTATCTTCTTGCTATGGCCGTGAGGTGCCTTTAGTAATCAACAAAAATGGCCAAGCTAGCAAGCATACAAGCAAGCATACACCTCCCCCCTTTCCTTACTAGCTAGGAAAGGTGTTAAGGACTAATTACATCCGGTTATAAGCTAATGCAACTACAATCATGCTTAACTAATTTATTACATCCAAATCATGAAGTAAAGTAATGTCTAAGTTGATTATACATTAATTGAGCTCACACTTAGACTTAATACAACTAGAAATGAAGCTTGAAGCCATGTGCACAGTCGAAAAGTGATGTCCCTCCTTGCGGCTAGCCAATAGGAATGGAGAGACAAGATATTTGTTTCTTCTTCCTCATTGGTCGAACTTCCCAAGGTAGCAGCCAATCCTAGAGAGTCTTGAGACGTGTGCCATGTCTTGGGAGGCGTGCCAATCAGCTTTGCAAGCTAGAAAAACCGGCTGAAGCTAGTGATGCATTCGGGTTATGCTAAACCGGGTTCAAGCCGTGTGGAGGCCGGTTTTTAGACAAAATTTAAGCATAGCAAAAGTGATCATGATTTGGTTTTCATCCATGGGGGGGGGGGTAACTTTGGGTTGTATATAAACCCCCCCCCCAACCACCAAGAAATCAAGGTTATAATGTGTTTAAGTGGGGTAACTAAACTTACACATTAAACCGTGCAAATTGGGGTCCAATCTGGCCGGTTTGGAAAAACACCTTGATCTCCCATCCTCTTGTGTGCATGATTTGAAATCAATGCTTGGACTTGAATGTAGACTTCTTGAGGATTCCAAAAATGCAAAAATCCATGACTTAAACTACAATGTAGCTTAAGTAATGACATGAACAAAACCGGGCAAATTCTAGTTTGCTAGCCCATGTACACTTCCTTGATTTCCTTGAACAAGTTGGACCAATGCTTGTACTTTGGAGCTTGAATTGGACCTTGAATAAGTTGTTGGACCTTCTTCCTTGTCAATGGTGGTGGGGACTCCATCACTTCTATATCTACCTATAGGCCTTAAACTTGTTGATTTCAGTTTATGTTTCATTTCTTGGACTCAATGAAATTTGATTGTTGATTTTTGATAACAATTATAAAAAACTTTACTAATTGAATTAACGGATATCCACCATCACACTGCGTATTAAGTAGTGTTGGTCAAAATTCATGTTCGGGTCGCATTTGGGTTGAACAAATTGGATGACACAGAAATTCGGATAAAAAGTTGATGATTGATACCTGATTTTTTGGGTCGGATAGTTCAGATGAGCCTAAATTCATGTCAAAATTCGGGTTGGACAATAAAAATATGAAAAATATTGTGTCTGGATTTAAAATTTGAACGAAAAATTCATGATCATAGCCAACTTTTTTGGATCGGACAAATTCAAATATTCGGATTAGATAAATTTTTGCTAGCACTAATATTAATATTATCATCACCTTATTAACAAAACATTACATGATTAATCCTTGTTTCTTTCTTAAGTACTTCAGCTACTTTTAGCTAATTGATTTATTAAGTTTTGATGGCATCGTATATGTCTAAGCTCATGATCACCCCTTCACCCTGGATTAACCTATCTGTTGACTGAGTATAACGGTCACATTAATAACCCACATCAAATGGGCGGTTACAAAATAGTTAATTACATATTAATCATTTCTATTAACTACTCATTGTCAGTTACAAGTTGTGTGCTTCTATTTATAAGGGGTTTGGGGACTTAATTCTGTATCTGTTGTAGAAACCAAAACAGCAACCCTAACTCTCTCTCCCCTCCTCTCATGCTAGCCTCACATCATTAGGGTTCAAGTTTTGAGACGTGACAACTACAGTGACTCTAGTAGCCACCGCTAATCCAAATTCAACGAATTGTGGGCAATAATCGAGCAACGAGATCCTATATTTTCGTGGTAAGATACACTATCTAACCTAATTATTACCTCATTCACCCTAGAGTAGCCTAACATTTGAATTTTTCCTTTGGATGAAACCTAACAAATAACAATTGTATGATTTGTGTTTGCTAAAGTGGCTGCTTACTTGCTTCAACTTGAGGCTAGAGGTATTTCCCTTCATGTTGAGGGAATGAGGGCATCTTTGACAAAATCCTCCTACCGCATCTGGTTCGCCACGTCTCGTGTCTCTCTCTCTCTCTTCTAGGTTTACGTCTCTCTCTCGCTCTCTCTCTTGTCACCGAGATTGTGAAAAATTAGGGATTTGGGTATCAGTTCGATTCTTGATTGTTGCCAATTGTGACGCTCAACAAATTTATTCGCATCGATTCGTTCATAAGTGCTTCCGATTTCTACCTGTTCTGGGCTTAATCGCCCTCCAATTGTTCAGATCGATGATCGTCACTATTCCATGGATCCATCCTCAGTGCACGCCACTTCGCCGATCGAAGAAGATGAGTGGGGTATGTCCTCTTTTTGGCTTCAATTTTCCTTCTTTTCTGTGAATAATATTGATTTTTGTTTATCCATTTTCAATATGCATAGGTACTGATGTAAAAATTTCCAATTAATCTTCAATATGGGTATATTTTGATTTGTATTTTGATTCTTTTACCTCGATTTCACTTATTAAAGCTGTTGGCAAATAGAGAGAATCTAGTTAAATAGGTGATTTTGTAAGGTGCACGTATTGGGTTAGTCCGGTTGTGATACATTGGATTGGATTTGATTTTGTTTATTAACTCCGGTAGTCTGGTTGGAATTTGGGGAAATTGATGTTGAAGATTTAAGTGAGCTACTTTTTGCATAAATACATAGTTTCTGCTGAATTAGTAGTTTGAAAGCACCGATTTTTGTTTTTTCAAAGTTTAAATTGATTGTGCAAGATAAAAAATTGCACTTTGATGGCTGTGGGAAGCTAGAAGATCTCATCGATGGGGTTAGTCATCATTGCAGACACATTGGGGAAGAAGATATTCTGAAAATATAGGAGTCTTGTGATGAAGTGAAGCCACCCTTGTTTCATTATGCTTTAATGGGATGAAAAGTGAAAGAACTAGAAATGATCATTTGGGGGGGGGGGGGGGGGGGGGGGGGGGGGGCAATAAGGGGGGGGGGGGGGGGGGGGGGGGGACCCCCCCCCCCCCCCCCCCCCCCATGAAGCAGGGGGTGGAGCTGCTGCTATGAAGTACCCCCCCTCCCCTCCCCCGGAAAAAAGAAAAAGAAAATGAAGGAAGAGGAATGGCTTATGTGAAGTTTAAATTATGGACGGTTAGTTTCATAATTCTTTCACTGCCTAGTCAGTCGACTGCTAAGGGGTTTTTTTTTTTTCCCCCCGGCGGTGTTTCACGTGTATGAGTGATGATGGACCCTTGGAAACATTGTTTTGTTTAACAACTTTGGATTCTCTTGTTCAATTAGCCAAAGTTTGCTCCATGTAGACTAGATGCTTCTAGATGAGCAACTTGGAAGACATGTATGTTGTGTGACTTGTGTATGCCAGCCCTATTCATTCAACTTGTTTTCATATTTTCATGTTTTTTCCTCGTGTGACTGTTACCCCTATATTTGCAATGTGGTCTATCAAATTTAGAATTCTAACTCTTCACGGCGAGGTGACATTTGCTTACATCTTGATCTCTCAGAACCTGTTTAGGGAAAGACCAAACTGAAACAGTTGTTTTTTATGGTACTGGTTATCTTGCAATGTTGACGTCATTAAGCTTCATAGTTCATTAATTATTCCTTTCTGATGTTGCAGACACTGAAGGATTTGTAATTCCGAGCTTGGGAATAGAAACCCCTAGTCAGAATACCTTTGATGCTCCAAAAGTAGAAGACTCCAAGGCTCCTCCATCCAAGGTGAGCTTTGTCGTCAAAGTGGTCCTTTACTTGTGTCCTTGCACAAGTAGAAAACCTATCTCATCTCATGTCCGGAACCCTTTTCTTCTTTTGCCAGGATAAGCTGGAAAAGATCTACTTGGGACCCCACGGTGCACCTCCTCAAGCAAAGCAACCGGAGTCAAATTCTTCAAACCGTAAGCAGCGGTTCAAGCAGAAGCTCAAGGAAGCAGATAGGAGGTCCAGCTTCACAGGAAGGGAGAACAAAGTAGAGAGCTTGAGAGAGCTTGTTGGCGGTGATAAGGCTAGTGGCAACATGGCCAAGGGCCCGTCCAAGGATTGGCTTGACCCACATTGCAATGAGGCCCTATTTCACCGAAGGCACCCTCAGTAATTGACTGCTTCGTCTCATATCGTGACAGTCTTTGCTTAGTATTCTCATTTGTGTTGGCTTGTATTTGAAAATTTGTGCTTCTTTCGAGATAGGACTGTTGGGAGGACATCTATGTTGTGCTGTGATTGGAAACCTGTTTGTGGTCAACTTATCAGTGAGCTTGATGTTCTGCTGATTGTGGACAGAGCTGTTGTTTTCATCGTTAGGTAGAAAGTTGTGGCTGTTGGTTAGCATAGGTTCTTTCCCAGGCAGAGCTGTTCATGGATTGCGCGGAGTCCTGAGTTTTGACACTCTAGGGACATTATCTCATAAGTCACACAACATGAAAGCCTTTTGGGTGGTTAAGTGCAATTGCGAATTGCATGAGAAATGATGATTAAGGGGTTCAAGTCTAAAGTACCTAGGTGAATGCAGCGAAGCCTGATCCGAGCTTTTCATTGAACTTGAGCTTGGCTGGCAATGCATCTAAGTCAAGCCCTATGCCAAGGCAGAAGTGAGCTTTGTTAGATCGGTGAAATTGAACTGTAGGGTCTTTGGGATGAGCTTTCGTGTTGGGGTTGAGTTTCATACAACTTGTTTTGTAAATCACTAATTTGATTGGAAACTTTGACTCTAATAGCTTTCACTTAAAACCAAAAATAATCAATGATACATCCATGCTGAATAAGGGATATCCAAGCTCATACAAAATTTAGGCAAAACTATAAGATATGATTTACATGCCCTTCAGTAAGAGTAATAGTAACAAATTCGATATGCAATAAAGGGGTTTTTTTTTTAAATGAAAATATAAAAAGCAAGTTGAGCTCTCACAATTCACAAATAGAATTTCAGACCAAAATTTAATATAAGGTTGGAAGATTATTGAGATGTCTAACTCATTTATACGTAGATTGACAAAGCTAAATGCATTAAGACATTGACGAGCATTTTGTACACAGTTGACGAGGCTAGCATATACTTATTTGGGGTTGGCAAAAATTCAGGTTCAGGTCGATTTGTATCCGGGCAAATCGGACATTTGGACAAAAAGTTCATACCTAGACCCTGTTCAGATTATAAACTAGATATTTTGACTAGACTCGGACTCGAACCCGGAACTGGACCCGAACGTCCGATGTCTAGACCAGGTTGTCCAGATGTCTGAATTTGTAATATGATTTTTAGATATTGCGACTGAAATTTTGTGTGACTGAACATGTACCCGATTATTCAATATCCGAACCTGATTGTCCGAAATTGTTTTTATAAAATTTTCTAGAAAATTGGGACCAAAATTACACATAAACCTAATTGTCCGAACCAGGCTGTCTGAATTTGTCTGAATCCAAAATTCTTCAAAAATCCTGACAACCCGAGCCCTACCCAAATTTAAATCCGGACATGAGCGGTTGTCCAAACTTTAAATTCGGACAAAAATATTATAACCGTACCCAAAATTTTTTTCGGTCAGACAAATTAAGGTAATCGAGTTATAACTGTACCCAAATTTTTTTTTGGTCAGACAAATTAAGGTAATCGAGTTGAACGGATTTTTACCAGCCCTATATATTGGTTTTTTGATTATCAGTGTCATGTTAGGTTATATTAACTAGATCCCACTTTCCTCAGAAAGGCAACAAAAACATGGGCAAGAGAGCCCTAGAACAAACAACCGACATTTGCAGTGATGTAGCCAAAATACATGTGCATGGAAAAAGCTTTTTTGGTCTCTCATCACAATTGAAAATATAAATATGACCACTCGTAGGGTTAAAAAGATAATAGTCTGCCTTGATTTGCCTTGTTTCCACCTCCTTGGTTGAATTTTGATGCCATATTCTTGACTTAAGTCCTTTGGATTGAAAACACCAATCATAGTACATTTGACAGCAAATCAAAGTGTGCTTGTCCGAGTTCCAATAAGGAAATGCTACCATCAAGCATCAACCATGACCATACTACAAGTCTACAAGGATAGGCTGGAAAGTGGGGGAAGAGATTCTTTTCTTTTCAGAAAGTTCTGTTGCATTCTATTACGTACTTCGTCGTATGTTTGTAAAACAAAATTGTAATGATCAACCATGAACTATGACCATACTATAAGTGTGCAAGAAGAGAAATGATAAAGTCAGAAATTTCAAGGAGGGTGTCCGAATGTCGAAGGAGAGGGCAAGGGGTAGTTCTAAAAATGAAGAAAATTTTTAAAAAGTTGAAACAAAAAGAAGTGTAGGAGGGAGTTCAAACCCACAACTTGGGGGGCTACCAAAGCAAAGCACACGCATTGGAACCACTAGGCTAGAGGCAATTATATGTAGTGATTTACCTTATCGTTTATTAATATTAAACTTCTAATTTTTTAATTTTTGCCACATATTAAATTTTTTTAGGATGCGTGCCAGGTAAACCCGTTGCACCCACGCTAGATCTGCCCCTGAAGGAGATATTCTTTTCTTTTCGTAATGATCAAAATTTTGAAAAACTCGTAGAGGTTTGTATGAACGTAAATTGTATACAAAATTTTTAAAAAATTATCAAAATTTAGAGAAACATGTAGAAATTTATAAAAATATGGAGAAATCTACCTTAATTTTTTTGGAGAATGAAAATACGTGGAAATTTATAAAAGATATATTGATAAAAAGTGGCAAAGACCAAATTGTAAGATTTATATGTCTTTATTGATGTGGCATATAAAGGGTCTGTTCTTTTTCGCGATAAAATAGAGGTTTGTGACAACCATACAAATTTCTCTAACTAATCTAATATCATTGTTCTTAAACTTCTCTAACAGTCTGCTTGGATTAAGGGGAGAGAAGGGGAGGGGAGAGGAATAAAGGTTAATAAACACTTATTCCCTTTGTTTGGGAATATTAAACGAGGGGGAAGGAAGGAAGGCCAAGGGGAACATTTCACCCTCATTCCCCCCCCCCCTTTTCTTGATTTTTATTCACCTCTAAAATGAGGGGGAAAGAGGACGAAGGAAAGATTTTTAATAGTTTTCCCCCCTCCCCCTCCATCCCCTCTTATGATATATCCAAATAAGATCAGTACAAATCACCTTCCTTCCCTTCCCTTCCCGTCCATTACCTTCCCCTCTCCCCCCTCCCTTCCCCCTCTCCATCTCAATCTAAACATTGTGTAAGTTTCATTTTACATACACGTTCTAGTGTGAGGTTTGTGACAACCATATAAATTGTTCGTAAGTTGTAGGTTATATTCATTCCCTAGTTAAGACGAATTATATAAATATTGCAACACCTGGGATTTTTTCTCTCTCCTTTGTTAAGTCGATTGCGCTATTTTATATCGTTATAAAATCGTATTTGGTTAGTCGATAAATTGAAATAAGATCGATGTAGCCTGCTTAAGGGTTGATTTTATTGAAAGGAGCATTATTATTGGTTTTGTTGTTATTAAGGACGATAATTGGTTACTAAATTGAGCAGATTCCCGAATACGATTATAATGTCGAACCTTGGGAATAATCCTGCAATTTAATCGAACCTTAATATAATCAAAAGGCGATTAAACCGACCGATGATTATATTAATGGTGACAGTTTAAAAATAGAGGTTGGAAATTGGATTTATGGTACAGCGGGTTAGTGTTTTATCAGTGACTCAATAATCAAATAAAAAAAATTGAAAAAGGGTCCGAAGTCCCTTCTTTCTTTCGAGCAAACAGAACGTGAAGGGGGGGGTCCTCGACCCTAGCCCCTCGAGCACACGCACTGGCAGAGAGAGGGGAAGGGGATTTGGGGGCCGTCGGCAACCGGCCGATGCACGCCCAACTGTCCTACACCCCGGTCGACCGCCAAACGGGAGCCACACAGAGAGGCAAACGGCGAGAAAGGGAGAAAGAGGTTGAGGGGGGGTCGCCGCGGGTCTCGGCGGCTCCTCCCGGGCTCGCCGGCGACGACGGTTCGGTAGGAGGACACGGCTAGCGGATGGGGAGCAAAAGGGTTGAACCAAGCCCGCACTGAGCCTGTAACGCCCCGCCCGAAGGGGCAGGCGCGTCACCTCCATGGACGCTCAGACAGGGGCGCCCACAAGGCTCTATGAACCTATTGACCTTAATAAACCTTATCATAAGCGATAGCAGCGGAAGCTCTTATAAAAATCTAACTGAAGTTCAGAAAGGTCAATCTAAAACATACATCACATACATACTTAAACCGTATCCTTAATGTTCTTACATATATCCAAATCAAAATACAGAACTGTATTTATTAAACATAATCCATAACATATACATAGAACGAGCCCTCCCGGTCCAAATGAGTTCTTTTAATGCTCCTGTGGTCCCTCTTTATTTTCAAAACCTGAAAAATGGTGAGGTCATGAGCTCCCCGAGCCCAGTGAATAACCCTTACCTTCCCCATTGTTATACTTTGCACATTAACCGATTAACACATAAGCGCACAGTACACGTATCTTATGACATATAAACATAACATCTCATATATCATATAGAGGACGATAAGAGGATACGCGTATGTTTCAAAAATAAAAAATGCACTTATATCTTTCATATTTAATAGGGTCATAAATATCACAAATTGCACACACATTTCTGTTATAAGGTAGGCAATTAGATTAATTTAGCCGCACATGTCCCATACCAGGTACGTTTCAAGGACTCACGTTTACACTTGAGCCCTCGAACAAGCTTTGCTGTTAGTTTATTCACTAAACTAACCATGATTGTCCCATACCAATCATGTCTTTTGGGCTCATAGTCCTCACTGGAGTCCAAAAGAAAGTAAAACCTGCTAAACAACCCAACGACCCGCCCATAACCACAATTGGCACACGCATCAAAGCAACTTTATCACAAAAGTTCACATACTAACCATAAGCACATAACATGTGTCTTATAACATCAAAACCAAATCCAAACGAAACCCAATTCCATATCATATCCAAAGTCCAAAAATCCAAGCCAAAACCAATTGCACAACACATCACACATTCTTAACTGAATACAAAACTTTTAGTTTAGGGGAAATCAACTCATGACTCACATAAAGAACCATCACAAACACAAGGGTCACAAACACATTCTGGTGGACCGGGCGATGCCCACTCAAGGTACCAACCAGGGACCTAACGCTCTAAAGTACGTAGATGCCCTCAAATCACAAACTGAGGAGTTACATTCACATCCTGGAGAACCAGGGACCCACACAGCTCCCAAATAACACAAACTGAGGAGTCAATTGGCGGACCGGGCATTGCCCACTCAAGGTACCAACCAACGACTCACACAGCTCCAAACACAAAGACAACTACTTCTATGGTCATAGCTCTAGAACGCTCTGTAATAGCCTCAGACAAGTCACGAATCTTTTTCTCCAAAAACATAACTTAATGGAATCATAAATTCAAGGAAATTCAAACCCCACAGTTTGAACAAAAACGTAATCAAAACAAAATATAATTCCATTCAAAATAATTTCACAAGTTCCCCAAACTTCATTGCACAATCAGAATAATCCATAAGTACGCTAAACGAGGTACATTAACTCAAACAAAAATTCATAACTCACAGTATACACATTCAATCTTCACCAAACTTTGCAGGAAATTGAAAAATAACATATAGATTCTAACATATTAATTTCATGATTTTTGTCCTGGCCAATCATTCCCAGAAATTCAAACAGTCAGCCAAAATAATGAAAAATCTGTGAATTAAACTCAAAATTTCATAACTTTTAGCATACACCACCAAAATTCACAAAAGTTTACCCAAAATCACCCCATGTCATGAGGAATCTACAGTAATAATTTGATAATTTTTCTCCAAGCAAACCGTTCATAACAAATTAATACAGTAACCGAAATCAGGTACTAAAACAGGGCAGTCTCAATCTAAAATTCATAACATCTAAATTACACATCCAAAACTCATAAAAATTTACAAGAATTTTCCAGGCCTCCTCAGAAGTTTACAGTAAAAATTTCATAAGTTTTAGCCAATCCAATAGCTCACAATAATTCGAACAGAATCTGATTTTTCGCACACAATAACAGGGCAGTTTCACTCAAAATTTCATAACTTATAAAATATACATCTAAAATTCATGAAACTTTACCAGAGGTTGCATAATATCTTGGTAAACCTACAGTAAAAATTTCATAATTTTGCGTGCATCCAATAATTCTCAGAAAATCCGACAGTAGCACGTTATTAGCAAAATCCGAAAATCCACCCTATTTTTCTACCATATTATTCAACCAAATACAGATAACCAATCCAAAAATCCATAATTTCAATTCACAACATTCATAGAATTCAAAAATCGCAATAAACATATACTTTTAAGGGTGGGTTTCTAACAATTGAATTTATGGTTTTAATCTACTAAGCTTTAAAATATCAAATTCATAACTTCAATTGATTCCCAAATTCAAATCCTAAATCTACAAATTAATCTTTCCCTATTCAATTTTAGGTTGAGAAAGACAAAAATTACTCACCTTAATCTGCAAATCGAAACTAAAAACCGAACTCCTCTTCTCCTCCTTCTTCTTCTTCCTCCTCTTTTTTTTTTCTCCTTTTCTTCTTCTTCTTTTCTTCTTTTCCTTCTCTGCCCTCTCTGCCGTGGGTATGTGTGTGTGTTTTGAAGAAAAAAAAACAAACCCCACCCCCCCTTTTATAAATGGTCAAACCGACTTTGACCAGTGACCAGTGAACAGTTGACTTTGACTTTTTTTTTTTTTTTTTTGGAAAACCAAAATCTTAACTCAACTAATTTGTTTCCCAAACATCATCATATATATATATATGAATCAAGTAAAACACTTAAAATACATAAATATAAAACACGTATTCACATAGTAATCCACATTTGTAACTGAAATTTTTGAGGCGTTACAGAGCCAATCCAAATCAAACCCTAAAACGGGTCCTTTAGCTTGGATTCGATGTGGTTTCCTCTTCCTACTGATTATTGTTAAATTCGATGAAAGTTTACTGAATATAGTTCGTTCAGGTTGAATTTGAATTAGTTATCAATAATTCGAGGAGATTGTAACATAAACTGAACGATGCCTAAATATATATATATTGATTGCACGGAACAAAAGTTTATCGGTTATACGTCGTTTATCGATTATATGAAGTTTACCGATTATATGAAGTTTATCGATTATATAAAGTCTACCGATTATATGAAGTTTATCGATTATATGTAGTCATCGATTATATGAAGTTTATCGATCATATGAAGTTTATCTAGTATACGTCGTTATCGATGATACGAAGTTTATTGATGATATGAAGTTTAGCGATTCTATGAAGTTTATCGATTATATGTAGTTTATCGATGATATGTATCTGTTGTTTATAGTGATTGCATAGAAATGATATAATTATGGATGTTAATGGTGAATTAAATGATTGAATTATTGTGATACTAGACTGAGCTGGTAATTGGATTGTTTAGGTAAACCGCAATCCTGTGAATTGCGAAGTGGGTGTAGAAAACTGTTTTTATATAGTGAGTTAATGTGCTATGTGAATCTCCCACCCCCTAAACAGTGGAAGTAGGTGATATGTTGGTTTCAAACTTCCGAAACCTTATAAATGAGCGTGAATGCTAATTTACATGAGTTCAATGCATTTCTAAGTGTTTTATTAGTTGCATGTTTTGATGGCAAACACTTAAGCATCAGTTGATGGAATAAGCTTCAATGTATGAATCAGATGTAAAACATAAGTATATATGGTGGTTTGGCAAACTATGATGATGTGTAATCATGGTGTATGAATTAAGGATCGACCAATGAGGCTAGCTAAGCCTTATATGAGTCATGGTTAAGAGCATCGATATCACCGCTAACGTTGCCTCCGCATTTATGATTATATATGTGTAAATATCAAAGCCATGTTTGAAATTCATTGCAATCGTGTGGATTTTGGGAATCGGTTGGTGATATGATTTTATGATGTGATCTTACGTGCTAT
>JACYFF010031959.1:88705032-88716851 GCA_017589665.1 Selenicereus undatus
CACATGGAAATATTTATATATATTTGTTAAATTGTTCCTCATGATGTCATATGCCCTTGGTTATTTGGGTTTTTCCGTTAGCATGAAATCGTTATCTTGGGTCTTTAACAATGCACCATAAAATAAATTGATGTTCTTGGTGGAGCTATTCCACTCCCAAGTAAGTTAATAAGTCTTTCCAATTCTCTTAGACTCCGTTTGTACTTTGAAAAATTTGATGGGAATTTTTTTTGGAAAAATAAAAAAAAATGTGGAGGAAAATTAGGTGGAAAAATTGTTAGAAACAAATGATAAAATTTTATTCATGAAATTGTAAAGTTTGGGAAAGTTCCCAAAAGAATTCTTAACTTTCTCCAACCTTGCACTACTTAGATGATATCAATATAATTCAAGTAACTCATCAAATTCAAATTTCTCATCTAAATTCTTGTATTTTTTTCTCAATCCAAATTGCAGAAAAAAAAATCATTTTCTCCCTGCGCTGTTTCCTTCATTTTTTTTTTCCTTCAAACTTTTTTTTCTCCCAAATTTTCTAAGGACGAAATGGAGCCCTAAAACATGTTTGCCTACAGGGATAAACGCTGCTTACATGTAGCTTGCAAATGGATAATTGTCCTTGACATCTCAAGTATTCACATTGGACTATTGTCCTTATAAATAAATGTTGGCTTAAATTGTTACCACAAGTGCACGGTGCCAGTTTTAGCTAACAACAACAAGCATGGGTCGTGTACATAGGAAACTTGATTTTAGTCACCAGGTTGACTACAACACTCAATCCAGGCAAGAACGAATTTGGGCTGATTAAACTAAACACAATTGAAACTACTTAATTCACTGATAATAAGAATCCTAGATTAGGATTCACCACACTCTTATGCTTTTTGGATCAAAAACTAAATCATGCGAATCTGCTTGCGTAGGTGATTGAAATGAAATGGTTACAAATTGAATTACGTCTACACCTACTTTCGAAGGTCATTAGACTGGTTGAGCAATCCTAGTTATCTATTTTCATGAAATTAGATTCACAGAGCCTCAGGATCGAGTAACCCATAATTTCCAATTGAAACCCTAACTATTTTCATGTTAGAAAATCCAATTGCTCACCAAGTAGCTCTGAGTAGAGGATTTAACTTTCCTTCATATCATAAGCTCTGATTAAGGGCATGAATACAAGCCTCTCAGGCAATTCATCAAACACATGGCGTACTAAGCAAGAATTCAATCATAACATGGGCATTTATTCACAAAAACCTAGAACATGAATCCAAATCGCATAATAGGGGCTAATCCCAACCTAAGATAGGGGTTTAACCACTAATCATCATAACGATTCCAATTACAAACAAGAAACTGAAGATCATGACGAAAGACACAAACTTTGATAAAAAAAAAAACGCAGAGAGAAAGAAAGAGAAACGTACTTTAATCAATTGCCAAGATCAATTCATAAACCAGAATAGAGAATTAAAACGCTCCAATAGGATCTAGATTAGTGCAAAAGAATGTGAGAAAGGAACCCTAAAATCACCCTAAAAGTCATAAGGGAAAATAGAATACAAGATAGATCTCCAATTGCCCCGAAAAAGGAATTAAGTCGCGAAAAGTCGGGGGATGCACGATCGTACAAAAACGCACGGTCGCCCGTGTACTTCTGCAGGAAAGTTTTTGCCTCCAGCGCATGGCCATGCTTCAGCTGCACACCTAGCTGTGCACTTTGTTGGGTTTAATTTCTGACTTGCACGACCATGCTTATAAGCACGGTTGGCTATGCAAGTGTCTTCCCCCTAATTCTTCAAGCCTTTGACTCATCCAATTGATCCTTGAACCTCATTCCTTCCCGAAACATTACTCCTTGCTCACTTTTGATCCGATAAGCGTTGAAATTCTTCGAATTGAGACCAACACACCTATAAAAAGGAGAATTGATCCAAATAAGATAATTATGAGCAAAGATGAACAACTTTTACCAAATCTTCCACTAATCCTAGGGAATATATAGAGGAGGTTAGTGGAATTAAAGGGGTCAAAAATAGTAAAAATAGAGGCTTATCAATTCTGCCATGCTTATCCCTTGCTTGTCCTCAAGCAAGACTAAGTCATGAATGAATTGACAGGGGATTAATACCTCTAATAACTCACCTCCTTAGACAAGATCAGTGGAAAGACAACCAAATCAAGCATGGATGCACACAACTAATGGGATAACTCAAGGCATAAACATGTAGTTTCAAAAGTCATTTCAAATTGGTTGGAAACCACACTATTCAACTTAACATCCAATTATGTCATATCACACCCTCATCCTCATTAAGATGCCCCCAAACAAGTGGTGGACTAGAAGGTCTTATAGTAACTCTCATATGGAGAAACAAAATAGTGTACTCCCTCTCATGTTTTTGAAGATGTGCAGTTTTCTCAATCATCCTCCCAAATGTAGCAACCTTACCACAAGCTTAGGCGTATTCTCGATCCTCCACTACTAAAATGCAAATGACAATCCGGAGGACTTGTTATGGGTTGCAAAGGGGCATGGACTAGAGGTAATGAGGGGGGAAATAAATTTAGGAATGTAGAGTTAAACCCAGGAGACTAAGAAGCATCGCACACATCGCAAATATTACATTATTCTGCCATACCATCCCAACTAACCATAGTGAAATAAACATCCCCTTGAATGGGCCTAGGAAGAAGCGGGCTGAGACAAATAATAGAAGTTACCGACCATGCCAACATTTTATTTTCCATTTCATTCTCTTTTTTTCTTTTTGATCTTTTCGTTTTTTTTCTTCTCTTTTTTTTTCTGATTGGAAGGTGGTAAACAATTCAAATCCCAACATCAACTCATTTCATACATACTATCAACCTAATGAGCATACAAAAGATAGTCAACCACCCAAGTGAGCTTACACCTCATGTTACCTAGTAAAATTCACTAAAATAAAGCTTCACCTAATCCCGGCATAAAGGCAGGAAATCACACAAGGCCAAGGGGTAAGTGATTACGTTTACAATAAGAAAAAGTAGGTAAAGGCACAAAGGGCTAGCAAGGGGTGTAGCTTAATTTTCAGGAAGGCCATTTGGCTACTAATCAATCAAAGAATGCCTCCATCATATCATCAAATGCAATGCATACGTGTAGCCTTAGAGGGAAACATACCAAGTTCTAGAAGAGATGCACATGGGAGGGTCACACATGAAATGAAACAGTGAGACTATATAGATGAACAGTCTAATCATGTCCAAAAGTCTCACGGGTCAAACTACCAAACCCACAACTAGCCCTACAAGTAGCCCACTGGAAAGGAGTAATCAAGCATGACGAGGGGGCTTCAAGGGTAACTAGCATGCAGAAAACCGAACAGTGTAGTTAAAGCATTTCAAAATCATCGTGTAAGAGCATTTGCCAAGAACATCCCACAAGTATGCACAACTATGTCAACCACCTGAACATCAAAGTCCTAGCTCATCATCACAAGAGGGGTTTTCAAAATCTTTTTTTCTCTTTTTTTTTGAAAGTAATAAAATCTAACTAGGAAAACAATAAAATGCAAGAGAAGACATAGAGGAGAAGGGTAAGAATGATTACCTCGAAAGCTTATGCGCGCCCAACTCAATCAAGTCTCCCTTGCGTTGCAAACATCCAACCTATATGCTTTAAACTACATGTTCTACTAAATAGAAAATGCAAATAAAAAAGAAAATGCTACTAATGGGTCCTATGCTTGCCAGGGGTGTGCAAAATCGGTTAATCGGAGTTTCGGTTAATCGAAAATCGGTTAACCGGCTTTTCGGTTCAAAAAAATTACGAACCGTAACCGAACCGAAAATTTCAGTTTACCGTTTTTCGGTTAACCGAAAATTTTGGTTCATTCAAAACCCAAACTGTAACCGAACCGAAAAAACCGATTAACTGACTTTTCAGTTTAGTTACCGGTTAATCGTTCATAAATAATAAAAAAATGTACTTTGTTACCTTAAGTTTTCATTTTTTATGTTTAACTTCTTTTTATAAAAATTAAAGTTTGGTTATCATTTATAAATAATAAAAAAATTGCACTTTCTTTCCTAAATTTTTAATTTTTTGTGTATAATTTTTTAAAAAATAAAATTATTTTCAGTTCGGTTAACCGTCGGTTAACCAAATTTTCAAATTATCCGAACCATAAAAATTTGTTCGGTTGACCGGTTTTTCGGTTTGGTTTGCACCCTAAATGCAACTAATGCGAGGATGTATGTGCACTACACTAGCGAATTCCCAAACACGTCAATCCCATATCACACCCTAAAGACATCAATCACTCCCCCATGCTTGAACTTTTCATTGTCCCCAATGAAAGAAAACAACATGTAAATGTGGGAACGGGGGAAACTCATAGTGCGTCAGTAGGGCCCAAGAGGGCCACTAGGTCACCAATCAGAAAGGGGATATGGCCATTGGAAGTGCTCGTAGGCATAGTACACGTGGTGCTCAAGGTTCCGCTGTTGGCGGTTGATACGACTGTAAGTACACGGTGGCATTGTAGCAAATCAAGGTCAATCCCACATAGACTAGGTTGATCTATTGGGCTATATTTCTCTAAATATATGCTAAGCGAATCAAAACTTTAGATTGATAAAATACGCAGACAAGGAAACAACTATAACTAATTCAAGGAGTTTCAATTTAACAACTTCAAATTTGCTAATTCTAAATTAATAAAGGAAACATGCTTGGGAATTTATGCAGTTATGAAAAGTGATTGGATCAAAATGATGAACAGATACTTTTCTCTAATCGATTAATCTCGAGGAATTGCAATATATCCAAAAATTTGGTCTAGTCTTTTGAACTCAACCAAATTTCCCTAAACTAAGCAAAAGTCGTTCTTTTGAACTAATTTGTCTTAATCCAATTTGAACATCTTCGATTATGCTATAGTCCTCCTAACATGCAAATCTATCTTTCGAGACGACTCCGCGTTAGGTCTAATCAAGCAGTCCAACAACCAAATGTCACATTTCAGTATTTCATCCGATTGTTTCAGGTAAGTAAGCAAATTTTGGCCAAAAATCTACTCACAACATGATTATCACTTGATAGAACGAAATCAAAAAAATCTTAAAAATAAGCACAATTGTTTAGTTTAAAACATGCTACAACTATACTTTTATAAAATACTAAATCCCTAGACAAAGATTAAACTACTCACATGATTATATTAAACATCTAACTACTCTAAAATGATAAATCTAAAGAGAAAAGAGAAGAGAAGAGAGAAGAATTTGCTCAGCCAAAATGCGTGCTTGAACTGTCGTTGCAAGCCCAGGTTGGAATCCTTGCAAATCTTCACTTCAACTCACTCTCTCTTCTTGTAATCTAAGTCCTAATCTAACTAGAAGGGAGGAAATGAAATGGATGGGATGATGAGATAATGCCTTTGTTGCTGCGAAAATGGCCCTATTTATAGGAAAGCTCAATCAATCTCAGCCACACGATGAGGGAAAACGAAGAGATTAGTAGTTATGCCTCCACCATAGACCGTGGTGCTAGCTTGCTCACCATTCTTCTGCTCTTCCTCTCTTCCACATGCATAGCAATTCAGGGGCATCCATGGTGAGTCAACATACACTCAACTGAGGGTCAAATGCTGGGCCAAAATAGCCTAAAATCCTGCAAATATCATCAAACAACCATACTAAAGCATAAAGCGGAAAAAAGAGTATAAACTATAGCATAAAGCACATAATTTTTCCTAAAAATGGAGAAAAATGACCCTAAAATAATATATACGTTAGGCACTTATCAGCGGTCCCACTCATCTTGCTGACAGAGAAGCTCGGCATGGTCCTAAGAGTGTTGCTCGTTCATATGATCAAACCTCAGGTGGAGGCGAGCAAACTCGTCAGATAGAAACTGGCGGAGGGGAACCTCCTCGGTGCTGGGTGGTTGGAGGGGCTGACCTTATTAGGGGTAACACCAGCATGAAGGAGCTGGGGTAGTGGACTTGGAGCCTCATCGTGAGGGTGCTGGCCAGGATCGGCCTCCTCAGCACCACCCTCACTATCAATATCATTGTCGTAGCTCCAGTTGGCTTCATTGGTAACGGTGGTATGGGGGGTGTCGGGCAAGGGAAAGTGGGCATGACCGTGATGGTTGACCCAGATTTGGTTACCTACCATAGTGAAAATTTCCATATGCACACAAGCTTCCAAGTTGAGGTGGGCACCGTCACGAAGGATGGGCATAAGGGGAAAAAGGCTCCCAAGCCCTAACCAGTGGGCAAGAGCAGTGATAATGCCACCCGCAGTGATGATATGAAAGACAGTATGGGGACAAACACGATGCAAAGCTGCCCACAGGATAAACAGCTTACCCCATCCTAGGCACCCCTTGGCTATTAAATAGAGGGAAGATAATGTTCACAGTAAGGCACTGAAGGTACCTAAGGACGGGATTGCATAAGGATGTGGCTTTGGAGGAGCGGGAAACATAAGGCTACCCATGACATGTGATCTTCCTCCAAAAGTCACTCCGACCATAATCCCTATGAACAAAATCAACTGTCCCACTTGGTGGGAGTTGCAATAATTCGATAAATTGGACGAGATTCATCTCATGTGTGAGATCGCCCCAATCGAAAGCGAATGTAACAATGCCCATTGTGATAGTCCCCCGTAGTGTCAATAGTAAAAGAGCTAAAGAACTCCGACACCAGTTTCTCATACACAGGAAACTGCAATTGCACATAATCACGCCAACCCAACTGACCAAGCAATGTATTCATATCACCGCACATGTCTAATGCTTGCAACAATTCAACATGAATGTACTTAGGTACACTAATCTTCCTAGTAACCAAAGCATCATATCGTTCACGTTGCACATCATCCAGAAAAAATAATACCATGCTTATTAATCACATGAGGGAGATTGGATTGAGCACAATTACCTCGTGGTGGAGCCGGTGGGCAAGTGGGAGCTCGACAGGGGGCTGAGGAGGAGGGTGCCTTGCCTTTGTTATTGCGAGCCATTGAAAAGCAAAGAAGTTTAAATCAACCCAAAATACACCCAATTGACCAAAGGAAGCAACCAATGGAACCAAGTAACCGAATTAAAAGCTAAATCAACCAAATTGCACCAATGCAAGCAAAAATCAACTTAATAAAGCACCCAATTGCACAAAATCAACCCAAATTGATGAAGAAGTTAAATTGGAGGTGGGTGAGGGTTAGGGTTTTGGTGTGGAGGTTGAATTGGAGGAGAAGGAGTTGAGGAAATTTGTGGTGGAGAAAGAGAGGTGGGCGGCAAGTCGCAAGTCTTCGGTGAAGCGGTGCGGTGGCGATGGTGGATAGGTTGCCATTCACCGGCAATTTGGGAGAAAGGGGGCGGAACGGGTAAAGAGAGAGGAAAAAGCGAAAAGAGAGAGAAAGAAAAAGTAGTGGCGAGTGAGGGAGAAGTTATTGACCGCTGGGGGATGGTTTGTCTGAGGGAGGTGTGCCGGTATGGTGGTGCGCCAGTGGCAGAGGTGGTGGGGGGTGTCGAAGGAGAGTGAGAGAGAGAGAAGGGTAGCAGGTGAGAGATAGAGTGAGTGAAAAGGAAAGCAAAGCTGACTAGTCTGTGATTTTAAGCGCAGATGCACGGCCGTGCAAAAATACGTGTAAACCTGCAAGAAACTTTCTATCTGGGGCGCACGACCATGCGAAAAGTGCACAGGTAGCCATGCGCCGGAGGAGTTAGGCATGGTTGTACAGAAACGCATGGATAGTCGTGTTCTTAAAGGCATGCCATTCTGCCCAGAATGCACGACCGTGCAAAATGTGCAGGACTAGCTGTGCATCTTGCCTAACTAACCATTTACTATTTTTCAACTTTTTCTAATTTTTTTCTTGTTTTTTTTAATGATTTTTTTGAAAGCAGTAAAGCTTGGGTTGCCTCCTAAGAAGCGTTTCTTTTATGTCCCAAGCCTGACCATTACCTTAAGTAGAAGTAGAGGCGAACGAGGAGGAAATGAGTGGGTTCACTACCTCTTCTAAACATGAAGGAATGCATCCAAGGCTGGTTGGCATCAGGGGGGGCTCGGATGCAACAGATAACATCTCTTGGGTTGTTGGATCTCCATCAGAGGCCCCCATTCTAATAACTACTGAAGAGCTAGCAAATGTAACGCGGCCTGCAGCAGATGGGGGGTGCTACAGGAGTCGGGACGACGATGGGTGGAGGGAGAGAACAATCAATCTTTTCCCCACATAGTTGGAAAGAGATCTTCCCTGCTACCACATCAACTATTGCCTCTGCAATGGATAAGAATGGCCTCCCTAGAATGATAGGGGCTAGCAAGCCGTCATCCATATCGATAATGACGAAATCACATGGGATGATAAACTTACCCAATTGAAGTAGAATATCTTCCAGTATACCTGCAGGGCACTTGACAGAGTGATCTGCTAGCAGGATGGTGATGTTAGTAGGCTTCAGATCAGGCAACTACAACTTCCTATTGAGGGAGAGAGGCATCAAACTCAAGCTGGCCCCTAAGTCACAGAGGGCGCTCTCAATCTTCATCCCCAATGGAACAGGGAATAAAGAAACTGCCCGAATCAGGCAGTTTTGATAGCAACTAGTGCTTAAGGACTGCGCTACATATTTTTCTAATGGGTGTCACTAAAGGCTCCTTAGGTGGGTCTTTCTTGGAAAGAAGTTCCCTCAAAAATCTCAAATGGGATGGCCCTTCTTTAAGAGCTTCCAAGAAAGGGTATCTACATATATCTTTCACAACAAATCTAGAAAACTTACAAATTAGGGCTCAAGCTTGGATCTGGCCACCCTTGGAGGGTATGGAACGGGTGGCTAGTAAGCTCATTCCCTCCTTTTTGCATCCCAGCAGGTCCTGTAGGTACAGTAACGGGAGCAGTCTCTTGAAGCACCATCACAGGACTCTCTACTAACCCATCAACTCTCGTATGAACTGTATTGATGTGACCCCGGGGATTAATCTTGGGCTAGCCTGGTAATTGCCCCTGTGGTCGGGACAAATTGCTAACCTGTTGAACGATTTGTGCAATCTGGATGTCTATCACCTTTTGATGGGGGGCGATGGCATCAAACTTGGAGTTCAACTGATTAATTTGCTCACTGGAAACTTCATTAGTCTTGGTTTGAGTTTGAATGAAGCGCTCCATAAGACTCTCCAAGTTTGATTTCTGTTTGGGGGGGTTATAGGGGCCTTGGATGGGAAACCTAAGGGTTGATTTGCAGTGGGTGGCACAAGATTATTGTTTCTGTCAAAGAAATTAGGATGATTTCTCCATCCCAAATTATATGTGTTTTAGTATGGGTTGTTTTGTGGATGTGGGCTGAAGTTTTGCATGGCATTAGATTGTTCTACTCCCTGGAAGTAGGTTTGACATTAAGTAGCTGTATGCCCTTGGATACCACATGCGTCGCATATCACACTAACCTCATACATCATACTAGGAGAAGTCCCGGAATTAGAAGTCCCCAACTTGTTGAACCTTTTAGCAAGGGTATCAGCCTTGCTAGCCAACATATCCACGACATCAACATCGTACTTGCCACTACCCCTCTTCGGGGGGTTGCACTTATTGGACCAGTGATAGCTGTTAGCTGCTATGTCTTCTGGGAGAGCTTTTACCGATTGACTTGATTTCCCAATGAGTGCGCCGCCTGCTGCAGCGTCGATCGACATCTTCAAGTTTTGATCTAGTCCGTTGTGAAACGTCTGAATTAAGAGCCAATTGGGGATGACATGATGAGGACACTGGCATTGGAGATCTTCGAATCTCTCCTAAGCTTCATATAGTGACTCGGCATGAAGTTGGGTGAACGAAGTAATGTCTTCCCTCAACTTGGAGGTCTTCCCTGGTGGGAAGTACTTGCTGACGAAGGCTGTGGAGAGTGCTTCCCATGTGGCGAAGGCATTTGGCTCCTCATTCTAGAGCCAATCTCTAGTTCGGTCTCTCAAAGAGAACGGGGAAGAGGCGCAGTCGGATTGCATCTGTAGGTACCCCATTGAGCTTGGCGATGTCACACTTCGCAAGGAAGTTGCGAAGATGCATGTTGGAGTTCTCAGACGGGTGACCTCCGAACTCCTCTCTCTCTACTAGTGAGATCAAGGCTAGCTGGAGTTCGAAGTTTTGCGCCTCAATCGTCGGGCTCACTATGGAAGATGTCATCCCCTTTGCCTGCAAGCAGTTGCTTCGATATTGGGATTCAAGGGGAGTAGCTTGTGGCCCCCTTGACTGCACCTGTGCATACAAAGAAAAAACTATACCAAGCATAAGCGAGCCCAAGCAAGATAAAGAAAAGCCGAATAAAAAGAAAGAAAAACAAAAAGCCTAATCTACAGTGTTTTGGTCGCTTCTGATTCTAAAACGAACAAGTTCCCCGACAACGGTGCCAAAACTTGTTGTCTTAAATTCTAACCGCAAGTGTACAGTGCGAGCTGTAGCTAGCAACGGTAAACACAGGTTGTGTCCACAAGGAACTTGGTTTTAGTCACCAGGTTGACTACAACACTCAATCCAGGCAAGAACAAATTCAGGCTGATTAAACTGAACACTATTGAAACTACTTAATTAACTGATAACAAGAATCCTAAATTGGGATTCACCACACTATTATGCTTTTTGGATCAAATACTAAATCATGCGAATATGCTCACGTTGGTGATTGAAATGAAATGGTTACAAATTGAATTACATCTACGCCTACTTTCGAATGTCATTAGACTGGCTGAGCAATCCTAGTTATCTATTTTCATGAAACTAGATACGTCGAGCCTCAGGATCGAGTAACACATAATTCCCAATTGAAACCTAACTATTTTCATGTTAGGAAATCCAATTGCTCACAAAGTAGCTCTGAGTAGATGATTCAACTTTCGTTGATCTCCTAAGCCCTAATTAAGGACATGAATACAACCCTCTCAAGCAATGCATCGAACACGTGGCGTACTAAGCAAGAATGCAATCATGACATGGGCATTTATTCATAAAAACCTAGAACATGAATTCAAATCGCATAACAGGGACTAATCACAACCTAAGATTGGGGGTTTAGCCACTAATCATCATAAGGATTCCAATTACAAAAAGGAAACTGAAGATCATGATGAAAGACACAAACTTTGATGAAAAAACGAATAGAGAAAGGAAGAGAAATGTACTTTAATCAATTGCCAAGATCAATTCATAACTAGAACAGAGAATTAAAGCACTCCAAAAGGATCTAGATCAGTGCAAAAGAATGTGAGAAAGCAACCCTAAAATCGCCTTAAAAGTTGTAAGGGAAAATACAATACAAGATAGATCTCCAACTGCCCCGAAAAAGGAATTAAGCTGCAAAAAGTCAAAGGACGCACGGTCGGCCATGCACTTTTGTAGGAAAGTTTATGCCTCCAGCGCATGGCCATACTTCAACTGCACAGCTGGCCGTGCACTTTGCCGAATTCAATTTCTAACTTGCACGGCCATGCAAATGTCTTTCCCTCAATTCTTTAAGCCATTGACTCATCCAATTGATCCTCGAACCACGTTCCGTCCCGAAACAAGGCCCCTTGCTCACTTTTGATCCACTAAGGGCAAAAATTCTTCGAATTGAGGCCAACACACCTACAAAAAGGGGAATTGATCCAAATAAGATCACTATTAGCAAAGCTGAGCAACCTTTACAAAATCCTCCACTAATCCTAGGGAATATATAGAGCGGGTTAGTGGAATTGAAGGGTCAAAATAGTAAAAATAGAGGTTTATCAATATACATACATACATATATACATACATACATACATACATATATATATATATATATATAT
>JACYFF010031959.1:88731851-88770074 GCA_017589665.1 Selenicereus undatus
ACACACACACACACACACACACACACACACACACCAACTTAGTTGAATAAAATAAATAAAATAAAAAATTTAAGCAAATGAAGTGTAGATAACTTAATAACCTAAATAATTTTTTTAGTTTAAAAAACAATGCAAGATGAGAAGACACCCCCCCAAACCTATATTTCCTAAGAATTGAACCCAAAACCCATATGAAGGCCATGAAGGCCCCAACCACATGGGCAACTTTCGTCATCAACTTGTGTAGTTGTTTTAATTCAAGGGAAGTTTACTTAATGGTGTTGTTTAAAATAACACTTATCAGTTATCGCCCCTTCTTTCTTAATGGTGTTGTTTTTGTCTGGAACAACTTTTGAGGCAGCATATCATGTCAATCCAAAATTACTGCATTGCCCTTAATGAAGCACTTTTTTTTGGAGGAAAAAACTGAAGAAGTAATTGGGCTCTAAAGCTCGCCAATGAAGGTTCTCAAAACAGAGGACACCAAGTTCAGTTCAACCCCTTAGAATCCAAAAGTGGGAGGGAAAAAGGTGGATGATGGTGGTTGTAAACTCAACAGGCTTGTAAACTCAACAAAAGTATTTGGGTTCTCAAAACTTGGCGACAAAAGCTCTCAAAATGAAATACACCTAACTTGGTTCACTTTTGAAAATTCGAAAATAGCAGGGCAAGAGGCGTTCGAGGGTGGGTTGTAAACTTGAGATGGAGAATGAGGGTTGTATTGGTGTAGCAAATATTTCATATTCGTGAGGGATCAAAAGGAAATGAGGGGATTTGGGGAGGAATTGAGGGTTGGGAACTGGATGTGAAGTTGAATGAAATTGGGTTATGGAAGCTGTGAAGTGAAGTTGAGGGCGAACACTATGCTTGTGGTGTCTTCGTTGAGCTATGGATTACGCTTGTGAATGAGCAGATGATATTACTTCTTCTTTGCATTGTAAAAAAGTAAGTTAAATGGTTATGTAGTTTTTGTGGTTGAATTTCATTTGTGAACTGGTGAATATGGAGATTGTTTGGGTTTTCAATCATTGTTCTAGAAGGGAGACATTTGTTGTAAGATTACAGTTTGGATGTTGATGTATATGTAGGGTTCGTTTAGTTGAGGTTAGTTAGGGCTTGGATGAAATAGATGTTTGTAATTGTATTGTGGTTTTGTTGATGAGTCTGTAATGCATGTGCTCCAAGGTTGCTTATTTGACATGCAGTGGTTTGGACTTCTTATATGGTCATGTGTAACGGTTAACCCGGACATCTGTATGAAATAACCCGGGATAACAGTAGGAGCATGACATGGATGTTTGTAAATGTAGTGTGGTTCTGTTGATGACATGGATGTTCCAAGGTTATAGGATATGCAAATGTCTGCACTTCTTTTGGTCATTTATAGTGACTAACTCGGATATATGTAACAAATAACCCATGCAAGCAGTTGGAGGATGAAATGGATGTTTGTAATTATAGTGTGGTTCTGTTGATGAGTCTCAAGCATGTGCTCCAAGGTTATTTGATATACAAAGGTTTACACTTATTATGTGGTCATTTATAATGGTAACCCGAATATCTGTATTAAATAACCCAAAATAACAGTTGGCAAATTGAATGCATGCGTGTAATTATAGTATGATTCTATTGATGAGTCTCATGCATGTGCTCCAAGGTTGGCTTATTTGATAAGCAAAGGTTTGCACTTATTTTGTGGTCATTTATAGTGACTAACCTGAATATCTATATCAATAGCTTGGGATGATAGTAAGGTGGTGATGTTTTAATATCGTGATTTGAAGTGGTTAACACATAAATGTATTTTGAATAACCCAAGTTAATTATGCACGTGCAGTGTGTAATTTGAGTGTAATCGTGGTGTGCAGTTAGTGTTGCATGTATTTGGATAATGAATCATTATCTGTATACATAGAACAAAGTTATTCACTTAGGGAATACTGTATAATGTGGTAGTTGATGTGGTCAATCCGGTTTGGTGTTTGCTATAACCCAGGTTAATTTGATATACGAAGTTAGAAACAGATTTTTTAGGTTGTAAAGTTGGTATATATTTAGTGTGGAATTGGTGCTGAAAATCTTGTGTGCATTTGCAGTTGATTGTTAGTATTGACCATAATAGAAGAACAAAATGCCACTGGAGGAGATGGTTGTGCTAGGGAGATGATTATCTATGTTTGTTGGAAAGCAAACACTCCAACATATGCACAACTCTCCTCCACCAATGATACACCATTCTCCGTACTGCCCTATGTCTCCTTAGGCAAAAATTCAGTCCCTGATGATATTTGCAACTCCTTATCCATTACAGACCCCTTCAGATGACCTTCAGCATGTGAAGATTTCTCTCCCTTCTGCACAAATGACCTGACACGTCGTTTTGAGGCACGTTTAAACTACATTGTACTCCTACATGATGTCATCAGAACACATCATTCTAAGATCCACAAAATAAGAACAAGCACACCCATGCAGCCAGTAAATATAACTACACTATGAGGAAAGTACAAATTACCTGTACTATTTTTTATATATATCATGGGTTATACATTTGCAGTTTCCAGGATAGTCACAAGCAACAAGATTTTTCATCTATCAGTATACACCATGAGATAATATACTGTCATTTGTAAGATACATTATACAATAGCTATTGTCACCATCCTCTACATCAAAGGTAATACAATGGCAACCTTTGGGATACATTATGCAAAAACAATTCATGAATCTATTAAGTGTTTAACATGGGATATACAATTGCAATTTCAGAGATACTAATATTCACAAAAATCAATTCACATACATATTTAGTGTTCACCTTGGGACACAGAATTGGCATTTGTAGGCTACATTTTCAAAACACAATTCACATACCTATTTAGTATTTAACTTGAGATATAGAACTGTAATTTTTTGGATACTCACATTTGGAAACACAACTCACATACTTATTTCAGTGTTAGCCCTTAAATGTACAATTTCAACTTTTGGGATATTACCATTTATCAAAATCGATTTACATACCGATTTACTCTGGGAACATTTGGCATTTTCGTGATACATTTTTGGAAACATAATTCACATACTTATTCAGTGTTTAACCTAACATGTACAATTGTAATTTTTGGGATACTCACAATTTGGAAACATTCACATACCTGTTCAGTGTTTAATATAGGGTACAACAATTCCAACTTTTGGGAAACTAGTATTTACCAAAATCAACTCACATTCTCATTTAGTGTTTACCATTGGACATACAATTAGCATTTCTAATATTCATTTCGGAAATACAATTCATATAATCAGTGTTCAACCTCAGTTATAGAATTGTAATTTTAGGATCATTTACATTTGGAAACACAATTCAAATACCTATTCAGTATTATACAATTGTAATTTCTGAAATACTCACATTTGAAAATACATTTGACATACCTAATGAGTGTTCAATCTAGGACATTCAAATGCAATTTTTGGAAAACTCACATTTTGCATAACTATTCGAAAACATAGTACTTAACCTACAATATACAATTACAATTTGGGGGATCCATCGGGCAAAATAATTCACACTGTTTTCCCTGGGATAGACAATTGCAATTTATGAGATACTCACATCATGCAAACCCAATTTCTCCATAGCAAATGCATGTCCTCCCCACATTCTCCCATTTGAAGGCTCACAATTTTCCCACTTTGCCATCACGTAGCACAACCAAAATTGACTTTTACTCTCCTTAATCATAAGCCATGTTTAACTCTAATTCAATAACTTCTCTAAAATATTACAACCAATAAATTACACAAATTACATCACAATTAACCCTTACCTTCGCTACGTCAACAACATCGACATTTGATTTACTGTGTATAACTTAGGTCATCACAATTATCATTTGTACGCACACAATGCATCACAAACTCATCAACAAAACCACACTACAATTACAAACATCCATTTTATCCTCCAACTACTATCCTGGGTTATTTAACAAAGATATCCATGCCATTTATTATGTAACCCCCTCCATGGGCCCTCCTACCCATTCCATGAATGTACATTTTTGGGATATTTAACAAAGATATCCATGCCATTTATTATGTAACCCCCTCCATGGGCCCCCCTACCTATTCCATGAATGTGCATTTTAAAATGCACATTCACGGAATGGGTAGAGGGGCCCATGGAGGGGGTTACATAATAAATGGCATGGCCCTCAACCCATTCGGTGAATGTGCATTGCATATTCATGGAATGGGTAAGGGGCCCCATGGAGGGGGCTACATAATAAATGACATGGGTTAACAACTATAAATGACATGAAATCAATACAATTGCAAAAATCCATTTCATCCTCCTACTGCTATCTCGGGTTATGTAATATAGATATCCGGGTTAACCACTGTAATTGAACACAACACGTGCAAAACTTTGCATATCAAACAAGCACCTTTACAGCACGGAGCACATGCATGACAACCTCGCTACAATTACTAACATTTATTCCAGCCTCTCACACTTATCCCGGGTTATTCACTACACATCTTCGGGTTAACCACTATATATGTCCACATTACAAGTGCAACGCTTTGCATACCATATAAGCAACCTTGGGAGCACATGCATCACAGACTTATCAATAGAGCCACACTAGAAATACAACTACAAAAATTACATATCCAGTTAACTTACCTGTTTACATTGCAAAGAAGAAGTAAACCCATCTCCTCATTGATAGGCATAATCCAGAGCTTTGCGAACGCACCATATGCATAGTGTTCACTCTTAACTTCCCTTGCCAGCTTCCACAACCCAATTCCGTTCAACTGCATAACCCTTTCCTAACCCTCAATTCCTCCTCCGATCTCCTCATTCCCTTTTGATCCCTCGCCAATACAAAAAATTTTGTATGCCAATGCAACCTCCCTTCCCCATCTAAACTTCACAACCCACCATCGCCCACTTCTTTCCCTCCCAATTTTGGATTCTAAGGGGTTGAATTGAGCTTGGTGTCCTCTGTTTTGGGAATCTTCTTTGGCAAACTTCAGAGCCCAACTACTTTAGTTTTTCCCTCTAACAAAAAGTACTTCATTAAAGGCAAGACAGTAATTTTGGGTGGACGTGATATGCTACCTCAAAAGTTGTTCCAGACAAAAATAACATCATTACAAAAGTAACGTCCTTTTGAACAACACCATTAAATAAATTTTTCTAATTAAATAATGTGCAGATGGAGCGAACGGAGCTTATTGTCCGTCCCGTATGGTATAATTTGCGTTGCAAATTACAAGAAGGAAAAAAATTGATATAGTCACACCCTAACAAGTAACTACTTCATTTTTAATTGCTCTTGTAGCTCGCTTTGAGGTGAATAGTGGGATGGGACAGGACTCCATATAGCTTTTGAAAATGAATGCACAGGTAAAAAGTCTCTCAGTTTATAGATTGGATAGAACCTTCTCCTCTTGTCTCAAAAACCCTAGCGTCTTCATGAAAAATCATAATCTCCACTTACTTCAAAAAGGGGATACCATCAGTCATAGTTGCTAGTGGTAAGCCCCAACTTTCATTCTTTCCAAAATTTTATTCAGTTATAAGGTATTTACTAGCATTTTTGTTTTTTTTCATTAAATTTTCTCTCCGTTCTGTGAGAGTTAGGTTGTCATTTGTTCACCACTAGTATGGGTTAGGTTGTTTTCACCCCTGGTATGAGTTAGATTGTTCTCACCTCTAGTGTGAGTTTGGGTTATTGCCTTTGTACAATTTATCGTAGGTTTGGAAATTCATAGAGTGGTTTCTTGAGGAGTATAATTTGGCTATTATTGTATCAAATCTACCTTTTTGATAAATGAATGAGTCAACAATGTAATTTCATGTGGTTCTACTATGAAGCTCTTTTTAAGTACAATTTGTCACATCTATTAGATATCTACTCCATGAAGTTATATTATAACTCACCAACATTCGGGAAAGACGCGTTGACATTGAAAAATGCAGCTAGTGGCAAGAATAATCCTACAAGTTTAGATCCAATCAACTATGTATCTACCAACAGCTTTCTAGATAGAAGGATTTATTTTGATATTTCAGATTTACCTTTGTCAGAATATACTCATTTAGATGTCATATGACCTTTTATTAATGAATTATTTCTTTTTCATAAAAAAAACTCTCTCAGTTTAATTGGTCTCTATGAGATCATAGGTTGTCACTTCAATATTGTTTAGCTAGTCATGTAATTTATTTGTTTAAAGCCTACTTATAATTATCAGTGACAAGTAGCACATGTTTTTTAGCTACACAATAGAGTACAATAATATCCAACAGTAAGTCACTCTTCATGTATGCTTAAGGAGATGTTAGTTAAGTTTAAGAACTGTAATAACATTTGTCAGAATTTGGAATTTTAGATGTGACAAATTTTTTTGCCACTTTTATTTTGGCCGAAATTTAATTTTTCTGATTTATTAACTCAAAATAAATCCTACATCCGAATTTCATGTATTATCCAATCTTTTTGACGTAAATTAAGAGGTTCGAATGCCAATAATCCAACCTTTAGGGGTTTTGAAAGAGAATAATGTAACTTTTAGATTGGTGTTTTGGGTTTATTTACTTGTAATCTATTCTCTGATTTTCCTTCACTATTCTCACCACCACAATTACCGGTGATAGGTAAGCTAGCTATCACCTCATGATGGCATCCGAAATTTTGGTGGAATTTATTTTATCAGTACTATGATTGAGTTATATGTGGATGCTTCTAGTACTCAATGATTTGAGGCCTGGTGAAATGCCTAATTGCCTATCATGGGCAGGTAGATAATGTATTTCGTTTTCTTTTCTAAAACCATCATCCATATGTAATAAGTAAGCTATGACATCATCAAATTGGTAAGTTACAGTGTTGTTGACCTGAAATTAATATACTGAGATCATGAGTATCTTCAAACGTCGATAAGCTGGGAGCTAAATTTAAAGAGAATGTCATTTTCTTCCAAAACTTCCAAAGGTGGAATTATTAGTGTACAAAACTCGCTAGATTAAAGGTGTCGACCAGCAACCTCAAGTAAAGTTTGACCATCGACAAAATCTAATTGACCACCCATTGAGCATCTATCTTTGCATGTGACTCGCTATTTCAATAGTATAGCTTGTAGAAGAGATCTGCAAGGCTTAAATATTCTTCTTCAAATTGTCATGAGCTAGTATCGTTCCGAACAGACAAAAAGAAATTTCTTTTTTTTTTTAAAGACTATAACTGACACTACATGTATAAATGAACTAGGGAAAACGAGAAAAAGGTTATGCATAGAAAGAAACAAAAAACTATCAACTTAAAGTTTAAGTAGTCATGACTATTGTTTTAATTAAACAGAACAAGATTTTTTTGATCTTCTTTTTCTTTTTATATATAAAAGATCGAGCATAAACTTGATAGCTAAGTTGCAACAAAATGTCCAAAACTCCAAACAAGCCATGCATAGCCTCATTCACTTATGTTTCTTCCTATTGTGCCGAAACCTAAATCTTGCACTAGTAACTTCCTCATCCATTCTTCACAACTCTTCTTCAGTCCACTCATGCCGTAAAGATGAGAGCTTTGCTTTGCTTAACTTTGTAAAACCTTTCACAAAAGACCCTTTCTTCAACTTGTATGGAAAGACAAGATCATGGCAAGAGGGGACAGATTGCTGTGAATGGGAAGGCATCAGATGCCATCCTATCACTCATCATGTCATGGGAATTCTTGGATCTTTCATGGGCCAATTTGTCAACAAGCTTCACCTCTTCCCATGGCGAACAACATTTGAGGGAGTTGTCTCTGAATAATTGCTGCATTCTTGGGAGCATTCCTACTTGGATATGGAACATTTCAGAAACAATCGACCTCAGCAATAATAACAACTCAGGTAACTTTCCATATTTAACTAAGACAAGTAGTATATCAATGCTTCTATGGATCCCTCAAGAATTAGCGAGGTTGACATCTTCGGGTGTCTTCAATGTATCCGACAACCAACTGGTCGGACCCATACCTCATGGGAACAACTTCGACACATTTGAAGAGGACTCGTACTGGGGAAACCTTGGGTTGTGGGGGTTCCCATTGCATAGGCCAACGACAACGCCAGCAATAACAAGGGGATCAGAGGATGACAATTCAGAAAATGAAGGCATTTTAACAGACAGAATGGAAAGTGACAACAATAGGGTATGCTTGTCGAACTGTATTGGGCATGGCTTGGGGATACTGCATGGTCTCCGTAGGAAAACCATCTTGGCTAGTTAAATGTGTTACCATAAGAGCATTTAATTTCCAATCATAGTTCCATTTTTTAGAACTCAAGCTTGCCACATCAGCAAAAGTTTCAACGTTTTGGAACTTGCATTTAATCACTTCTCCAATCTATCGAGCTCCAATTTGAATCACCCAATAAAAATATTTATCATGTACCCACCTTATAACACACAACCCTTTTTTTAATCATACAAAAATTATATATTAACAAAAAAAAGGCAAAAATATATTAAAATAAAAAATTTAGGCCCACATTGTGGAACTGGGCAGTGCTCCACCACGCGTGCCAATTTTTGCTCCTTTCATAAGATTTGGACAGGTGACATAGGTGGGTCCACATTTCACTTTTTCAACCAGCGGCGAGTGCTCTGATAGACTTGGCTACTGTCAAGCTCTTTGAGACGCAAGGAGCAAGTAGGGGGTGAAGTTGAACTAGAGAACTTTTATTGTACCATCTATGTATGTATAAGAAGTGAATTAAGAATATCTATTTTCACCATTATTCACATCTTGAATGCTCAAGTTTTGAGAATTTTGCTTAATTGTCTTCGTATAATAAAATAGGAAACAAACATTGATTAGGATTGGAGAATTACAGTTGGTTAGTTTTTATCAAAACTCGATCACCAAAGTTTTTTGAACCCCCGCCCCTCCAAAAATATTTTTTTTTAATCGGTGCCAAGGACGAAAAATAAAAGTCAATTAATAGACAAAAAACTATTTGATTTTCAAATTTCTGCACAATCATATTTATACTCTTATGGTCCAAATTCAACTTTAACTTGAATATTTTGTTCCTCTTATTATTAATTTTAGAGAGAAAAGGCCTTCATTGAGAGCAATGGTAAAAATAAACTTTTTTTGTTCCACAAGGTAAAATGAACTTTATTTTTAGGTGCACGTAACACTGTGCACCCATTTGACCCAAAAGCCCCAAATGAGCAGAGTAAGCAATGTGCAGTCCAATGTAAAACTCATACGACGCCAATCTCAAAATATTTTTTAAGCAAATTTGTACAGTGCAGTGACGCAGTCAATATCAAGCTGTGGTTAGGTGGTCCAGTGTACACCAATGCATCATTCAATTCGGATATGAGTTGAGGTAAGTTTGGATCGGGCTAAGTTTTAGGTTAAGTGATATTTCGGGTCAGTTCGGTTTGAAATAGGTAAATTTTGGTTCAAGTCGACTTTGAGTCAACCGATTTTTTTTTCCAATACACTTGTCACGTAAAAATAAGCAACTTTGTAGATAATTTTAGGTCGGGTATAATTCGGTTCGGGCCAATTCGAATTTCGGGTCCACTTTTGGGTGAGACTATTTCGAATGTCGGGTCGGATATAAATCCAGGTTGTTCGATTCAAATTTCGAATCTCAAGTTAGTTTTGTCAGGTCTAGTTCAATGGTTGCCTTTGGTTCGTGAAATGCCCTGTTTGAATCTCCCTACCAACATATTGTGTATTTTTTGGTGTTTGCAAATTTTTTGTTACCTTCTTAACCTATTTCCCTTTTTTTCCCCAAAGTTTGCTATGGTTTTTTTCATAAGAATTCTATTAGTTTAAAGTTAACAAAATCGTTCACAACTTGTAGATTTTTTTTAAAAAAAAAAAAAACATTTTTACCTTCTTAACCTATTTCCCCTTTTTTTTCCCAAAATTTGCTAAGTTTTTTTTTTAAAAAATCTATTATTCAAAATTAACAAAAATATTCACAACTTGTTCACAGAAAAAATACACATGGTAAAAACAGGTATGTTGTTCATAAAAAAAGTTAACCTATTATTGACAGGTTTTATTTGTTTGCAAATACACAAAGTGTGAACCTGTTATTCACAAAATAGAAACCTATTATTCGCAAAACAGAATTCTACACTGACAATGTTTTATTTGTGACTCAAAAATTCCTAGTTTTTTTAATGATTTAAAAAGTATATTCTTTAGTGAAAATCCAATGAAAAAATGTTCTATTGCTCACAAAAATATATGCCTATGGTTCACAAAATGTTAACATGTAGTTCACAAAATATAAACTCATTGATCACAAAATTGAATTTTATGTTGGGAGTATTCTATTTTTCACTCAAGATTTTTATTTTTTTTTTAAAAAATTTCTATCAGTCAAAGGTCGAATAAAAAATATTTTCTACTGTTTGTAAGAAGTTAACATATTGCCCACAAAATTTTATTAGTCAAAGTTAAGAAAATCGCTCACAAGTTGTAGATTTTTTTTAAAAAAAATTACCACCTTAACCTGTTTCCCTATTTTTCCAAAATTTGCTAATTTTTTTAAAAAATCTATTATTCAAAATTAACAAAAATATTCACAACTCGTTCAGAAAAAAATACACATCATAAAAAAAGGTATGTTATTGACAAAATATTAGTCTATTGTTCACATAGTGTTAACCTATTATTAACAAAATAGAAACCTATTGTTCGCAAAACATAATTCTATGCTAGCAATGTTTTTATTTGTGACTCAAAAATTCCTAGTTTTTTTATTCTTTAAAAAGTCTATTCTTTTAGTCAAAAGTCTATTGTTCATAAAATATATGCATATTATTCACAAAACATTAACATGTAGTTCACAAAATATAAACTCATTGATCACATAATTGAACTTTATGCAAGGGGTGTTCTGCTTTTCACTCAAGATTTTTTATTTTTTAAAAAATATTTTCTATCAGTCAAAGCTCTAATAAAAAATATTTTCTATTGTTTGTAAGAAGTTAACATATTGTCGAACAAATGTTAACGTATAGTTCACAAAATATAAAGATATTGTTCACAAAATATAAATGGATTGTTCACAAAACTTAACCTGCTATTCACAGAAGCTTAACCTATTGGTCACGAAAATGTACCTTATTGTTCACCAAAAAAAAAAGAAGTTAAATATAATTTGACAAAAATAGAAAATAAAGAAGAAAGATAAGGATATAAAATAATATCATAGCCGATGACAAATATTTAAAAAAAAAAGAGTAATAAAATTAAAGCATTTAAGAAATATCATAATCAAATGATTAAATAAGATCCTTAAAAAAATATAAAAATAGACTAACAAATTAAAGCAATCTGTTAAAATAAAAAAAAAAACTAAAAGCATTAAAGTCAATAAAATAACACCAACTGGATTTGAACACACACTACAATCACCCAGGCTTGCAATATAATTTGTGGTAAATTGGTATTATTACGTTTAAATTGTGTAAGATCACTTTATTATTTGTTGCTTTTCCACAATTACAAAATTACATACACAACATGCTTCCCCTTTTGAAATTCTTGCCCTACTCGTATGATCTGAAAGGTGTTGAAGAAACTTTAGTGAGTCGTTTCTAGAGTCGTATATCGGAGTGGGCATCGTTACAGAGTATACATAAAAGTAAGATCGGAATTAATCTAATGACTTTGGCTCCGAATTTCAACTTTTAGAAACTAAGGGTCTGTTGTTTTTGTGGGTAAATTGGAGTGGATAAAAGGGTGAAGTAGATTGAGGAAGATTGAAATAGATTGAGGTCAGTTGAAGTAAGTTAAAGTCGGTTGAATTTTTTTCATGTGATAAATTAAACTCGGTTAAAATAGTGAAATTTGGTTGAAGTGGGTTGAAGTAGGTTGAAATAGATTGAGATGCGTTCAAGTAGGTTGAGGTTGGTATTTTAGAATTGACCCATGAAAAGAACAGGGCCTAATTCTAATAGTTTCGGCTCCAACTTAACAAAGATACCTAGAATTGAAACCAAAGCCAGCTTTTCTCAACCCTACTCATGTGCAGATTCATCCGTAAATACCTTTAAAACGTCTTTTATTGGTAACATGTTAAAATGCTATTAATAATGTTCGAATGAGCTATAAAGGGTAATACAGTTACAACACAATGCGGGGTTCAAACCTAATCTTTAATTTACCCGAGCCTTAGTTTCAACCACTAACTAAATACTTTGTTGATGTGCAATCTTTTATATTGATGTTAAAAAACATATACAGGTTCTATTGTGTTTTCATTCTTATTTGTGTTTTCTTATCGCCCCCCCCCCCCTCCCCAAAGGAAAAAAACTATATTCTTCAGTGTCGCTTTTAAGACTTTATTATTATTGTTAAACAATAAATGTTTTCTATCACAAATACAGTAACGCCCTCGTCACAATTGGGGCCGCCTACCTACCCCTCCCGTTGGAGTGCTTGACGAGACATCAGAGTTAGGTCTGAATTGGCTTTGATACCACTTATCACGGAGCCATTATCCTCTTTCCAAAAATCGCATGACATGTGTGTGTGTGTGTGTGAGCGAGAGAGAGAGAGAGAGAGAGAGAGAGAGAGAGAGAGAGAGAGAGAGCGAGCGGGAGAGAGTCGGTTGGACTTCCATCATCGTGTTGTAGTGGGCGAGTGCAACTAGGTGAGTTACGTATAATGGGCTAGACGTGGGAAATTAATAAGATCGTGAACTAGTTTGGATCAACATAGTCTCTTTTATTAAAAGTGGCAATTTTTAGAAATATAAATACTAATGGGCCGGGTTAAAATAATATGGTCTTATATAACTTGCATTTCCAAATTTTGGACATAGTCCTTTAATCCTGAATCTTTGGACTTGACGAGTTGGACATTTGGATCCACATTCGGTTCGACACCCGTGTCCCAAGTCTAGGTAACATAGACTCCAACAAAATAGAAAAAAGGAGGAAATAGCTGATGCAAAATTAGGGTTTATAGAGGAGGAGGAGACTGGAGAGAGAGGAAGTGTTGTAAATGGTCCAACGTTAACCCAACCTAATGCATCCGTTACCGACCCCTCCTTGAACCGAAACATGTTCAATTTTTTTTAGCCAAATAACAACATATCGCAAAAGATCCTTTTTTTCCTTTTTCTTACATAGAAAGACAAATGTAAAAATCAATGGGGTGATATTCAAAAGTAGATCTCTTGAGACAACTCTAGTAACCGTACTACTAGTTGGATTCCTATGACTTTCTAGGTTGCCTTATGACACAAGTCTTTCTGAGGCAGGATGAGTGTTAGAGAAGTGCGAGGCTGGAAGTGTGTTAGCACTCGGCATGATAAAGTTAGCCCTTGTTAAGGCCTCTGGGAAGCAATTCCGCAGAGTTAGCCTGGATTCGGCCTAAGAGTGGGCTGGATTCGGCCTTAAGTGGGTTGGATTCGGCTGCTTCACGGTGGACGGATTCACGAAATTAATTCATACAAGGAAAAATGATTTTTTTATTTTTTTCCCCTTAATGCTTTATGTATAATTTGGATCCGGATTTGATCTTAGAACTAAAATGTTACTTAGGTAGTATTTGGTTGAGGGGAAAATTATTTAACCAGAAAATTATTTTTCAATGTTTCGTTGTTTGCTATAATAAAGAATAGAAAACTATTTTTCAAGGAAAATGACCCCTCCAATGGAGAAAAATAATTTCCTTTTTGAGAAGATAAAAACTCGATTTTCTTCCTTCAATTCTTTGACGATATGATCAGTTGGAATTTAGGTGATAAATTTGATTGTAATGTTTGTGGATAGAAATTTGATATCAGATGGGAAAGATTAAATTAACTCAAATCTAGATTTTGAGCTCGAGTTTCTCTCATTTGGTCAATATTTATTTCTACCATGTCAATTTAGTCGACATTTTTTTTCACTTAAATAATTCAATTGACTCGCTACCAATATAATTTCAACAGTTTGGATTGAAACTTGATCATCAAATAAGAAAGATAAAAATAGAATCAAGTCTAGATTTTAAGCTCGATATTCCTTCATTTGGTCGACATTTTTCTCCACCACTATAATTTAATCGACATTTTTCATATCTTAAACAATTCAGTCAATATTTTTCACCACTAAAACAAACAGTTTGGATTGAAACTTGATTATCTAATAGGAAAAATTAAAATGGGCTGAAATCCACATTTTGAGATTGATATTCCTTCATTTTTTCAACATTTTCTCCATCACGATAATTCAATCGATATTTTTTGCCATTTAAACAATTCGGTTGTTACTTTTCGTCACTAAAATAATTTCAACGGTTTAGATTGAAATTTGACTATCCAATTGAAAATAATAAAACAACTCAAATATGAATTTTAAGCTCAATATTCCTTCATTTGATCACTATTTATCTCTGTTATGACCATTCAGTCAAAATTTTGCTCCACTTAAATATTTCAATTGATCTTTTCTCTTTTTTCCATGAAAAATGATTTATCTTGTACTAAATGATGGCAAATATTTTTCCTTTTTTTCATGAAAAATTATTTTTCTAATTCTAACCAAACACTACCTTAAATTACTGAAAAAGAAAGCATGTATTTTCTTTCATTCTTTTCATAAGATTTATTATAAGGACCTATTATTCATTCTTCATCTTTTCCCGTTTTCAAATTTTTAATTCCTTTTCCATATATTAAAACTTTTTATTTGAATTAAATTTCATCGATTTTTTAGGCCCAAAAATATTTATTTTAAAAAAATTCTAGTCTCCACCCCTTCTCTGTGTTAAAGAAATTGTCATCGATACTTTTGATCAATTGTAAGCCCCGTATTGATTGAAGTCTATGTCAGTAGTCAATTTAAATTTATCTGTAAGCGAAGTATGTTTCTTTGTAGTTTTTTTTAACCCTTTGATATGAATATTAGTCTCGCTCCTTATAAGAGTTGTGATTAATTAGTGTGATTAATTAAAGATACTAGATGAAGCAAATTTCAAATCACTACAGTATATGGATTGTGATGTCATCCATCAATAATAAAAACACAAAGTTATCGAAGACTATTCATGACAAGACTGTCACAGTACTGAAGTCGAACGTCAATAAGATTTTGATTAGTTATTTCAGAGTTGAATTTCGCCTTTTTATATAGTTTTCGTTGTTGTCTTGTGTTTGATTCATAAAATCCTTATATTTTGTTGGAGAAAAAATATAAAGTGGGTAAGAGTCCCACATTGAAAGATTGAGAGGCCTTGAGCATGCTTATGAGCTTGGAAGTTACTCCACCCATTGTCAATTGGTTTTGGGATGGAACCTCTCATGACTTGTATGCACTGCTCGGTGAATTAAGGCCCAATTTATGATAAATTTAACATATTTTTGTTCAAAAAAAAGGAGGATGCAATAATTAAAATGGCATGTGAATATTGTTTATAACAGTGTTAAATTTGATATTGTTATCCAGCAAACTAATAAAATATAAAAAGAAAGAAAAAAGCATATATGTACTCAAGACTGAAGTAAATAGCTTCATAGATTTGACATGAATAATAAAAACAGAATAACTTTAATTCTAGCAATCAGGGCACATGTTAGCCTAACTTATTGAAGAGTATAAAATATCATACAAGAACTTTTTATATTCATAATTTCGATGAATATCGATCTCTCCTTCATGTTATGATATTTGGTTCTCTTCTACCATTATCATTGCAAACTTTGTTCCGTGCACCAAAGTGAAGACTAAATTGCCCATTTTTGTAAAACTCTACTAATTAAATTCCAATACGAATCCGACCTTATTCAATATTAATAGGGTTTTTTTATGTTAATGCTATCATAATTAAAAGAAACAAATTGTATAAATGGTATACATTTTTCGTAAATTTTATGACATGTCTAATCTCGCTTTTGGTCTTGGATTTTCCATTTAATACTGGAATTAAACTACTGTTGGCTCAATAAGAGATAAAACTCTCCCAACATAGATTTTTTTCATTTCATAAGACTCAAACCCAAGACCTTGCACCTTACTTAAGGGGAATAAGTGTTAAACCACTTAGACCAACATATGTTAGTATGACGTATCTAATCTCCAAGTCTAAACTGACTTTCTTTGTGTGAATGTAGTCAAGTGGGTCAATCCCAAAACGTTGATTTGCTCATGCATTGCAAGATTCACGATCAACAAGAACCCATGCATGCACGCATGGAGCCATGGGTAGCCTCGTCCTCGTGGGCATTCATGTTTGTCAAGTTTACTTACCAAAAAAAATCAGCAATCCACACTTACAAAGTTTGCGCTTAACTAAATTCTTTCCCTATTTTCAATGTCCTAATCAATCTAATTAAACACTATTCTACGTATTATGAACTACGTAATCACCAAAAAAACTTTCTTCTTTCTTGTTCTTCTCCTCCTCCTCCTTGTAATTAGGGCTGTATTAGACACTTGAGATCAAGAGCATTAGCAAACCAACTGGGAACAATCTTACCAACATGAGGATAAAGATCTTTGTAAGCACTCCTTATGGTCCCTTCCGCCACCCCAGTAGCCACCGAGATCTCCTTCAACAACGGCCGTCGCGGCAAAAACTGACTCACGATGTAAATCACAGCAGCCGCTACTGAAACTGGCGTTCTCCTTACGTCCAATGCTTCCTCCGAAACCCTAGCCGCCTCTTGCGCAGCCCTAATCGCCCGATTCTCCCTAAGCCCCAAATTCGAGCAAAATCTCTTCACGTAATCCCCTGCTCCTGCTGTTGTTGTCCTTCCAATTGCTGCACCCAATCCACCAAATAATCCGCCATTGTTGACCTCCTCAGCAAGCTCCCTCATAATCGCCGATTTACACCGTCCGATCTCAGTCTTCGTCACGCCATTAGCGACGGAACAGATCTCCTTCAATGTTCGAGGCAGATTCTCTTGTTGACAAGCAATGTAGAGACAAGCGGCGTAAACCGCGTCGCGGTTTCTCCCTCGACAGCAAGATTTACTCCGACCGTCGAATTTCTTGAAGATCACACTCGCTCGGTCGCTGATTGTTCGAACGAGGTTCAATTTGTCCGCCATGTTCGCAATTGCGGAGACTCCTCTCTGGAGGTTAGTTTCGGAGTGAGTCGAACCAAGTCGGAATCGGCCGAGCGAGGCCATACTCTCCTTGCCGCCTTTCCCGGCTGCGATGACGGTGGTGAGTTCGCCGGCGACGTCGTCCAAGAGAGGATTAAAGGCGGCGCCGACTCGGTTGGGGTCCTTGTCATCGGCGCCGGAATCGTTGGCGAAGGTGCGCCACTCGGAGGTCTCGTCTATGGAGCGAGATTCGAGGACGAGGCCGCACTCGGAGCAGATGGTGTCGCCGGTGGAGTGATCGAAGACTACTTCAGTGGGTTTCTTGCAGTCGTAGCAAACAGTATCCGCCATTGTTGTTGGCTTGCTTCAAGAATGAATTAATAAACCAAATAGACAGGCATAACGAAAGTGGTGTGCGGATTGGTATTTATAGGCGAGGATTTAGGTCGGCGCGTTCCTTGGTGGTTGTGGGGGGTTTTCGCAACTTTCCATTTTTATTTTTCTTAAACTCTTTTTTTTTTTTGGGGTTGCTTTTTTCCCTTATCTTGTCTTGAATTGGACGAGATAGACTTGTTACGGATTTATTCACCGTTCTAATATCTACTATAATCTATGTAATAAAATTAGATCAAATAAACATAAATATGCACGCTCAGGTATAAAAGCATAGAATGATCACACATGGAATCATGCGCATCTTGATTTAAGACTACTGCCAAACGCATTCTATATGTAATTTTTATGGCAAAGCATAGCATACAATGACAATTGGTATGCTGGTGGAGATGCGAATTGTCCAGCTGGAGTTTTTGTATATGTTCTGTTGGGTTTGTGACCCAAAATCTGAGTCATCTGGGCGGCATGGACTGAGGCACGGTCGGGCTATTGGGTGGCATGGTCACCAGTTGGCGCTTGGTCGAAGAGAGACGCAGAGTTCAGAAGGCAGAGATGTGGCACGGTCAGACCGTGCCACATGGCACGACCGTGCCACTTTAGTGAAACCGAGTTTTCTCGGGTTTCGCGACTTAGGTTTTGTAAGAGAGCAAAAACACAGTGTGCGCCACGGCAAAAGAGAGTGGCGATCCTGAGAGGTGCTAACCCTATTCCCAAACACAATTGGTGAGATTGAGTGCAAATTGAGGGATTGTAACATCCAGAGTGAATCATGTATTGTGATTGGAATCTTTGTACTTCAGATTCTCATAGTGAATTGTTCCTGGCTTGTCGCCGTCCGTGGTTTTTACCCACATTGGGGTTTTCCACGTAATTCTTGGTGTGTGATTTGTTTTTGTTATTGTTTTAGAATTTCTGTTTATCTATTCATCCTAATTACTTCCGTTGTGATATCGCATTGTGATTCAATTCAACCCTAACATGTTCCACTCTGTTCTGCTAGTAGTATGATATACTACACTATTTATTTTTGATTTTTTCATGAGATTTTCATTTTAAAATTTTTTTCCATTATTTACTTAGTTTATTAACATATTTTATTAACCCACCTTTAGTTCACACAATAAAATTTTAACATAGAATAGAAGAGTTTTTTTTTTTGAATAATAGAATACTTTTGTGTGATTAAACTTTTCATATATATTTTTTAGCGAACAACATTAATTTTTAGTGAACAGTAGGTTAATCTTTAATGAACAATAAGTTATTTTGCCTGGAATTGGAATAACTTTTATGGAGCTTGATGTTGTGATGTTCAAGATTTTAACTTGGTTGATTTTATTTTTTTTTGATCTAAGTTTATCAAATTATGCATCCATATTTAATTTTACATTGTTTTGGTGTAAATTGTAATAGTATTTAGTGTATAATGGAACCGTGCTTTAGTGTATAATAGAATGGTGTTTGGTATATGATGGAAGAATATCTAGTGCACAATAAAGCATTATTCAATGAACTGAAGTTTGACTTTTAGCATACATTAGAAAACTTGTTTTTAGTATTATTATATATTTTACTATTTTTTTAATTTTTTTGCGAAATTTTTGTTTTTAAATTTTTTGCAATATTTCCTCGATTTGTTGACATATTTTATTAACCCAAGTTTATTCACACACAAAAATTTTTAATGTAGAATAGAATAGTTTTTGGTGAATAATAGAATATTTTTTTGTGATAAAACTTTTCATATACTTTTGAGTGGACAATAGATTAATTTTTAGTGAATAGTAGGTTAACTTTTAATGGACAACAGGTTACTTTGGACGGAATTTGAATAAGTTATGGAGTTTGATGTTGTGAGATTCAAGATTTTAAATGGTGCCTGTTGTTTCTAATGTAAGTTTAACAAATGTATACATCCATGTTCATTTTTACGCTATTTTAGTGTAAAATGTAATAGTATTTAGTGTACAATGGAACAATATTTTAGTGTATAATAGAACAATATTTAGTATATTTTGCGACAATGTTTAGTGTACAATATAATATTGTTTAATTAGTGAACTATTATCTGGCTTTTGGCGTACATTAGAATATTATTTAGTGCAAATTTTCAATTTTTGTTGTAGACAACTTAGCTATTTTTATTCATCATAAGAAAACTTTTTAGTGAACAATAAAATACTATTTAGTGAACAATTCAGCATTGTTTAATGAATAATATAGAAGGGGAGCCTTGGAGCAACGGTAAGGTTATCTCCTTGTGACCAACAGGTCACGGGTTCAAGCCTTGGAATCAACCACTAACAAAATCAAGATAGGCTGCCTACAATACACCCCTTGGGGTGTGGCCTTTTTCCGGACCCTGCGTAAACGCAGAATGTTTGTGCACCGGGCTGCCCTTTTTTTAATGAACAATATATGCAAATCTGCTCTTTTTCTTAAAAAGATGATAATAGTGTCGTACTGTTTTGTTGAGCGTCTAAACAATTGTCTATTGAAAATCTATATAATCATGTATTTACATTTAAATAACACCAACAAATTATTTTTTTATTAAAAATATAAACTAAAATGACGGACAGTATGCATAATCATTTATTGAGTATTAGAATAATTTTGAATGAACACTAAAATATGCATCTTTAATGAAAAGTAGAATAATTTTTAATAAACATCTATTTTTGATTTAATGAACATTAGATTAACTTTTAGTATTTAAATTTGAGAAATAGAATATATATTTTGTTGAACAAAAAAAAAAAAAGCCGTAAGCAAAACGTCGCCAAAGAAAAAAAATAAAAAAAAGATGGAAAGGAGAATAGTGATGAGGAAAACACTCAAACCATACAAATATATTATAAGCCTGGGCCTATGGACCCGGGCATGCCACTTGTATTTTTTTATTTTTATTTTTTGCGCTATCATTTTCAATCTTCTCTCTTCGATTTTCAGCTCTTTTTTGCTCGATCTGTGCAGATTTTAGTTGGGAGATGGAAATCTTTGCTTTCGTTGTTTGGTGATATTTTGGTATTTGCATCACTCATAATTTGTTTTTGATTCTTCCATCATAAGCTCATTTTCTCTCTGTTCATTCCTGAGTCTTGTCATGTTCGAATTTTAAGATTTTTTGCTCATTTTCTGTTGGTTTTTCTTTTCGATTGTTGAAAATGTTATGTTCTGTTCAATTTTGGTGAGTTTGGCTCATGTTCACATTGTTTCTCTCTCGTTCTCTCTATTTCCCTCTCTCTCTTCGCGCTTGTTTTTTTTTGTCTAATTTTTGGAGTTGAGCATTTTGTTTTATACATTTGAACAATCTATTGTACTATTTTGTCGGGCGCCTAAACTAACAATTGTCTATTGAAAATCTATATAATCGTGTATTTACATTTAAAGAACACCAACAAATATTTTTCATCATTTAAAGAACACCAACAGATATTTTTCATTAAAAAATATAAACTAAAATGACAAACAGTATACAAAATCATTTATTGAATACTAGAATAATTTTGAATGAACACTAAAATATGCAACTTTAATGAAAAGTAAAACAATTTTTAATAAACATTTATTTTTGATTTAATGAACATTAGAATAACTTTTAATATTTAAATTTGAGAAATAGCATATATATTTTGTTGAACAAAAAAAACCACTAAGCAAAACTTTGCCAAAGAAAAAATTTTAAAAAAGAAGGAAAGGAAAATGGTGATTAAGAAAACACTCAAACCACACAAATTATATTATAAGCCTGGGACTATGGACCCGGGCGTGCCACTTGTTTTTTTATTTTTATTTTTTTTGCGCTATCATTTTCAATCTTCTCTCTTCGATTTTCAGGTCATTTTTACTCGATCTATGCTGATTTTAGTTGGGAGATGGAAATCTTTGCTTTCGTTTGATTTTTGGTGATATTTTGGTGTTTTCATCACTCGTAATTTGTTTTTGATTGTTCTATCATAAGCTCATTTTCTCTTTGTTCATTCCTAATTCTTATCGTGTTCGAATTTTAAGATTTTTTTGCTCATTTTCTGTTGGTTTTTGCAGTTGTTGAAAATGTTATGTTTTGTTCAATTTTGGTGAGTTTGGCTCATATCCACATTGTTTCTCTCTCTCTCTCTCTCTCTCTCTACCTCATTTTCTCTCTATTCATTCCTAATTCTTATCATGTTCGAATTTTAAGATTTTTTAGCTCATTTTCTGTGGGTTTTTGTCAATTGTTGAAAGTGTTATGTTCAGTTCAATTTTGGTGAGTTTGGCTCATATTCACATTGTTTCTCTCTCTCTCTCTCTTTGCGGTTGTTTTTGTTTGCCTAATTTATGGAGAAAAGTATTTTGTTTTATATATTTGAACAATCTATTGCATCAAGTTGAGTATTTTCATTTACTCACTTGAGCATGTTCCGGATCTATAGGCCCGGGACCTTAATATAAGCACTGCTCCAAGCACACCTTATAGCATGTGTATTTGAATTTTGAACCCATGACCTTCGGTGTCAAATTAGGCTTCCTAATCAACACTCCACGCCTGCAATATTGCTAAAATTTGCGCAAGAGAAATACTTAACTCTATCATTGTGTGTTTGGTTGACGTGTTTAATGTCGATTGCTTGAGGTTGGCCTGCAAACGTGTATAGTATTTCTGTATCCATGATTGTTCACTATAACAACTACCCAAGTCATATTAAAAACTTCTTCCATCCCAACCAAAATCCAGGAACAACAATATTTGACGTAAGGTTATATGACTTCCATCCCCAAAACTTGAAAGTGAAAATAAATTTTCAATATGCTAATCGTAATTGATCTCGTACATTTAAGTGAAGTTAGAAACAAATACATCAAGGTTTTTATGTACACACTTTCCTATAATTTTTGATCACATAGGCAGAGGATATATGAAATTGTACAAAAGCAATACACATCGATGGATCCAATTTGAAAAAGACTGAATCTGTATCTACAACCATCTCACTCGGTCATGCAAGTTTTGATAGGCCTGCAAGAGGAAAACAAAGTAAAACATTGAAGGAAGAAGTACTCTGTCAGTTGAGCTTTCCATTATGCCACTCAGCCAATGTTGAAACACAACATTCAAACGTGAGCTCTCCAATGCTTTTGGCCAGGTTAAAGATTTCAGAATTTTCTTAATAGTAGGCGCCATGCAACAATCTGTCCATCCTGTAGCTTTACGTATTAGTTGATGCCAAGTATGGGTTTCCTAAAATAACAGTTTTTAATCATACATCGTATAACTAAGAACAAAAACTTAAGTCATAATAGGCATAAATCAGTGGACTACAGAAATACATGCAAAACAATGATTAAGACTCGAGCTCTACGCAAGTTCGACAAGTCCAACAGCCAGCCATGTTAGATCATTTCCATGCTGCTGCACCCTATCTTAATGGAATCTTTATTTCACCAACACATTAGATACTTGACATTGGGACGAGTGTCGACATTCGGTGACCTCAACAATCAAATTTTTTCCGCAAATCATGAAGTCTGACATTGAGGGGGCATCCCCATGTTGCATAATTGTGGCTAGATCCATGTAAGCTAGACAAGAACTAGAAGACGAATAATGAAATTTGGAACAACTTTCATCCTTGCCTAATACTTTTGAAGTTCGATGTCCCACATCAACACCAACAAGGACTTAGAATGCTTACCTAATACTTTCAAAGCTTGACTTCCACATCAACACGATCTGGGAGATCAAGCTGCATCAATGGGTCAATAGTTTGGGCTATTGGGTATAGTATGTCAATAAGACACGTGTGTGTTCGAATCTCAAAGTGGAATCGGGCATCTTTGTTAACATGGGGTGACTTGAGCACACAGTCTGTTAGGATATTAATATTTTGTGATAGATTTAGTTTCCACGTTGTAATCAAACTATGATTATTATCTTTCCTATTTGAGTTAGAATAGGATAGTTATTACTTAATGTCCAAGATAGGGTTTGCGTGGCTTGGCATGGGGGGTATAAATATTGTACAGGATTGCTTGAGATGATATGACAAAGAGAGGAAGAACACAAAGGGCACACGATTGTGTGACCCCTAAACCGAAAACCTTGATTCCCAATTGTTGTCTACATGGTATCAGAGCCACCATTATCATAAACACATCGACTTGCTTTATTTAGTATCATACAACTAAACCATGACAAAAGATGGAGAGACGAAGAGGTTTGCGATAGAACCCTACTCCCCATATTACCTTTATCCTTCTGATGGGCCAAGGGTTTTGATCACAGCCGAAATATTTAACGATGAAAGCTACGACCGCTGGGAGAATGCGGTACGAACTGCATTATACATGCGAAAAACAAAATCGGGTTCATTGATGGAACCCTGGCCAAACCAAAGAAAAAGGAAGGAGATTTCATCGACTACCATGTCTGGGATATAGTAAATTCAATGATATGGTCATAGCTTCTTAATATCATAGAAAAGAAATTACGTTCCAGCGTTGCATATCCCGAGACAGCCAGAGCGATGTGCGAAGACCTACAAATGAAAAACAAACTCGGGTTCATTGATGGAACCCTGGCCAAACCAGAGAAAAAGGAAGGAGATTTCACCGACTACCATGTCTGGGATATAGTAAATTCAATGATATGGTCATAGCTTCTTAATATCATAGAAAAGAAATTACGTTCAAGCGTTGCATATCCCGAGACAGCCAGAGCGATGTGCGAAGACCTACAAAAAAGGTATGGCGTAGCAAGTGCTCCTAAAATTTACCAACTAAAAGCTAAACTTTCTGAACGCACACTAGGAGGGATGAGTGTGGTAGAATTCTATTCCAAGCTAAGGGGTCTTTGGAGTGATCTTGACAATAAGGTCAAGATTCCTCACTGTACCTATACCGAGTACAAGTGTGGAGGACGCAAGTGCAACGTAGTGGCCAGAACAATGGTGATGTTCTACCAGTTTCTCATGGTTTGAATGATGATCTCTACTCTCAAATTCGTGAACAGATACTTGCCATGGAGCCTCTTCCGCCTCTGGAAAAGATCTTCAACATAGTGACTCAAGAGGAGCAGCACAGGAGGCTCATGGTAGGACGTGACGACTGAGTCGAGACCATCGGAGCGTTTGCAGTAGTTGGACGAGCAGAAAAACCAACATGTACTCACTGTGGAAATTACGGACATGACGAAGCTGGGTGCTTTGAGCTAATCGGATACCCCGTTGGCTGGAGCTCACGCAGCAGAGGACGAGGTGGACGTGCAAATCATGGTGAACACGGGGGTCGAACAAGTGCAGGAAGAGGAAAAGGGGTTGGACGTGAACAAGCCCTCACAACAGTAGTCGCCCAGACTGCATGCCCCTTTGCAACATTTTCGGCCCAGGCAGCAACCTCAGGTTAGTCAGAGGTGAATGTTTCAGCACAGCAAAAGGCAAACGCGGAGTCAGGCCTAGTTTCTATTCCGGGGTTAACCAACGAGCAAGTACAAAGGTTAATGTCACTTATCAATATGCCGAAAAATGGGTATGAAAAATTATCAGGTGAGCTTCCATGGATTATAGATAGCGGTGATTCAAAACATATGATAGGTGATGTAAATTTGATAAAGGATCTCCAGCCCATAAAGCCCATTCTGATAGACCTTCCCAATGGAGACCAAACGGTAGCAATTAAACAAGGAAAGGTGGAGTTGGGAAATATGAATCTCAATAAAGTATTATGTGTGCCAAAACTCACTTGGAGTCTCATCTCAGTCACAAAGGTTAGCAAGGAATTGAATTGTATAGTGACTTTCTCTGACGATTTTTTGTGTATTGCAGGACTTCAAAGATGCTGATTGGAGTGGGTGAACAACGAGATGGAGTTTATTTTTACAAAGGGACACTAAAGAGGAGACAACTCAATATAACACAAACCGGTAATCTTTGGCATAAACGGCTAGGACATCCGAGAGGTGAAGCTATGGACTGTTTGTTTAAAAATATGGGTCTTTATGATTTTACTAGTAAGAATTTGGAAATTTGTGAAGCTTGTTTATGAGCCAAACAAGCTAGAACTCAGTTTTTCAATAGTGAAAATAAAGCTGAAAATTTGCTTGAATTGGTACATTGTGAAATATGGGGGCCATATAGAATACCAGCTTCATGTGCTGCAAATTATTTCTTGACTTTAATTGATGATGCAAGTCGTGCGGTGTGGTTATACTTAATGAAAGAAAAGAGCAAAGCTGAACATTTTCTAAAAAATTTTGTTTCCATGGCCAAAACTCAATTTGGGAAGGTAGTTAAATGGTTAGAACTAATAACGGGCTGGAATTTAAATCAAGACCCATGAAGAGTTTTTATGCAGAAAAAGGAATAGTACATCAAATTAGCTGTGCTGAAACCCCTTAACAAAATGAGAGAGTGAAACGAAAACACAGGCAAATTTTGAATGTAGCAAGAGCACTACGTTTTCAAGCCAATCTTCTACGATATTTTTGGAGTGAATGCGTTCTTATGGCAGCATACCTAATTAATAGAACACCCACAAGACTTCTTCAGGGCAAGTCTCCCTATGAATTACTTTTCCATCAAAAGCCTCGTCTTGACCATCTTAGAGTTTTGGAACTTTGCGCTTTGCCAAAATCATGTAAAAGGACGAGACAAATTTGCATCCCAAAGTAGGAAGTGCGTTTTTATGGGTTAGCCTTATGGTAAGAAGGCATGGCAACTATATGATCTTAAGAGTCATGAATATTTGGAAAGTAGAGATGCAATCTTCTATGAGGAAGTTTTCCCTTTCCATCAGACAAGTGCAATCACTAGTAATTCAAAAGCATTAGAAGAAATCTCACAACAACCAAGTTACGTGTTTGAAGAAGGATGCGACAGCATGAAAAATCAAGAAGAACAGACGGAAAACGCTCCAACTGACCTGGGTCAACATGTAGCAAGGGGGAGTAATATGGGCCACAACATAATGGACCAAATAAAAACCAGTCGCTGCCCAGATGGAGAAGCATGCAGCCCAGCTGCACCAGAGGGCCTAGGGTCGTTGGAGCAAAACAACAGCCCAGAAGACAGGGGGAGCCCAGCAACATCATAGCCCAACTACAATTCTTCACAGGTCCAAACACCTTTGGGCTAGGACGCCCAGTACAGATGGTGAGGCACACCACGATTCACAAGCAACTGTCGAGCCTAAACGGGCCCAAGGAAGCCGAAAGCCACCAACGCATTTGGATAGATATGTCTGTTATAGTGCCCAATATAAAAACCCTATCTCGATTGATTCACCACCTTTAAACAGCACCTCAGGTACACAGTATCCTCTATATAATTATGTCACTTGCATAAAATTTTCTGCTACTCATCAAAGATTCTTAGCTAACCTTGCAAGAGCTATATAACCAAAATTTTATCATAAGGCAGTGAAGGACCCCAACTGGAGAAAAGCAATGGCTGAGGAAATAAGCTTTGGAGAACAATGACAAATGGTCACTCAAAGCTCTTCCACTAGGAAAATGACCTATTACTTGTAAATCGGTCAACAGGATAAAGTATAATTCATATGGTACCATCCAACGCTACAAAGCGAGATTGGTCATTTGCAATGATACATTCATAAGATACGAGGTGACCTTTAGATCGAAGGGTTTAATTACAATGATACATTTGCACCAATGGAAAAAATGACAAGCGTCATATGCTTTCTAGCAGTAACGGTTGCCAAAAGGTGGGAACTTCACCAACTAGATGTCAACAAAGCATTCCTGCATGGTGACCTTGACGAAGAAGTCTACATGAAGCTACCTCCAGGATTTAGCGGCATAGGAGAGAAAAAGGTATGCAGGCTTAAAAAATCTCTTTATGGACTACGACAAGCTCCCCGTCAATGGTTTGCCTAACTTTCATCCAAGCTTTGTGAGTATGGATTCATTCATTCATATGCCGACTACTCCTTATTTACTTATTGCAAGGGAAGTATCTTTCTGGCCTTATTAGTTTATGTTGATGACATCATACTCGCAGGTAATGATTCTGAAACTTGCAAGCAGTTTAAAGAATATCTTCACACATGCTTTAGCATCAAGGATCTTAGGCCACTGAAATATTTTCTTGGCATTGAGATAGCTCGTGGGCCGGAAGGCTTATTTCTTTACCAATGAAAATACACGTTGGAAATCATAGACGAATGTGGGCTTCTAGGAGCAAAACCTACAGCTTTTCCCATAGAAGAAAATCATAAGTTGGTGTGGCAAATGGAAGATTACTTGTTGACCCAACTTGCTACAGAAGGCTTATTGGTCGCTTGATATATCTCACCATCACCAGGCCAGACTTAAGTTACACAGTTCATGTCCTATCCCAATTCATGCAAGCTCCTTGCCACGAGCACATGGAGGTAGCCAGGAGAGTGGTTCAATACCTAAAAGGAACTGCTGGACAAGGCATTCTTCTAAAGGGCATGAAGAATCTACAAATAACAGCTTTTTGTGACTCAGACTAGGGCATATCTCCATTGTCTAGAAAGTCTCTAACTGGATATTTTCGTGATGTTGGGAGATTCAACCAGTCTCCTAGAAAACCAAAAAGCAAACTGCCACATCTCGATAATCTGCAGAAGCTGAATACAGGTCTATGGTGTTCACCGCTAGTGAATTAATCTGGATTTGATCTTTTCTTGCATCACTTGGAGTGTTTTCTACAACATCGATGCAACTATATTGTGACAGCCAAGCAGCTCTTCATATAGCAAAAAACTCGGTCTTTCATGAGTGAACAAAGCACATCAAAATTGACTACCACTTCGTTAGAGAAAAACTGGAAGCTGGAATCCTCAAGCTCTCCTACGTTAGCACCAGACAGAAACCCGCTAATCTTTTCACCAAAGCTCTTGGCAAGACAAAATTTCAATATTTAAAAGGCAAGTTTGGCATTCTTGATTCTCATGCACCAACTTGAGGGGGAGTGTTAGGATATTAATATTTTGTGGTAGATTTAGTTTCCATGTTGCAATCAAACTACGATGATTATCTTTCCTATTTGAGTTAGAATAGGATAGTTATTACTTAATGTCCAAGATAAGGTTTGCGTGGCTTGGCATGGGGGATATAAATATTGTACATGATTGCTTGAGATGATATGGCAAAGAGAGGAAGAACACAAAGGGCACCCGATTGTTTGACCCCTAAACCGAAAACCTTGATTCCTAACTTTGTCCACACAGTCTACTCTCGTCTTTGTTGGCAATGGCACAGGACCCATGGGTTTCGCAAGCCTCCATTATTTGCTTGCATGAGTCCTCTAAGACCTCGGTTTGATTCGAATTTTTTGCTTTGGAGCCATCTGAGAGTACAAAAATCATGCCATAAACCCACAATACATTCAACACTTGACCAAACGCACACCATGATGTTACTCAAACTCTTTATTTTACCCTCACATACTTGGAGACACAACAATCAAACATGGGTATGTCCAGTAGGACCCTCAGACATTACAGATTAGGCTAAAGTGTACAAAACTTAGTTTAAAAGGCGCAAGGCACACTAAGGTGCTTAGGATCCCAAGGTGTGAGGCATAAGGCAAAGGCGCCTCGTATCCATAGTATCATGGATGCGAGGTACACTTCTATGCAAAAAAATTTTAAAGTCTTTCACATTTCACAAAGCATATTTTGCATAAACAAGTTAGATAAATGCATTAGAAAAGTGATTGGACATCAATATAACTACTAACACTGTAAATAACTTTAAGATATGTTATTTTATCATCATAATTCTCCAACACACACACTTACTGTACAAGAATAGCTCACCTTTTAGCTCCCAAGGAAGGAAAAAAAGAAAAAAGGTAAAGGTAAGGCTAAGAAAAATAAGGAAAAGGGAGAAAATATAGTCTTGCATTCTTGAGGAGCACCTCACGCCCTTCGAGGCAGGCTTTTTTAAACTAACGTACAAAATTTCCTGAAGTTTGGCACTTAGACACATCTCTATAATTGACAAAGCCCAATCCAAGCGTCATAATGACTTGTATCTATCCACTCCATAGCAAATCTTACATATCATTTCAACCTACCAATCTCATGATAGTACTCATGAACCCCCTATTGTGCAAATGGCATCCAGAGAGGTATAAGCCCAAACTAGTAGCATGAGGTGACGAGCAAATGAAGTTGTCAATTATGAAGAATTTTTCTCTCATGATCAAGATGAACTGTGTTTAAGAAAACAGGATATGACAATCCCACTTCTTTCAGGCATCGAAGGTGCAAGGTCTAAAGAAGAATCTTTTGCTGCAAAATAAAGTATGCGATGGACACATTAAAGCCAATAGCCATTGATAATGTCCAGATACAAGTTTGTCTCTGAGCCAAAATGAGAAACCCAAAGCACAATTCAATGGATTTCATAACTCGTCCTTAGTTTAAAAAAGTGTGCCTGGGGTGAGTCGGCCATATCAGTGCCTCAAAAGGGATGAGGTGCGACTCAACAATGCAAGGCGACCTTTTTCACCATTTTCCTTCTTTCTCTTGGTCTTATCTTTACCTTTTTTCTTCTTCTCTTTCTTAGGGAACTAAAAAGTGAGATAAGCTAATACCATAAGCGGATATTTTGGAGAACTAAGATGATAATCTAACATATCTTAAGGCTATTTACGGTATTAGTAGTTACATTGTGTCTAATCACCTTTTCATTGCATTCGTCCACCTTGTTTTTATAAAATATGCTTTGTGAAATGTGAATGACTTTTAAATATTTTTGCATAAAGGTGTGTGTGGTATCCATGATGTGTATGCCTTCGCCTCGTATCTTGCAGCTTGAATCTTGAGACGCTATGCGCCTCGTTGCCTCACGTTTTTAAAACGGAGGACTCATCATGATAAATAGAGAATATTACTTGTAAACCAATTTATTTTGCAGTTACCGGATCCGACATTAATCACATTATGAAGTATGGCAGTCCAAGTAAATTCCTGCAGGTAGTTAAAGCAAGGCAGAGAGACACTAACAAGCAAAAGTTCAACCCTTTTGTGAAATAAATTGTCCAGGGGACAAGATACATTGGCCAATCATAGTTGACGATACAAAAACAACACATGATCAAGAAGAGCAATGCTTGGCCAAGGCCGAAGATCACATATCTTCTTTTACTCAAAGTTGTAAATGTATACCACTATTATAATCTTCCACGGAAGTTGCCAGACAAAATAGGCCTGAGGTATTCCGTTTCATAATTGGGGTCATTACTTCAAAATTTTTGTTATAAATGAAGGCCCAGTTTTGGCTGGTTAAATCACCCTAGAAGGTGGTGAATAGGGTGATGATCAATATCGCAAATTAATTAAAATAAAAAACGAAAAGATAAATGTGGACAAAACACAAGAACTTTTTAACGAAGTTAGCCTCAACCAGGCTTAGTCCCCCCTAGAGTTCCTTAACTCTATGATTAATATGATTTTATTAAGAGGGATAGTTACAACTCTAGAGTACACGTTACTCTATGTTCCAAGCACAAGTTGAACCCTTCAACTAGGCTTGGCAGAGTTGACCCTTCAACTCTATAATCTCACCTACTTACAAATTGAACAATACAACTTCAATGAATGTAAAGTAAATAAAAGCTCAAAGTATGCCAACAAGTGCTTGAGTAATGTGTTTGCCGACGAGTGCTTGTTCTTGTTGTTGTGTTCAACTCTCAAACAACTTCTATACTTATAGCAAAATCTTGGAGGAACCCTTGCATACTAGCTATTGGATTCTTCCTTAAAATTAGCTTCAGTTCAAGGTCTTGAACTTCATTTCAGAGTCCTTGAAAATCTTCCATTTTTAGCTTCCAACGTTCAGTAGCTATTTTTGTTGATTCTGTTTTGTGGTCAACGGTTACTTCACATCTTTTTGGCTGATTGCAGATTTCTTCAACAGCTACTTTCCTATTTTTGTGCTATTGAGGATTTTCTTTATAAGGATGGCAATTGGTTTTCAAAAAATCAAGTCAGATATCAAGCATTTAAACAGAATTTAAATCTTGATATTTGCCTCATAAGGATCTCTAATAATAAGGAAACAACCATAATCAAAGGGATATTGTCAATCATAATATTTTTCAATTATAATCACCATTGTATTCTCAAGATAATACAAATGTAATATGATAAATATGTCAATTGATTAATCTCTTTTTGTCTTTCATTAAAACATATAAAAAAACTTTTTAAGAAAGCTAACAATGAACAATCTCTTTCTATTCTCTCTCAAGTCTCAACTCTCAACTCTCAATTTTTTGATGTTCAACCAAGATCGTTCATTATTTAGCACTCAACAAGTTCGTATTTATTAGATTTTCTCAGCAACAAGAAGGCTTTAAGGAAGAATATTAGAGATATATTTTGTGATAAGATTGTATTATCCTTTCCTAATATTATATTATCTTTTTCCTAATTTCTAGTAGCCTATTGGCTAAGTTAGGTTGTATTAGGACTCATGTAGGCGTGTATATAATCAAAGGACCCAAGGGTGTAATCTTTGAGAAAAAATACAATTGGCAATTATCACAAATCGCCTTCTCCTCCATGGTTGAATTTCCTTCAGCTGTGAATGCCATGCCTATCTCGGTTTGGCTTTCATGAGAAATCATGGCGTGTCTATGATGCTCCTCTTGTTGTATCATATTAAAGATTCTATCGAGAGGAGGGAGGGGATCGAGCTCCAAGATTTGGCTTCAAATTGTGGAGGACATTCATCGTTTAAGCCCATTAGAAACTGGTGTGCTTTGTCTTCCTCGTACATGGCCACGATCTTCCTGGTTGCCCCACATTCGCCCCTTTGCACGTATTTACTTTTACAAGATTGGTGAACTCGTTCCATAAATTTATTCGCTTTGAATAGAAATCTCCAACACTTAAATCGCCGCGCTTGCAATTCGCTATATTAGCCTTTAGCTGATGAATCTTAGGTGTGTTGGCCATTCCATAACTTCAATTCGTCCCACATAATTTTCATCGTTTTTGAGTATGCTATACTCATCCGGAGTTTTGGGTCGATGATGTTGAGCATCTAGGAGCACAACATCGAATTAACCATATCCCATGCATGGCATTCTGAGAATTTTTCGTCTCCCACCTTCGTTGGCCGTTCAATATAAAACCTAACTTATTTTTCTCTTTTATGGCTATCCTCACAACTGTCTCCCATAGGTCATAGTTGTGTCCATCGAACACTACTGCAGTGATCATGACCCCATGTCCCTCAAAAGGGTGAAGGAAATAAGGTGAATGTGGTTCGATGACAAACTTTTTCTTTCTACCGTCTCCCATGTCTAATGATGATTAAATCACGAGATTAGTGGTTGGCTCTGATACCATGTCAAATTAGAAATAAACATTGAAGAGAATAAGGCGGTTTGTGTTAATTGCCAATTGTATTTTTTCCTCAAAGATTACACCCTCTGGTCCTTTGATTATATAAAAGCCTACATGAGCCCTAATACAACCTAACTTAGCCCATAAGCTACTAGAAATTAGGAAAAAGATAATACAATATTAGGAAAGGATAATACAATCTTATCACAAAATATATCCCTAATATTTTTCCTTAACAAAGGCACAGGATAGAGAAGCCTAATGCCTACTCAGGATCAGCACTAATACTAATGGCAGAAGTCTCTGATCCTTCAGTCTACACAGCACCTCGCAGAAAACTCATTAAAAACAAAATTGAAAACGAATTCCCCTGCCATTTAACACGGCACAACATCACATGTTGACCTGGCAAAAACTGACCCGGCCCGAAAATCTGACCTGATTCGAACCCGAAATAACCAAATCCGAAAAACCCGTAAAGTTTTGGGCCAAATATGACCCGAACCCACCCGCTCAACCTGAATATTATATCTTTATTTTTTATTTTTATTTAATTTTGCCCCCTTGACAATAATAGTTTTTCATTATAATGAATCGTTTAGAGTGACATTGTATACCTATTGCATCTTTTCGCAAATTTGACGATGATACTCACTCTTTTCCAAATTCATTCCAATAAATAAAGTCATATACACCTTATAAATGGAACAATTTAGAAAATGGTTATGAAATATCTAGTCTTACAAAAATTAATTTAGAAAGTCTTAAAAATGTTCAAGTTCGTATCATTCTATTCTCAGTGAAATGAATACGTCATATCGCATTTTAAATAATATGACACTGTAATAATCTAAAATTTTGATGTTATAACTAATAAATAATTGTAATATCTTGTGCGCCTATAATATTCTTTCATTTGGCTTCCATCTAATTGGTCTCGAACTTCATGTCAGTGTTGGGCAATAGACCAACTTGTGTTCGTGTTAGAATCGGCCAATTAATAAAGCATACATGATTAGGTAATGGTAAGTTAATTAACAAACTATCGAATCATTAAATGGGTTAATAGGTCGAACCGCTCCAGCCCGTTATCATGTTTTAGATGGGTCGGCCCATGAATGACCCGACCTATTATTAATATTTTAATATAGGACCAACCCACTCAAATGTGACTCCTTATCTACCGGTACATGGCGTTTATATATTATATTGAAAAGTTTTGAATATTTTTTGTGTTCTTTTAAGAAATTACAATTAGAATGCATGTTCATTAAATACAGATAATTTTAAGTAATAGATATGCCAAGATTTTAATTTGGACAAAAGAAAAACAACTCATTAAAAAGGCACTCCAAACCCATTGGGTTGACCCAAAACTCGTAAAACCGAAATACACCCGCCCATATTTTACTCAAGCCAGAAATACACCCGACCCATATTTTACCTAACCAGAATACCCCCGACCCGTATCTAACCCGTTTGTCCGAACTGACAGGTCTAATCACATATAACATACCCATTAAAAAATTTAGCAAAAAACACTAATTCAACAACCAAATAAGGCAAATTGATCAATTATCATCAAACTTGTCAATTATGCCATACAAATTGGGATTGGGGGCATTTCTCCATTGTATACCAGAACTAAGATATTCTAACCATGAAAAAGAACACTAAAAATCTAAAAATTTTATATTTCAGTTCACAATAAAGCATAAAACATTCAATTAGCATGTGCCCACATAAAATTCTAGCAATCAATCAAATTATTAGATTAACCCAGAGAAGTGCATCGAGCTCGAACCCAACACCCAGAAGACCCCCACATTAGTTTTCATTTACACCAAAATTTCTAGTCATTGCAATTAAATGCAGCTTACTTCAAATGATTCTCGAGTAAACCTGACAAAACTGACGCAAAGACTTAAAATCCGAACCGAATGATCCGGAGTCATGTTGGACCCGACATTTGAAATAGGCTCACCCGAAAGTAAACTCGAAATCCGAATTGATCTGAATCTAACAATACCCGACCTGAAATTTTCTACAACATTGTTTATTTGCAGTATTCGACCAAAAATTAGTTAATCCAAAGTCGACCCGAACCTAAGTTCAACCAATCCAAACCGACGCGACTTGAAATATCACTTAACCGAAATATGATCCGACCCATACCTGAACCAAATGACCTATGTGTCAAGTCTATTCTGAAGCATCTTCTTGAGATTCCGGGACTTCAGGGGCAGCAAAAGCTCCGAAATTTCTGGTGGTGGGTGATTCTTGAGAACCTCTCAGAAGGGTTCTGAGGTTTGAAACAGAGTAAGGAGGATAGAGAATGTAGAATTCAAGTTTGTTTGTAAAGGAAGAGGACTTGCTCAAAGAAAAAGTGCAAAATACAGCAGTGGATAGCGAAGATGTAGCCATTGTTCTTCTGCTATCATAATTCACAAACACACCTTTTCTCTCTCCTCAGTCCTCCCGCTCTCTCAAACGGTTTTTTTTTTTAAAATCTTGAATTGTTCATCTCATTAAAGTCGAGTTATTATTGGCCTAATAAGAAGTAGAGCTATCTTATTACAATTTTTCTCTATTCACAATATTCGAACTCAAGATCAAAATAAATACCAAATTATTTAAACTAACTTATATTAATAAAAAAGCTTTTTCTTTCTTACAGTACTTTTTTCGCCTTCAACTTTCTTTGTTTCAGGGAGATTTTTTATAATTTTTTGACCCCCTAAAAAAAACCATTGGTTGACTGAAAAAGGAGAATGTTTCTGGCACTTTTCCCCCAATGGAAAGTTCACAGTAAGGTCGGCTTACCATATGATCCGCTCAATCAAGAATCTTGCAATGGCCTCGTCTACCCTGGAGTAAGCTTTGGGCTCTCAATATTCCCCCCAGAATTAAGATCTTCGGACGGAAGATGTGCATCGGGGCCTTAGCCACTTGCAGCAACTTAGCTAAGCGAATTAGGGACTTTAATATGTCCTGTCATATTTGCGGCGCTCTCGAGGACTCCATCACTCATGCACCCTTCAAGTGCCCCCTCGCTTCAGAGATTTGGGCATCAAGCCCTTCTCCCTTGGACTTCTGGTCCAAGCGTTTCCCCTCAGCCTTGGATATGTTTGTGCATGACACCAGAGGCCAGGATGAAACAGGTGACTATTTGGCGGTTCTTTGGGAAGTGTGGAACTCACGCAACCGGCTAATCTTCAGCCCTCGTGACTTGACTCTCGAACGCCTCTCACACCAAGCTATAGCATTTGTTCATGATTTCCGCAAGGTAAGACTGGATCCTCAACCGCCATCGAACATGCAAGTCGAGAAATGGGTTCCACCACCTTCGGGCATATGGAAGTTGAACTTCGGCACCCGCCGTTTGGGTAAGTGGGTACGAGGTCTTGGGTTCGTGGTTTGAGACTCGCTTGGGGATGTATGTAGTCCTAGGTGGTACTTATCAAACTGTTAACTTCCCGGGACCTGAGATTGCAAAAGCCGAAGCCTGCTTGTTTGGTCTCCACCAAGCTTTGTTAGCTGGCTTCTCCGGGTTAATCATTGAAGGAGACTCCCTCTCAGTTATCTCTAAACTCCACAATAAATCTGAACCTAGTTCAGTCGTAGGCTTTTACATTTATGAGATTCTTAAGTTAGTTGGTAGTTGCTCTTATTATGCCTGGAGTTGTTTAGAAGGGGCAGGAATCGAGTGGTACATGAGGCCGCTCACCTCCAACCTTTTGTTTCTGATACTCGATTATGAGTTAAGAAGGTTCCGACTTCTATCATGGAGTTGGCTGCGTCGGATCTTTGTATTTGTTTTGATATTGAATCAATATAATTCAGCCCCCTGTTATCAAAAAAAAAAGAAAAAGAAAGAGGAGAATATTTCTCTCTTAAAAAAAACAAAAGAAAAGAAACCAAAGGGGATAATGCTTCATTTGGTCATGTTCGAGAATGGGCCTCAAGAGTGGGCCGAACAATTTTACTTAATCTGTTGTTTTTTAATTTTTCCTTTTTTCAAATTAAAGAAAATTAGTTTCATGTGAAAAACTTGGGCAAGTGAACTTCGAAGTCTTGCATGAATGTGAAAATGTCTATGTCAAATGTGTAGACTTTTTCAGGCTTTGCAAGATTTGAAGTTTTGAGTTTGATATTGGAAAGCTAACCTCCTTGTGTAGGCTTACAAGAAAGAAATAGATACATGTAGAAGTTTAAAATAGTTAGTTATGACTATATCTTGGTGGGCAGTTTTTTTATGTGTTTCTAGGAGTATACATTCCCATTGTTCCTGTGTATATATTATTTATGCGTCTATTTGCCGTCTATTAACTTCTTGACATATGTTTATTGATGCGGCTCTTAAGAACATGTGTTTTTAAGAGTATGATATAGATATTACCGTTGGTGTTATGTAAATTATGAGTATATGCCATGTTTTTATAGATGAGCAACTCATAAAATAGATATTGCGATGTATTTTGTTTGTTTGAAAACGGAAAATTGTTAATTTAGTACACTCAACATTCATATAGTACATGTAAGGTTGTTAACAAGACCTTCAAGTGTAGATCTTGCTTTTGTAGGGGTGTGAAGAGATTCAAATGTTAGCAGTTTTATTTGTTAGCAACTCTATGAGTAGAGAGACTAATTCGAAAATATCTATAAATAAGTTTACATAAAATATTTTGGGCATGTTTTTTTCGACTTATGAAAAGTATTTATTGGTCCTTATTACTGAAAACATATTGAATCATACTGAAACATGCTAAATCATTGAGGAAAATATAACTAGATATTTTCAATAAGTGCTTAACAGTGCTAATTAAATTGTGCTAAATATGCTGAATTATATTGAATGCTTATGATAAGTACTTATCATAAGTCGAAAAAAAACATGATATTTGTTGGGGTAAGATATATTTTAAACACATCATAAATAAATAAAAAATAATAATAATATTAGATTATGATTATGAAGATCTATAAGATTGGGCCATATATATTAATCACGGATGAAGCCCAATAGTCAAAAGATCTAAATTATTTATGATGCTTCCACCTTTAGACTTTGGAGTACACTCCAACGAAATTACAAAGGAAACTTGGATCCTGTTGGAAAAAATTAGTTGTTTGAATAGTTGGCGACTGTTTGAGCTGTGGATAATTGTTTTATTAGCGGATAACTGTTGTACTCTGGCGGATAGCTGATAGTTATTTAACTAACTATTTACAAACAATGTGTTCGACAATAATTGCGATTGAGTTATGTGATTGACATAAAATGACCAAAAAGAGCATGAATATTATATTTGTTGTGTTACTCATTATTATTATTATTATTATTATTATTATTATTATTATTATCATTATTATTATTATTATTATTATTATTATTATTATTATTATTATTAT
>JACYFF010031959.1:88770084-88783051 GCA_017589665.1 Selenicereus undatus
TATTATTATTATTATTATTATTATTATTATTATTATTATTATTATTACTACTACTACTACTACTACACAGGTGAACATGGTACCACATCTAACACATGCATGCTAAGACACAACATGGAATTGATTGCCAGTTTACAAACTAAACTTTCAGTATTTTACAATTGTATGATTCTGCTTTGTTTTGTTAAGCAATTTCAGTGGCTTATGAGAGAGGGAGGCTGTGGCGAAAACACAAACTTTTATATTGAAGGGAACAGTGTAATACAGCAGTTATTTGAATGGCACAGCTGGGACAAACATAGGGAACACCATTTTTTGAAATGAAATGTAAACATGATTAACGTTTACAAAACACTAACCAAAATGTCATATACTAATTCGATATGCTACTTCACCGAACATTCAAAATTTGAGAAAGTATAGTTTTGACTTTGTCAAAACAATAAACGCTGTTCAAAATGTTGTTGAATTGTCGAGTGGGGCCTTAGCATAACTACTTTTGGAACTGTCTTAACTCAATTGGCACTAGGGAAAAGGGAGACAAAATCCCAATCTCAAGCTAAATCTCCCACATGCAGAAAGGAAATATCTCAGAGATAGAAAGTGCTTAGGAAGCAAATCTAATCGAGCTAGTGCTAGAATCCTAATACAAAATCTCGTACGTATAGGCTTCCTCTGAACCCTATATAAGAAGTGCTAAAATAAACATCAAGAGTGAGCAAATTAAGCTATTCTACATGCAATTAAGCTAAGCCCTTCGATCTCTCTGTTCCTAATTCCTTCTCTAACTTGAGCATCAGAAGCTCTTTAAGGGTGAACCATCACTCTACTTCTTTTAGAATTCTTTGTAGGTTCTTGCAGTGGGGATTGCTCCTCTCATGTTCCACCACTCATAAGTGGCGAAGACATCTTCTCAACCTAGATTGAAATAGATGAATAAGTAAATTTATAACCATATGAAAGGCAATGCATATGTGCTCCTCCTCTTGATGTGACAAAATCATCTGAGTGAGTCTGAACTCCCTCATCTTATCTTCTATAGGTGGAACTCTTACTTTCTATAATGACCTTATTCTTTGTCTTCTCCAGTCTAGCATGGCTACATATCTTCCTATACATTTTCATATTTACAACCATCAACCCTTGAATTTAGGCCTTCTTAACTGGCCAACACTTTGAACCATATAACGATGTCAGTCTAACCAGTACATGATACACTCTGCCATTTAATCTTATGGGCATCTTATTGTCACATAATATTCTGAATGCATTTTTCCATTTCTACCACCCTATCCTTATGCGGCGAACAATGTCTTCATCGATGTCCACATTATGAGATTGAATTCAAATATTTAAACTTCTCTACCCTCAACATCATTATCTAGTTCCTGATGTTGGCTTCGTATATTGTCTCCCCACTCTCCCTTATCTTCAATCAAACTCACACTTTAAGAACTCTGATTTTGACCTACTCAATGTAAAGCCCTTAAACTCTAAAGATAAGATTGTTAAGTTAAAGTCAAACCTTAGGAAAAGTCTAATAAGCGAGAGCTTAACGAGATATATTATCTTGGGTTTAAGTAGTTGTTAAACTTTAACCCACACAAGTAACGTTATTGAGATTTAATTCACAGTTTACTCTTGAATATGGGTAAACATAGGTAAAACTAAATAGGTAAATATAGACAAAACTAATTTTTTTATATATATAAATAAAATATTTCTCTCTGTAAACCATGTTGATATACTTGGCAAGCAAACTCGTATGTTGTAGTTAACTCTTTTATACAGGTAAAAATTTAGGGGTGACCTGGTTCCGAATAACTACCCTGATAGTTGGAAACTAAACCTGGAACTGGTCAAACAGGTTCCTCATTTGTCGAATCTGAAACCAAAACCACGAGTTCCGATTCCACAATTTTGGGAACTGGAACCATAACCGCCAGTTCTGGTTCCAATTCTAGGTACCCACACCAACTATAAGCTTTTTAAATTTTTGTATTTGGTACTTATTTATTGTAAAAAAAAATAATCAATCCGAACACAAAATTGGGATTCACTTCAAGGTCTGTAAAATATAAAACATCACTTTGTAGCTAACACCTACCAATTAAAGGTAGCAAATTATATTCATTAAGATGCGATGTAAGTCTCATTTGTCCATTTATTAGACCAGATAAAATAATAAATCGAGGTAACAAATTATAAATTTTGACGTGAAAGCAAACATAACAAATATAAATTTCTATGAAAGGGAAAATATTTTTTTAGATTTTTTAGTTTGGACTTTATGAAAGATTGGATTCGGACATTTTATGATATAAAAAGATTAATAGAAGAGTTGAGTCCATAGTTTAGGCTGTGACATTTTTTTTGTCACAATAGATTCTCATTTCCGATTTTAGATTTTATTTTAGGAACTAGAACCGACGAGACAGGTTCCTCAATATTAGGAACTAGAGACGAAACCGTTTGACCAATTTCGATTCTAGAGCTAGATCCATTTGACCGGTTCCAGGGTATCCATTGGACATGCTCACCCGTTGATATACTTGGCAAGCAAACCTGTATGTTGTCGTTAACTCTTTCATAAAGGTAAAATTATTCATACAAAATATGTAAGAGAGTCAAATGTAGTTACTTCATCTCTAACATAAAGTTACAATCACTAACTTTACTTTGTGGTGACTATTTATTACCAAGCAAGGCCCTAAATAAAGGAACTCCCCTCTTCAACATTGTGAATACATCCAAGATGATTCATACATTAGCCAATATGTCTTATTAAGTATCAATCTTCAATTCCTTATATATTACGAAAACTTTCTTTTTACTATTTTCAGCAGAAATAGAAATTAAAGAGGTGTTAAAAGCATAATTTTAAATATTGAATCGTATTAATCAATATAAACTAATATATATTGGCCATGTTTGGCAAACAGTTGTTAGCTGTTAGTATTAGCTGTTAGCTGTTACCTGTTTGAGTTAACTGTTTGTATTAGCTGTTTGTTGAAAAACTGTTTGGTAAAATTAGCTATTTCTGATAAAGTTGTGAGACAAAAAGTTAATTCTTCAAAAAGCTCTTCCAAAACCTCATGAAATTAGCTTTTTCAAATTAACTTTTTAAATCCAAAAAGCTCTTTTAAAAAGCACTTTCACCAAACACCTAAATTAACTTTTTACTTCGTCAAAAAATTAATTTTAGTCAAAAAAGCTCTTTTTAGCCAAAAAAACTCTTCAAAAAGCTTTTTGCCAAACAGGATCATTGTATTGTCAATAGACAAATGCATATGAAATAAGAAATTAACCACATACAAGCATGGAGCTATCAGCTATTAGAAGTCAATTTTATTACTAAGAACCATCTTTGTCTCACCTCCCTCTCATAAGGCTCTTGCAATGTGTATGGAACATAAGAAATATTATCCACCCAATACATAAAAATGAAGGTAGTTATTCCACCCCTTTTCAAGCTTCCCTTTCATTAACTACCCTAGTGAGAATAAAATGGGACCAACAAAAAGATTCAGCCACATTGCAAATATTTCAACCAAAAACAAAGGAAAAAAAAAAGAAAATCCTTCAATTCCAGCTTGGTAATTGGAATGAAAATGAAAAATTAGAAATGAAGAATAATAACCGTCTGCCTCTCCTGCACTCACCTCACTTCCTTAACTACTCATCTTTTTACTCAAAATCCCTCTCTTCTCAGGATTTCTCAGCCTAAATTTCTTCACCAAACTCACCAAATTCCTGTTTTCAATTCCTCCATCATCACAATCTTTTCTTACCCAGATAAGAAAATTCCATTTCGACATTGCCACTGCTCTTCTCATGATCTCCATTTTCATATTCTCTCTCTCTCTGACACACACACAGACATTCATTGATCCATTTTTTTCAGCTTGATAGTAAATTAAACCCTCAAAACCTGAAAACAAGTGAAAAATCTGATCATTGTTTTGCATTTCTGTGACAATATTAAGTTTGATTGCCACTGAAGTGTCACAGGGAAGATAGAGCACAACGGAACAGAACAAACGCTCCAAGTATTTATTTCTCCCACCCCTTTCACATTTCCTTCAAATCCATCACTACCCACCTCAAATTTCAGCACAATATATCGATTTATCAATTGCCCACAAAAATTCAGCAACCCAAAATCGCTAACTCACCTATGCTGATAACCAAAGTATTGGTGCTCTGTTTTCTGGGTTCAATGGTTGAGTTTGGTTTGGGTCAAAACAGCAGCAATTATGAGGGGGATAATAATGATTATATTTCATGGGATGATTTCAAAGTTGATTTATCGAGAGATTCAGTGTCGAAAACGGAGGTTAAAGGGCAGCAAAATTGGAATAGTAGTGGGATTATAGTGGTGGATAGTAGTGGGCAAACAGGGGACTCTGTTACTGTTCAAGGTGCTGTTGATATGGTGCCTCATGGGAATACTCACAGAGTCAAGATTTTGATTCTGCCTGGAATTTACAGGTAATGCATCATCAATGTTCATCCCCCCCCCCCTCTCTCTCTCTCTCTCTAAAAGAGGTTACGAGTTGTTAACAATGGCGGTTTTAGTGTCGAGCATTTCAGGAGCTACGTGGATATTTGCCACCAAACGGTTACAAATTCTCTCTCTCTCTCTCTTTTCCTTTTTAGGGTTGGGGGAATGGGGTAGGAGGAGTAGAAGACCAAGTTCCTCCATTTTAAGGTGAATTCAATTATAGTAGTTGGGAATTGAAGTGATCATAATATATATGCTACACCTGGGAACAACTAGCAGGGTGTAGCTCACCAAAGTGGCAACTTCTTCTTTGCTGATGAGTAAGAGATGTTTCATCCACCCCTATTAAGGGACACACAATGAGTAAGAGATGAACTAGAATGTGCCATTATTTTTTCACCCCTCTTGAACATTCTACTTTGTTAAGGTATTTAAGGTCCAATTCAAGAAAAAGAATGATTGATTTTTGCTATGTTTGCAGGGAAAGGGTGGTTGTTCCAAGATCAAAGCCTTATGTTTCCTTCATTGGGCAGGAAAATCAGGCTTCTAACACTGTGATAACTTGGAACAACAAGGCTTCTGATAAGAATAGTGATGGGGTTGAGCTTGGCACTTCTGGGTCTGCTACTGTCGCCATTTTCTCTGATTACTTCTGCGCATCTGATGTCACTTTTGAGGTGTTTCTCTCTTCCTCCTTCCTAATCCAAATCATTTAGCTAGTATTTTTACACTCAATTACCTAGAAAACAGACTGGAATATTACCCAAATCCAATCGGATCCATATAATCAATCAAACCAGTTTGATCCTATTTGATGTTTAACCCAACGCGAGTGACCCATTTGGTCACTTTATTCCTAAACATGATTGTCACCATTATAGTATGCTTCAACAGGTCAATAATCAACTGCTTAATCATTTGAGGATATTGTTCCTGTTGAGTGCAGAATACAGTGATTGCAATACCAGGTTGGTATGGAATGCAAGCAGTAGCACTGAGAGTATCTGCTGAGAAGGCGATGTTCTACAAAGTCAACATTTTGGGTGCCCAGGACACTCTGTTGGATGAAACAGGATCCCACTACTTTTACCAATGCCTCATTCAAGGGTCAATTGACTTCATTTTTGGGAATGCAAAATCACTGTATCAGGTAAACTCATATCACAAAAAACCCGAAAAATGCCTGAAATTTTCCGTTTCATTTCAGAAGTCGATACTTCCCCCCCCGTCTGATACAGTTTTACTTTAAAAACCCAGAATTCTGTTCTTCATTCGATAGCAAATCGATCTGGGGCGATAGCAGCGCACCATCGGAATTCATTAGAAGAAGACACTGGGTTTTCTTTCTTGAACTGTACGATCAATGGTACTGGAAGGATATACTTGGGGAGAGCTTGGGGGCCTTACTCAAGAGCCATATATTCATACTGTGACATTGATGATATTATTGCACCAGCAGGATGGAGTGATTGGGGCCATCCTGAAAGGCAAATGTATGTTATTATCAGCATTAATCCATTCTTTATTACACATTGGGATGTTATTCTGAAACAGCCCTGAATGAAAAAGTTTATGCTATTCGCGTTACAAGAAGTAGAACAGAAACATGATCATAACTTGTAAATTTGTGTGGGTTTCAGAACGGCAGTGTTTGGGGAATTCCAGTGCAGAGGGAAAGGAGCAGCGACAAGCAGGCGAGTACCATGGGCGAAGTCTTTCAACATTGAGGATGCACGGCCATTTCTGGATATGGAATTCATTGATGGTAACAAATGGCTAAGATTATAGCTTTCTTCCTTTGTGGGAAACGATGTGGTTGGAGATGTAGAACTTGTTAGTTCGTACGATGTAAACATGTAGAAAATGAAAGGAAAATTCAGCTTTAGCGCAAGAGTTTTAGAATATGCCTTGAATTCGTATGATAGAGTTCATACAACAGCATAGTCAGTGGCCAGATCAAATACCGAACGTTAACTTTCTACAGCTAACCTGCACTAGTATTGTACAGTTATTGGCTATCAATATCATCTTTCTATTGAGTTCTGTGGGTCTTTTAGAGCAGTTTGTTTGCTTGTAACTGTAAAGATAATGCTCTACCTACATTACTAATGAATCTCGTCAAACTTTATGTTCAATCACCCTGCCCTGCACTCTATTTATATTGGATCTATGCTGCGTATAGTTTGTCACCAAAAAGGTTCATCAATGTCATGGGCGGATCCATATGTAAGGGAGGGTGTCCTTGGACATCCTTCTCCCAAAAAAAAATTCTAATGAGTTATTTTAAATGGGGTTAAATTGGTATATATGGATACTCCCAAATTAGGTTCAAAAAGTTACAGACACTCTTTAAATATATTCAGCTCACATATTGATATTTTTAATCTCTCTTTAAATATCAAAAGTACAGTTATAAAGTTGGAACTTAATAGAAAAGTAAAATTAAATTAAATGTAAATAAGCCCAAATTTTTCTCTCTCTCCCCCTATCTTATTTAGAGTTAAGACTTTTAATTTAATCTAATTCTAATTTCTTTAATTTTCTTTTATTGTTATTATTTATTTTCAACTGTTTAATTGCAACGTATTCTTGGCGCCAAATTTTTTAAAACTTGGCACTACTAATTGATTTGAATTTTATGCTATTTTTTTCATTTTTGGTGCAATTAATTGGTGCAAATTGCTTTTTGTGGCTGTATTTCATGTTTGACATGTTCACTTCATGTTTCAATTTTTTATTTTTATTTTTTTGGCTTTATTGCTTTATGCTGATGATTTGTCCTTTATAAGAACAGTTTTAACAAGTGTTAGGTAATTGTAACATTCTGCATTTTCGCCGCAATCGATGTATCAAATTCAAAATATGAAAAATCGCAAAGGCAAACGTAATAGTAGAGGTACCTAAAGGTGGGTAATAGGTCGTGTCGGGTCGGATTCGTATTCGTGTCAAACTTAAACGGGTTGATAATTTCTCGATCTGAACCCAACCCATTTATTAAATTGGTTGAAAAATCTTCACCTGTACCCATTTAAATGGGTTGACCCGCTTAACCCATTTAAGATAAACAGGTCAAGTTCAGTCGCTTAATTCACTATTTATGCATTTAATACTTTTCAACTAATATGTAATTATAGTGTTAAAAATTAAGTTTGTATATCACATTAAATAATTACTCTTTAAAATTTCCCTGATTCGTCATAATTCATAATTTTTAAAAAGTTTTATATTCTTAATTATCTAATAAAAAGTAAATGGATAAATAACAAATGAAAAAATGAGTTGAATTATTTAACTCATTTAATTAAACGGGTTAAATAGGTATTTTTTTTCGTATCGAGAATCTCAACCTGAACCTAACACATTTAATTAAACGAGTTGAACTTGTTAACCCATTTAATTAAATGGGTTGAAAATTATATCCAAACCCACTTAACTTCATGTCGGTTTCGGATCGGTAATCAAGTTGGGTAAGCTTTTCCCAACTCTAGAGGTACCACAATTTTTGTTTCTAACAATAGAAAAGTGGGGTATATTGTTATTACTTGTTAACTTCTGCTACTGTAGAAATACGAGATGGAATGTCTGTTAAAAAAAAGAGATGGAATGTTTGTACACAATATACTACCATAGTATGTATGATATGATTTTTTTATTACTATTGTACATTAGTAATGACGTTAATAGATGAATAACCCTATTCTAAACTTCCAGATCCGCCACTGACCAATGTGCCCATGAGAAGTCCACAACTGGGTGCTTGTATTTGGCCTTTGAAACCGTTCTTTGGCTGTACCCCTTTTTCATACAGCATAAGCAAAAAAATATATATATATATATATATAATCTTCTCCTCCCTGTTAACCCAGAGCTCTGGGCGCCATGGCCAGAGGAGGACGCAGAGGGCGTTCGAAGGCCATTCCAGGGCCTACTGAGGACAGATTTCAATCACCATTGCCGCCTGGTTCAGAGGGCACTTCTGCAGTCATCTCACCGCAGATTTTGGAGCAATCACTCAATGAAACAGTACCAAACTCCATTCGAACTCCACTTAGGGTTCTACCCACATATGCTTCGCTGGTGGACCAGATGAAGGTACGGCTCTTGAATTCATTCAAGCACCTGAGATTAATGGTATTAAATGTGCACATTTAGCTCAGGAGGATATCGAAGATGAAATAAGCTATTGGAAAAATGCTGTGATCTGTTGTGTGCTAGGGGCTAATCCCCCATATGAAGTTATTGCTGGGTTTATCAATAGAATTTGGAAGGATTTTTCAATTGATAATATCCTCCTAGTAAAGAAGGGTCTCTTTCTTGTACGTTTTACTGAGCTCCAGGATGCAATGTTTGTGGCACATAAGGGTTTTTACCATTTTGATAATAAGCCTTTTATAGTGAAAGCTTGGAATCCTGAATTGGACATTAATGTTGATGCAATTTCTGCCCTCCCAATTTGGGTGAGGTTACCTGAGCTGGATATCAAATACTGGGGATTGCAAAGTCTCAGCAAGATAGGAAGTATGCTGGGGATACCTCTAAAGACTGATAAGTACACAAAAGAAAAGCTTATGCTTAAATATGCAAGGCTTTTGGTTGAGATACCTCTGGATGGGGATTTCCCTGAGTTCATTGATTTTGCAAATGAGAAGAATGTGGTCATAAGGCAAAAGGTTATATATGAATGGAAACCTCTTAAATGTTCCTACTGCAAAATGTATGGACATATTCAGGAGGAGTGTAGGAAAAGACCACAACAAAGAAAAGAATGGAGGGCAGTTGAGGCTCCCCAAAATATTACCTCTGAATGTGACCCAGAAGTGGGAGCTGCAGATGGTTTCCAGATTGCTACTAGACACATAACTAGACAGCCAGCACATCAAGACACTGAAATGGCACCAAATGAGCTTTTACAGGTAAACCAATACAATGTTTTGTTAGATGAGGGAGGTACCCACGAATGTGAAGAAGGTAGGGGAAATGGGGGAGGGTTCCTCACCCCCCATGGATAGTATCCTCAGCTGGAATGTAAGGGGCATGAATGTCCCTAATAAGCAGGAAGATATTTATCTCTTCTTGCAGAAGCATAAAGTTGGTATGATTGGTTTTCTTGAGACTAAAGTTCAATATCAAAATATTGATACTGTAATGAATAGAGTTTGTCCTCACTGGCAGTGGATACATAATGCAACAGGAGAGGAAAGGGGGAGAATTATTCTAGGTTGGCATCCTAGAAAGTTCAGGGTTAAGGTTCACTCAATCAGTGACCAGCTTATCCATGGTGAAGCTACTCATCTTCCCACTGGCAAGTGTTTTTTTATCTCTTTTATCTATGGGAGGAATTTGATAGAACAAAGACTTCCCTTGTGGGAATGTTTGAGGAACATGTCAAACTTTATCAATGACCCTTGGTGTGTGATGGGAGATTTCAACTCTATACTTAATCAGGAGGATAGAATTTGAGGGACTATTGTCACTGAGGGGGAAACAAAAGATTTTGCAGAAAGTATTCAGTACTGTGGACTGCAAGAGTTCAATTTTGAAGGGGCATACTATACTTGGAATAACAAACATATTTGGTCCAGAATTGACAGAGCATTCCATAACAGCATATGGTATGCCCAACATGATTTCACACATGTTAAGTATATTTCTCAAGGGTTATCTGATCATTGTCCTATCCTTATCAGTTTCCCTCATTGCCCCAAGCCTAAATACTCTTTCCTCTTCTGTGATATGTGGGCAAAGGATAAAGAATTTAAGGGCATTGTTAGGCTTTGTCTATCTCAGACCCAAGAGGGGTCACACCTGGGACAGCTTCAACAGGTTCTTACAAGGCTTGTGCCCCCTCTCAAGCAGCTTAGTAGACACAAGTACTCTGACATATATGAACAACAACAAAAGGATAGAGATCATCTTATGCAAATTCAGCACCTTCTTCAAAATGATCCTGCAAATAATGATCTGATACTACAGGAGAAATGCAGTAGAGATCATTATGTGGCCATTAATCACTCAGCCATGTTGCTTATCAAACAGCAAAGCAAAGCTGAGTGGATAGGGCATGGGGATGAATGTTCTCGCTTGTTCATGGCTAGAATAAAGCAAAGGAAAGCTCTCACATGCATTTATCATATTGAGGATTTGAAGGGTAATAAGTATGAGGGATTCCAGGAAGTCTCTAAAGTTTTAACCAGCTTTTATAAAGACATGCTGGGAAGCACAGAAATACATAGAACTTCCATTGACATGCAAATCATTGCAAAGGGGAATATTCTGAATGTGGAACAACAACTGCAGCTGTGCAAACCATTTGATAACAAGGATATAAAGAAGGTCCTTTTCTCGATTCCAAGCCACAAATCCCCAGGACCTGATGGTTTTAATAGTGGGTTCTACAAAAGCTGCTGGGAGGACATCGGACCTTTAGTTTGCAATGCTATTCAGGAATTCTTTGATAAAGGTTCCCTACCTAGTTTCTATGGTAAGACAAAGCTGATTCTCCTACCTAAGATCCCAAACCCTGTTAAGCCTTCTAATTTCAGACCTATTTCATGCTGCAACATCACCTACAAATGCATATCTAAGTTGCTTTGCCTTAGACTGAAAGAGGTACTACCTCACATTATAGATGCAGGCCAAGGGGCCTTTGTTAAGGGGAGAGAACTCCTTTTCAATGTCTTGCTGTGTCAAGATATCGTAAGGGGATACCATAGAATGCACACTCCTCCATGTTGTATCATGAAGGTAGATCTTCACAAGGCTTTTGATTCTGTCCACTGGGAATTTATTAAGGAGCTGCTTAATGCTCTTCACTTCCCTCATTTATTTGTCAAATGGATCATGAACTGCATATCCCAAGTACAGTTTGCAATTAATGTCAATGGTCTGCAGGGTAACTGGTTTAGAGGAAAAAAAGGTCTTAAACAAGGGGATCCTCTTTCCCCCTTGCTGTTTGTGATGACCATGGATTACCTTTCCAGACTCTTTAAAAATGCCAGCTCTCAACCAGGGTTTGTGTTCCATCCCCATTGCGAAAAGATGAATCTGACTCATCTTATGTTTGCTGATGACCTCATTATTTTTTGCAAGGCTATCCCTTCCTCTATCCAGTTACTCATGAATGCTTTTAATGCATTCACTGGAAGCACGGGTCTCAAGGCAAACATGGAAAAGTCCAGTATTTACTTTGGTGGAAACTGCTCTCATTTTCAGCAAGCATGCTTGGATATCACAGGGTTCAAAGAATGTCATCTTCCATTCAGATATTTGGGACTCCCAATTACATCAAGTAGATTGTCCAAAGGAGAATGCAGCACCCTAGTGACAAAAATCACAGCAAAGATTGGGGTATGGGCATCTAGGCATCTGTCCTATGCTGGGAGACTGGTTCTTGTTAACTCAGTGTTATTTGGTATGTTCAGCTTTTGGGCTCAGGTTTTCATTCTACCTCAGGCTGTTATTACAAAGGTTAGCCAGCTCTGCAGAAACTTCCTATGGGGGGGTGACTCTGGATATAAAAAGGCTCCTCTAATAGCATGGGAGACTGCATGTACCCCCAAAAAGTATGGAGGTTTGGGGGTAAAGAACCTCAACCTCTGGAATAATGCATGTATAGCAAAACTGGTATGGGCTATTGCAAAAAAGAAGGACCATCTATGGATTCAATGGGTTCATGGAAGATATCTCAGGGGAAGGGATTGGTGGGGTTATACACCAAAAGGTGATACATGTTGGTATTGGAAGAAAATCCACAAGGTCAAACAGCTCTTCTGCAACTATCCAAAGGCTGATTACAAAGTTAATGAGGGATATAGATGGCAGTTGAAGTTAGACAGCAAGCCAATATGGTCCAATCTGGTGTGGTCAAGAATTTGTGTACCAAGACATTCAATCACTGCTTGGTTCTTTATGCACCAACGACTTCCTGTTCTCAGCAGACTTGGACAGTTTATGGATATACCTACTGTATGTTCTTTCTGTCAGCACCATACAGAAACACAAGAACATTTATTCTTTGAATGCCCCTTTGCAAAGGAGATTTGGGATAGGTTCCGTGAAGAATGGCATTTGAAGCTGGATGTTAGGGGGAGAGAGACACTCATTCTTTCCTTGAGAAACCTGAAGATGACCAGAAAAATGAGATGCCTTGTTCAAGCCATCTCAAATGCTGTCATTTATCATATCTGGCAAGCAAGAAACATGCTTCTCTTCAAACAAGAAACATATCAGGTGCAAAGCATTATGAAGGACATGAAGACTCAGCTTATACAAAGGGTTTTACAAATTCATCAATACAATCACAATTATAACACTTGTATAGATTTTCTTTTACATAGGTAGTAGGAGTGGCTTTTATTAAAGGCATGGAATAGGCTGTACAGAATGATTTTTGGTTAATACAGTTTCCCCACTTGTGCAAATATATATATATATATATATATATATATATATATATATATATAT
>JACYFF010031959.1:88807293-88819249 GCA_017589665.1 Selenicereus undatus
ACTTATTTACCAAGCCTCTTTCGGCCAGTCAACATCAGCAGCTCAGTTCCAAGTTAGGACTTGTGTTTCCCCATGTCCAACTTGAGGGGTGGGGTGTAGAAATATATTGTAATTTTATTTTCTTTTGTATTTTTCTTTTTTCTTTTTCTTTTCTTTCCCTTGCCTCCTTTAACGACATATGTAAAGTATACAAGGTTTTTCTTCTTTTGGAATAAAATAGATTCTTTCCTCTTCCTCTCTCCTCCCGCATGAATGCTCTGATTTGAGCCCTAATTCTTCAATTACCTTTCAAATTTGATTTAAATAAATTACTAATAAAATCGGTTGTATATTAAAAAAAATTTGCAATTCTTGACACTATTTTATTTTTTGGGCCTGGCTAATTATTAAATTTTAGATGAATTGATGAACAGTAATGTATATACATCAAATAAATTTCTACCTAAAATTAGTAGATAATATATGAAGTGACTCACTAACTTATATACAAGTTCAAAACGTCTTAGTTTTAATATGGGATAACACCTTACTTAATATTCTTCAACACAGCCTCTCACAAGAGTGTAGGTTACTGACAAGACTCAATACATTCACATATTTTATCATATTATGGACTGTGGCATGTCTATTGAGCAACATGTTCTAATATCATTCGAGTTTCAGATGAATTGAGTTTGAAACAAACGAGCAGTTCATATAAGCCCAATGAAATTTCGATCTAAAATAAATTGACAATGGAGTGAGTGACTAATTTACTTTTACATATGCTCAATACTTCTTAATCTATCAATGTAAAAAAACACCTTCTCTAACACAAATCGAATGAAGTTGAATTCAAATCAAAGTCGAGTTTAAAATAAGCTATCTCTCTACCTGCAATGATGAAAAGGATATTGCTAGCTCTTTGACTGTTTTGAATGCTTCTAATGGATATTCAAATCAATAAAAAAGGTAATTTGGAAAGGAAAACCCCACTAAGGAGATGACTAATGCCGACAAAGTAAATGACAGGAAAGGAAAATGGGCAAAATCCAACAAGAAAACTATGATTGATGATGATTCTATGTTACAAGTGGCCAGTGATGTATCGGAGATAGGCAAGGGTATGAGGCCTAAGGCTATGGAGATGAGCAGCCAGTTATTGAGAAAATCAAGTATAACGCCCCCCCCCCCCCCAAAAAAAGGGTGCTTCATTCTTCTATATTACTTGCTTTGGAAGGCCTATAAGACGTAGTAACATATACTCTTTTGTAATCTTCTATTAGGTCTACTGTTATATATATATATATATATATATATATATATATATATATATATATATATATATATATATTCACACTTCTTTTAAGTTTACTAGTGACTTAAAAAAAGAAGAAGAAACAAATGACCAATGCTCACAAATAGTCATCTTGCAACTAACATTCTTGAAGAGGCGATGGAATTGGGTAATGAATTTAGAGTAAATATTATAAGTGATGAGACTCCCGCCATAAGAAGAATTAGTAGGAATTTAACACAAGAGCATGAGACAAGAAAGCAAGCGTAGCATCGTGACCCAACCGATAGGTTATCTTATAGATTGAGCTGAAAGCAAGTATAACTTTGCGGTTGATTTGGTTCATCTGCAAATTTTTATAGTTTTAGTGGAAAATATGGGTTGTTTGTAGAAACTATCTTATTGTGATTTTTTTTTTTATTTCACACTTTGTCCACATAACAGTCATAAAAAAATAAAAATAGAAAAAAATTATTTATAGGATTTATCATTATAAATTGATTATGTTCAGCATATATTCTTGTTAAATTAAGTACTATCAAGTTTAATTTTCACAGGTTATCAAAAAAAAGTTAAAGTTCTATAAATAGGGAAATCTACACTAAAATGTTACGATCTTTTATGAACTAATGGTAATTTGAGTAAGATTAACTAAAAAATAAAGACAAGAAAGATACAATTTGAACAAAATTTAAAGCTAGGATTATTTTTTGGATTAGCATAAATTGAAAAAATCAGGTAGCCCATTAGCAGAAAAAAAACAAAGTATGAAGGTTTCATCCATTCAAAGATAAAAAAGGATGGGGAGAGAAAGGGAAAAAAAAAAAAAGATCAGGTGTAGATGCGTTTGAGATAGCTTTGGACTGCCGCTATGTATTCGACTCAGACTCGTCACCGCTAACGTCACCGCCTTTGTGACTTTAACACCTTTGCCGGTCAAAATTTCCTCTCATATACGGCGTCAAAGGCATTCCCAACTTAAGTGCTAAAAATTGAAATTAAAGTATCACGTCAATTAAAAGTTTTATTTTTTTTAAATTTGTATTTCAGTACTTCTCCAATTCATAAAATTTTAATTTGAATAACTCAATGAAAAAATTTATCATGGACCTACTTTATAATACACAACCTATTTTTTTAATCATACAAAAAATATTTATTGCCTCAAAAAAAAAAAAATAATAAAAAAACAGAGGAGAGAAACCGCAGAAAAAAAGAACAAACCTAAGAGGCCCACATGCCCCTCCCAGCATGGTACGGGCTGCGAGAGGGGCGAATGCTCCGCGTGTGGGGAGTGCCTTGCGGATAATTGGATTGGGAATGCCCTAAGGTTGATACCTTGAATTCAAAACTTAAAAATAACTTACAGTGGTCCCGTTTTTATAAAGTTTAAAATAGCCTTGAATTCAACTCTTTTTTTTTGTTTTTTTTGACAGTACCTGACGTCTCAACGCAAATTTTTTATAACGTTGTTCTAAAAGTCTCTAACTCAAATCTTTTTTTGAGTAATTGATCTTTTTCTAACGTAATTTTGTGTTCACTTACTATATTTAAAACAAGTAAACTATTTCACTAAATAGGTTTTGAAAGCATGGAAAAAAAAGGTCAACAAAAAGCTGCATCCAATGGTTAAATATTTAGGCCGTGTTCGGCAAAACCGATTTGGGTAGCGTTTAGTGTTTTGACCAAATCAATACACTAATTAGTTAATTTTTAATGTTCAGTGAACGATTATTTTGACTAGCATTTCAAGTAACGTTTAGCGTTTTAACCAGCGTTTTTGAAAAGCTAACAATATTAAGTTTTGATATTTAAAAGTAGCATTTCATATCTTTTAGGCAAAAAAATCCTTTAAAAATTTTATTTTTGAAAATTATCTGTATCCTTTTATGTTAATTTACACTAATCAGCAAGCCTAACATTTAAATTTACCAAACACACTAGTTTAAACCGCTCATCTAAACAGCTATCCGCTAACAACTAAATTAAAAGCGCTATTCGTTGTCTAAACAATTATCCACTACCTGAACCGCTATCTGCCACCTAAACAACTAATTTTGCCGAACAAGGTCTTGAAAAGGGTATTATACTCTAACACAATTTACGGTGTGTTTGACAGGGTTGAAAATCATTTTCCTAAAAAATCATTTTTCATGTAAAATGATTTTTCACATAAAATGATTTTCATCTAATATTTTCAGTTGTTTGGTAAAAGGGCAAATGAAGTTTGTACAAAATGAATTTAATTAGCAAAAAATAAACAAAAAAGTTAAAAAGAGGTACATTAGTTAAAAAGCAAATATAAGTAAGATATTTAGAAAAATAAAAATTTATATTTTGTTCTTTAGAAAATTATATTACAATAGTGGAGTTATACAGATCAAAGTTGTGACAATATGCACATTTTTTAATTTTTTGATCTTACCTACTGCCAACAATTTGATGCTAGCAACGCTTTATCGATTTTCCACCCTTGAGTTGGAATCTAAACAAAGAAGAGGAAAGACTTAGTGAATTTCTCTATCTTCTTAACCCTGACGATAAATTGTATAGCGTTTTGGATTTCGATGAGATCATGGTTGTTAGATTCACCGGCATCGGTATTGGTATTGGTATCGGCATCGAGATGATACAATTCCGCTAATTTTTAATATGTCGTCTTAATCTTTAAACTATATTTTACTGCTTTAATCTTCGAACTATATGTCGAAGAAATAGACACGGAAGAGAGAAAAAATGTGAAATCGTGTGAGCGCCAAAGACACGTAAAATCAACTTACGCTTCATTCAAAGTGAAAATATTTTTCTTCATTATAGGTAAAATGATTTTCCCCTGAAAACAAATTTATCTTCTTTGTTTTACCAAACACCGTAAAATAAGAAAATCGTTTTTCAGAAAAATAATTTTTACCCCTACCAAACACACCCTTAAAGTAAAATAATATTAGGTAAAATCCAAACAAAGTAGGGACATGTTCAGAAAAATCTAAACCACATACAATCAAGCGTATTACCTCTTATCTAATTCAGTTGACTTGTTACCGTGTTTTCTTTTTCATTTTTAGATTTTTATTTTATTAGAATCAAGTTATTGTTCACAAAACTCCAACTTAAGACATTTCTTAAGAAAAACAAGTGCGAAATCATTCGCATCAACTTGTGTTGGTGACTTTTGTTTATTAGATTCTAGAGAATCATTCATATCATTAACATTATGCTTTAACATAATCAAATAATTTGAATCAATCTACTACTACTACTAATGCTTCCAACGATTCTTCCCATTAAAGTTCTTTATCATTGATGACTAGTATCGTATATCACATTATGTTTTAATACAATCATAAAGCATAAATTTAAAATAATTTTTTTGGTTCAAAACAGTCAGAAAAAGCAATACAATAATACAACAATACAACAGGAAGGGTGGAATCAAATTTAAAGATTAATATACCCATAATCTCACTCTTAATCACTAGATTAGTTTTAATCTTAACCATAGAGCCAAGATCTCTTTTGGGGGTGGGGGACTTACTTTCTAATAGTGTTAAAGATTTGTGACCTATATTCTAATTTCATTTGAATTAGCCTTATATATCTTTTTAAAAATGCAAAATCAATAAAACAAAAAGATCGTCCTTGCTCTACAAACCCAAATACCCCTCCCCTGCTTTTCCCACTAATTTAATTAACCTTTGTCTGAATTAATGTCCTACAGTCAAAGTCAAGTGTCCAACAAAGCCTTTAATTAGAGGAGGCATTCACCTCGTTTGGTTCCAAAGAAGAAGAGCCCCAGAAGCTTCTCAAACTTCTTCAGCCCCAAAAATCCATTGAAGCATCCTATTCCTATAATCATATATATACTTGAAAGACAGAGAGAGCGACAATCTCAGTGAGGTGAGATGAGATAAGATGAGCCCTTTTGTTTACTCAATCGGTTCCATTGCTTTATTATCCCAAAAGTGCTCAATTTCTTCAAGAGTCTTGGGCTCTATATATACCCATAACCATAGCCGCCTTTCACTCTCAACCCCAGCCCCATTCCACAATCATCAATCCATTTTCTCTCCTCTCAAATCTCACCCTTCTGTCTCAAGTTCTTCTGTTAATCCTACCCTAAAGAAACCCTTCATATTTTCCTCAAAGATGGCAACTTGTGTTGACACTTCTAGGGCCGAATCCACCCAAAACTGTGAAATTGATAGGTCTAGATCTGATCACCATCGTTATAAATATGCAAATTACTGTAAACCCAGTTTCTCTGATCTTGTTTCCTGTGTACCCATTTGCCAGAACCATCAGAAATCCATCCATTCAAGGGCTGTGGTCGAAGAAATTGAAGAGGATGATTTGTGGGTCAAGATGATTGAAGAGGCTAAAAGTGATGTTGAGCAGGAACCCATCTTGTCAAACTACTATTACAACTCGATTTTGTCTCATAAATGTTTGGAGAGTGCATTGGCCAATCATTTGGCCTTAAAATTGAGCTCTTCTAGCCTTAATGCAAATACCCTTTTTGATTTGTTCCTTGGTTTGATTGTTGATGACAGAGAAATCATGAGGGCAGTCAAGGAAGATTTAAGGGCAGTTAGAGAAAGAGACCCAGCTTGTATAAGTTATGTCCATTGTTTCTTAAACTTTAAGGGTTTTTTAGCATGTCAATCTCACAGAATTGCTCACAAATTGTGGTCACAAGGGAGAAAGATCTTAGCTTTGTTGATACAGAACAGGGTATCTGAGGTGTTTGCCGTTGATATTCACCCTGGGGCGAGGATCGGACGGGGGATATTGCTTGATCATGCCACTGGGCTTGTGATTGGAGAGACTGCTGTGATTGGGGATAATGTGTCAATCTTGCATAATGTGACTTTAGGAGGAACAGGCAAAGTTTGTGGGGATAGACACCCCAAAATTGGAGATGGGGTTTTAATTGGGGCAGGAACTTGTGTTTTGGGGAATGTCAAGATTGGAGATGGGGCTAAAATTGGTGCTGGATCTGTGGTTTTGAAGGAAGTCCCACCAAGAACAACAGCAGTTGGAAACCCAGCAAGGCTTATTGGAGGTAAAGAGAACCCCATTAAACTTGACAAGATTCCTGGTCTAACAATGGATCATACTTCCCATATAACTGAATGGTCTGACTATGTAATTTGAGTTTTCAGAGTTTTAGCATATGATATGATGATGTATGTGATGTCCCTTAATATTTTGGAATTTGGGATTTGTCTAATCTATGGTGATTTGTTGAAGTGGAGAACCCAAGTTCTCCCTCCAAAACCATGGGGATTAAGGAGAAAAGGTGAAGATTAGAGAGGGTAATACTTCTATGCTAATGTAGCTCTTTCTGTTGTGCTTAATATGAGACTCAACCTCTGTGTTGAACTATTATTGCTGAATCAATATTGTACATAATATGGGGTTGGATCTTGTTATGAATTCCATTTGGGAGAAGGGTGTTTTTTTCCCCCCAATGCTTGAGCTTGCATTTTGATTTTCTTGTGAGCTTGTCTTCGTACATAGAATAAAGGAGTCTAAAACAGGAAAAAGTTAGCCACACTGCACAAGCCACAAGCGGCCTGACTAAAGCTGTAGCGGCCTGACTAAAGCTGTGGTTGCAATGGAGGAATAATATGTGGGACAGTCTCATTTGACAATTGCCATTTCCTTGTAACATTTGTGTCACTGTGTGAATGGTCTTTTGTGAGAATATCAGGAGGCTTCCGTAAAACATGGTCATGGCTTACTTGTATGGCCTCTTAATTCTAGTTGAATACCGTGGTAAACTTTGCTATAGCTATCCTGTATGGATTTGTCGATTCTAGTTGAATGGCTGAGATTAGAGTTGGAAAAGGTCAAATCGGGTCAGTTTGTGTTCATATCAAATTTAAACGGATTGAAAATCTTCAATCCTTCAACCTAATCCGTTCATTGGGATATATACAATGATTAGCCACAATTTTGACTCATAAGTGTCTACCTTTTCCACATCAGCTCATGAGTCAATTTTTTTGCTCGTTTTTTACTTCTACAATACAAGACTTACAACTTTGACTCACAATTATTTTGCTATAACTTGTATTTTTTTGCTCGTTTTTTATTTCGTTATACACATTTTATAGCATACAACTTTCATTTTAAAGTAAAAAAGGAAAAACTATTAAAACAAAAAAAAGCAAAGAGGAAGAGCCGTGAGCCAGCTTGCTGCTCCTAGCCTTGCCTGTGAGTGGCCTGCGCAGGCCTGCTCCCTAAGAGCAAAAGCAATGGTGAGCCAAAATTTGGCTCACCAGCTGGACCCTACTACTGTCACATCAGCCATCTCTCCAACTTTTTCCCTCACAATCCTCACTGCTTCCAATGAAAGGCTCACCACTTTCCCTCACCAAATAAAATAATACCTACGGACCCCACACCTAATCATATTTAATTGTTTTATTTGTATTTTATGTGATTGTGTATATGGTTTATTTATGTATGGGAAAAATATTTTGGCTAAAGTAATTTGGTAACGCAACTAATTGGATGGCGTATTTGTATTTTTTGAACAGTGCAAGAGTTTGAATTACGAAATTAACACATACGTAAACATAGTAATTACAAGAGTTTGATAAATAAATTTGAAAATAGACGTTGGTTGAAAAAAAAGGAAATAAAAATTAGCGTATGTGAATCAAAGAAATTACAATATGATGATGAATGAAGATAACTTATTGTCGTTTGTCAAGAATGAACTTTGCTGTATTTTTTTTTTTTGTGGGGGTTGGTTAGCTGGGTGTGATTTTGGTGCGAAAAAAATAATGTGCACGTAATAATTATCATACACAACTAATGAAATAAAAAAAACCCAAGAGATTGATGCCATTCATACATAACCACAGATGCTTCAAATTAGAAATTACAACAGTCACATAGTAAATAAAACATAAGATACATTGGTGGACATGGAACGAAATAAAAATTACAATAGTTCAGCAATTTAAAAAAACTTACAATATGAAGATCAATGCACTATCTTCTGTACCGCGGACCTGAATTTCGCTTCCATATTTCCTCAATCAAGTCCGCCTGGAGAGCTAAATGCGTGTTGGAGTTGCGAACTTGGCATGATCGTTGAAAATACGTCTCATAGCATGGATGTTGGTTGTGGTTAAGAACGGGCTTTGGGACAGTTTCGTCGACAACGTCGTAGTCAAATGCGAGCTCGTAGTTATCTCGCTCGTCCTCCACAATCATGTTGTGGAGTATCACACATGCTCTCATAATAATACCAATTTCTGTTTGATCCATCAGACGAGCGAGGCCACGCACAATGGCAAATCGAGCTTGTAACACACCAAAGGCTCGCTCAACGTCCTTCCTTACTGATTCTTGACGTTCTGCGAATAGTTTTTTCTTCGGCCCTTGGGGAAGTGGGATTGTTTTCACAAATGTCGCCCATTGTGGATAAATTCTATCTGAAAGATAGTATCCTATGTTGTAATGGTGGTCGTTGACAACATACTCACATTTGGGGGCCCGATCCTCGTACATCTCTTGGAAAACAGGTGAGCGATCAAGGACGTTGATGTCATTCAGACTTCCGGGCAACCCGAAGAACGCGTGCCATATCCATAGGTCATATGATGCAACGACTTCAAGGATGATTGTTGGCACCTTGTAAACTTGCTTCTGAAATGACGCCCTCCAAGCTGTTGGACAATTCTTCCACTCCCAGTGCATGCAGTCTATGCTTCCCAACATACCAGGAAAGTCACGGGCTTCAGCAACTTGTAGTAAGCGATCAACATCAGCTTGATTTGGTTTTTTCAAGTACTGCTCCCCGAATACGTCAACGACGCATGAGGCGAACGTCTTCAGACATTGAATTGCAGTGCTGGCACCAATCTTCAAGTACTCATCAACGCAATCAGCTGCTACGCCGTAGGCAAGCATTCGCATGGCTGCGGTACATTTAGTTAGTGGCGACAACCCACGCCTTCCGGCCCCATCATACCTAACCTGAAAGTACTCTGACTGGTTGCCGAGTGCGTCGACAATGCGGAGAAATACGTGCCTCCGCATTCGGAACCTACGCCGGAAATGATGTTCGTTGTACAGTGAATCTTCGGCGAAGTAGTCTTGGTATAAGCGATTGTGGGCAGCTTCTCTATCTCGCTTAATCCATCTCTTTTTCATCCGAGGTGTAGATGCCGATGGTGTCATCTCTGCTGCCGTTTGCCTAAGTTTTATAAGGAACATCATTTGTTGTTGCACTTGTTGCTGATATTGAAGGTACGTCGACATGACGGGGATCATCACATCGTCTTCTGATGAAGACGACGATGCTGAGGAGGAGGGCGAGGATTCCTCCTCATTAGGCAGCGTTCCGACATTAAAATGGTCCATTACAATCTACCTGCGCAACATAATAATTTTCATTCGTTAATGCACAGAAGAAAAACCATTTTCTTAAACAATAATAAACACACTCGTTCCGCGAAACTTCATATCATAACATGATTATACGAAACTCATGTGTAATACAACACATTGAACACAACAGCAACATAATAGGCAGGCACAACATACAATCACATACATACTTCTCCTCATGTAGAGCATTAGGGGGAGGGGAGACATATTACTAATGTGATCACGAGCTTCCAAATCTCCTTTGCATTATTTCTGATTTCAGGTGCTCGTAGTACGCTGCTTGTTTAGGAGCCATTGTCGAGGTGTCTACCATCATTATTCTCTCATCGTCTCTCCTTATTTTTGCTTCCCTCCTCATAATCTTTTGAGCTTTTTCTTGTTGTGTTGTGATAATGAACTCCTTGAACATTTCATTCATATCAGCGTTGGCACTCTTTATGTCCTTTAGCTCAGTTGTTACTAGATCAACTATGGTGTTGTTCGCCTTTTGTTTCATCCTCCTCTTTGCGACTTTCCGGCCTTCAGGTCTTTCACCTCCGCCGACACCTTTATCTCCAGCCTCTTCACTGTCAGGTTTGGATCTTTTCGTTGATCCTGACCCTGACTTAGGTGGGTCACATATTGCCCTCCACTTTGGCTGGTCTTTCAGCATCTCGTACCAATGATCCAACTCAAACTTCTTTGTTGTACGCTCAGTGTACATTCTGTGGGCCTCTTCCAGAATCTTCACATCATTCCACCCACTGTGATTACTACGTTCCACTTCCAACATAATACCTGTCCATTTATTCACTATTGGGGCGCACCGAAGCCATCGGCTATTACAGGTCTTTGAAGTTCGTGCTGATGCCCCTTGTGGACGGTACATATTAAAAGTGGAGGCCACCCTACTCTAGAAGCTAGCCTTCTTTTGGTCGGCCCCGACAATAGGATCCGTGCCTACATTTATCCATGACCGAATAAGCCGTTGATCTTCGTCAACGGTCCACTTTTTGGCCCCACCAACAGTTCCTCCCAATACTTCATCCCCGTCCCCCTCATCAGTATTTGCCTCAATGTTCGTCCCAGATTGCCCCAACCCGACCTGTGACCCTGTTGGTGTGGATGAGGGGGTGGAGTTGCTCCCCGCAGAAAGGTAATTTCCATGAGGAGGCGGTGGTGGATAGTAAGGAGGGTGGTACGGGTATTCACTCCCGTGAACATTGAAAGGTTGGTTAGGTATTGATGTGTAATATGGTGGAGGATAAGGTCGAGGATTCTGACTTGAACCCCTTGGAATCGTTGAGCTCAGGTGGGGTGGGTAATATGAATGATGCGGATAAGGATGATAGTTTTGTGGTACATATGGGGGATGCGACGCATGGGGATTCAGTGCAGGGATTGGGGTAGCACTGTTCCCCCCAGCTTGGGGTGAATCGTCACCATCGAGCAAGCTCATAAATGATGGGGGAGTGTTAGGGTCCATATTTCAGATCAAGATACCACCTACGTAAATATAATGGACCGTGTTTAATATATTACTGACTTATAGTAATTGAAGGTCATGACATTACATAGTCTCGTGTTCTCATTTAAACATGAAAGTCCATATACAAATCCTTTTTGTTAACTTACATATTAATTTGAATTATCACAATCACTAACATATTCCTTTCACTAACTTATAATGGACCGTGTTAAATAGATTGTTGAACGATAGCAACACCCAACAAGTTTGACATACGATGGATCAAAATTACTACAAAATGAAATGTATACAAGCAAGAAAATATATATACATAACTTTCACAAACTAAAACACAATTATAAATACATGAAATCATTTATGTGTTCTTTTTTGTCCTCCCTTAAACATTTAATTACTGAACCGATGATGAATATGCACGCAAATTTTCCGACCCAACAATTCAATTATTTAACCTCATTCACATGCTTAAACATATGAAAGCATTATTCTCATAGTGTTTCATAAAGCATTTAATCATATTGCTAAGTTAATAACATATACTCACAGCATATAATCAAATATTTATTTTTGTCCTACTTGCAAAAATAATATTTTAAAAATTCGAAGTCATTTGTCGACTATATTATTCATCTCATTGCTACTATAACAAATTTCTCATAGTGTTTCCTTAAACATTTAATAACATATAACCACAACATATAGTCAAATTTTAATTATCTCCTACTTACAAAAATAATATTTACAAATTTCAAATTCATTTACTTACTAACATATAACCACAACATATAGTCAAATTTTAATTA
>JACYFF010031959.1:88819259-88854487 GCA_017589665.1 Selenicereus undatus
AAATTAATTTACTTACTAACATATAACCACAACATATAGTCAAATTTAAATTATCTCCGATTTACACAAATAATGTTTACAAATTCCCAATTAATTTGTCCACTATATTATTCATCTCATTGCTACCATGTCAACAAAATATAATGTTATTCGCATTTAACATATCAACTACCACATAATAATTTCTTTCAACCACATTATAAATTAAATAGCAACTTACAATTTTCTTCACTTCTTGGTTGATTGGAAAAGCAACTCAAACTTCTCTACAAATACAAACAACAACAACGTAAGAAACTAAAATTACCAATTTTGAAAGTACACAATCAAGAATTTTACACAAATGAATTTATAAATTCAAAACTTCACTTCATTGTTGCTAAAAATGTCTCACCACTCAAAATCAAATTATACAAATTTCTCATAGTGTTTCCTAAAACATTTAATAACACATAACCACAACATGTACTCAAATTTTAATTATGTCCTACTTACACAAATAATATTTACAAATTTGAAATTAATTTACTTACTAACATATAACCAGAACATATAGTCAAATTTTAATTATCTCCTACGTATACAAATAATATTTACAAATTCCCAATTAATTTGTCCACTATATTATTCATCTCATTGCTACTATGTTAACAAAATATAATGTTATTCGCATTTAACATATCAACTACCACATAATAATTTCTTTCCACCACATTATAAATTAAATAGCAACTTACAATTTTCTTCACTTCTTGGTTGATTGGAAAAGCAACTCAAACTTCTCTACAAATACAAACCACAACAACTTAAGAAACTAAAATTACCAATTTTAAAATTACATAAACAACAATTTTACACAAATGAAATTAATCTTTTCCAATCAAATTAAACAAATACTTCATTGAAGCTAAAAATGTCTCACCACAGACAATAAAATTAAACAAATTTCTTCACTTTATTTAAATAGTCATTAACATATAATTTTTTTATTTACACTACGGACTGAACCCTACTTTCATGCCCATAAATCTTTTAATAACATAACTAAAATTAATCTACTTAAACATTTGATAAATAAAACCGTAGTTACTATATTAAAAACATATGTTTATTATCATAAACATACGAACTAAAAATAAACAAACCAACAACTTCTTCTACTAAAACAAAAATAACAATATTACTGAAACAAAATATCAACTTCAATATATAACCATTAAACATTTAACGAAGCTAACAATAAGAAATTTTACTCTTTCTTTCACTTCTTCTTCATGTGAAAACTGAATATTTCCTCACACGAAACTGATATATTGAAAACGTACGGGGAGAAATATTTTTCTTCGTCAGTGTTAACAAACCTGACGAAGCTATTGTACATATTTATAACTTGAAAACTTGTTGCAGAAAGCGTTCACTATACTTTCACATGTTTCAACAAAGCAAAAAAAAATTCAGAATCCCAGATTCTTGGCCGAACATATCTTTTACTTTCATCAGAATTTATCACATGCAGTAAAAAACAACGTCTGCCATCCCCACGCCTAGCTCACAGATCTGCCAGCCAAAATTCCAAAAAGTTGCCCCACCCCCAAAACGACGTCGTTTTGAGGGGGAAAAGGACAAAAAAAATTGGAGCCGAGCTCCCTCGCCCCGCGCAGCTGCCCCGCGAGCCATCCCGGTGAGCCGATCGATGCAGCCGTCCGCGTCGACACCTTCCTCCCTCGGCTCTCTCTCTCCTCGCGCGAGCCCTTCGCTGCGTTTGCTCTAATGCACTGCGCAGGCCTGCTCCCTCCTGCACTGCCAGTGCCTTGAGCCACTCAGCTCAACGTACGGGGCACGCAAGCCCGACATTGCAAGTGCTCTTAAACAAGTTGAAAATCCTTAATCTATATTGATTTAATTTTTAAACGGATTAAATTGATTTTGACCCCGTTTAATCCCTTTAAGACAAACGGGTCAAGTTCAGGACACCAGATTACCCATTTACTGGTTTAATGTTTTCAACTAATTTATGATTCTATAACTTTATAATTTAAGTTTTCAAAGTGTGCAAGCAATTACCGTCTAAACCGCCCCGCCTCATTGCAATTTCCATTCTTATATTTATTTTGAATTTGAGTTTTTAATTATCAAAAGGTACATGGGTAAATTATAAGTGGATGAACAAGTTGGCATGTTTAACTCATTTGAATGGGTGAAATTTTTTTCATGTCGGGAATCTCCAGTTGAATATACTTCATTTAATAAAGTGAGTTAAATGTATCAGCCTATTCAATTAAAGAGATGAAAATCTATATCCAAATCCTCTTAACTTCGTGTCGGTTTCAGACTGGTAATTATGTCGGGTCAGCTTTACTCAATAATAGCTAAGATCGATTCTCTTGGTGGAGGCTTAGTTCGACAATTTGGCTTGATTATTTGGTGGGGTCTGCCAACATATGTAGCATGGAATCTACTATGAGTTATTAGCAAATATGTGAAGAGTGATTGTATTTTGGTAACCTCTTTTACAATTCAAGAATAAGATTGCACAATATTGGCCACCCCTTTACAGGGATTGTTTTCATTTGGGTCATCTCTATTGTCATGAAATTCACATCAACTTAACAGTCACGCGATCTTGTTCTGTTGTTCCGTGAACAGCAAGTCTAAATGATTCCCTCATTGCAACTTTGTGAGTTTAGATTGAAATTGGGCACTTGCCACCCCTTGTTCTTTTCAGTTTTAAGCATGTTAGGACTTATTTTTTTCGCAGCGAAATATGGATTGATAAATGGGTAAAGTTGATTGAGATAAGTAGAAGTAGGTTGAAATATGTTAAAGTGGATATTTTTCTGTTGAAGCGGGTTGAAGTAGGTTAAAGTGGGTATTTTTTTGTTAAAGTGGGTTGAAATTTTGTTTTTTTTTTTACGATGGGTAGAAGTTGGTTAAAATAGTAGAGAATGAGTCAAAGTTTGTATTTTTTTTAATTGAAGTTCGTAAAGTGGGTTGAAGTAGGTTGATGTGGGTTGAAGTTGGTTGATGTTGGTAAATACAATTCCTTATAGCTTACAATTTTTTTATAATTTCTTATAGATCTCTCTAGTACATTACACTTCCTCACAAATCCTAACACTTTACTACTTAAACTTACATCTGAAAAAGAGGGTTGAACTTAATCTATAAATCGTATTATTTGAACTCTTCATTTTTAACTTTAAGACATGTCATAAACACTAGTGACACTTTTGACATGCATATGAAGAGTACTCAACACCTCATTTTAGAGAAAAATATCCTGACACCTAACTATAGGTGTATGGGCATCTATTATGGATATCTCTATGCTGTTCGGCAAATTATTATGTACATTCAAGAGTACGTGCTCTCACATTCTCTTTATATATATTTTTTCAGAGGTACTTATCATATATTCTATTTTTTAATATTTATTTATTGATGTGTCTTCTGAGAATATGTGCTCGCAGGTGTATAGCATATACTTTGATGCTGTTTGCAACCGTAGAGAATCCACAAAGTTGACCCACTAGCAAAACTATAAGAGGTTGTAATTTGGATTTGGATTGTTGGATTCTCCAAGTGGGCATATGCTAACCTAGGGCTAAGGGGATAATTAGCATAGATGCCTAGAATGGTTGGATTTTCGGTTAGGATTTGGCAATTGAGTGAATACCCAACAGAGCATAATCTTGTGCGCATGTTGTTTGTGGTGGGGACATCAGCATATTCTCCCAATTGAGCTTTTCTAGCAGCAAAGTGCTTTGTTTTTGTTTGGATGGAGGAAAGTGAATGAAAGAAAAGAAAAGAAATGGGCGAAGGGCTTTGATTTCTCTTTGTTGTGCCCATGTAGAAAATTGGAAAGTGCATCTAGTGTGTTTGGATGCTCTCGGCTTCTTTTGGCCCTTTCACCTTCAAGTATAGTTTTTAGAAGTCTTCTCTGTCTGGGTGTGTGTAGGGGACAGGGAACTGGGTCGATTGATTTTCTACATTTGTCAAGTTATGTTATACGTTAAATGTTAAATATAGTGCGGTGTGTCATGCATACCATGATCTACTAATCGAATAATCTACAAAGCCTATATCATACTCCTAGGAGTACGAACTCCTACAAGTTGCATCAGCGCCACATATTAAAAACTATCTATATGACAAATACACACTAAAAAAATATATATACCTGGCAAAAGGGAGTACACCCTCCTAGGTGTATGATATACATTACCAATAATCTATAATTTTTAGTAGTTATGAGTAAAAGTAACTTGACAGTACAATATGTATTTGCATAAAATTAATTACCCTAAAATTGATACTACAATCTTGATTGTTGGTGTAAATGTTAATTGTTTCACCTGTTAAAATCTTTGATAGTTGTTATCCGAGATCTGAATTTGAATCCCATCATCATTAATCTTTGTTCTCATTTTTCAAAATAAAAAAGAAACGGTATTAAGATTAATTAGGTTGGCTTATTTGAAAAGTGCACAATTGGGTTGGCTAAGCTTGAAAAACTGGGATGGAAAGTTTAAAGCAAACATGCAAAAACTTCCAAGTTCTAATTGCAATTCGATGAGCTTTTAAGTTGTGAGTTATGAGCTGTATAGAGTAACTGATAATATAGATTTATTGGATGTCAAGTTGATTTACTCGTGCTATAATATTTTAATCTTCCAAAAGGAATCTTCTACGAAAGGGCATGGAGGCTGGAGCTTTGACAGTGCACTTTGACAGTGCTCCTGCGAAATGAATTGAAGAAAACTGAGGGTCTGTTCTTTTTATTGATAAATTAATTTTTATTAATTTTTGTAAATTTAGATCGACTTTTACCAATTTTTACAATTTTTACAAAAAAGATTTCAACTCTAACCAATTATTTTCAATTTCTACCAGCTTTTATCAATCTTTTTTAATTTTTTTTTACAAAAAAATCCCCATTCATTTACATTTTTTACTCATATCTTCTAATATCTACCAACTTCTACTAACTTCTTCCATTCTTTTCCAACATTAGCCAACTCTTACCAATTATTCTAAAAACATATCAACTTCTGTCCACTTAAAAAAAAATCAACTTCTACTAACTTCTACAGATCTTTATCAACTTTACTCATTTACTAATCTTTATTTACCAACAAAAAGAACAAACTTTAAGTTCTCACACACTTTTAAAATGCTAGGCAACGGGTATCTTATTTTCGTTGATAAATTCACTTTTATCAACTTTTACCAACTCTTATTAATTTCTAACAACTTCTATTAACTCTTACAAGAAAAAAGGTTCAATCATTTCCAGTTCTAACCAATTTTTCCGAACTCTGATCAACTTCTACTAACTTCTATCAACTCTTACCAATCGTCTTCCAAATTTTCACAATGTGAATTGTCATGTGAAAATTAATTATTTTTCCAACCACAAAAATACCATTTGGTTATTTTTTGTGTTAGTGTATTGAAGGAGGACATAGTTGAATTTGTGATTTTTCATTATTTATAAATGTGAATCTAATAAAGTCATTTGGTTATAAGACAAAGACAATGATAGTTATATAGTTATGGAAATGATTACAACAACCACTTTGAAAAGTAACGATACAAACTTTTAAGTACATGTCATGGCCGACGTTACAAATCTTTAACATAAAAATTACACGAATAAAAAATCCCCTAATCGTTACGTTAAAAAATGTAATAAATGAATTAAAACCTGTTAACATATAAACATTAACAACATTAATCAAATTATTAAAACAAATATAATCCACAAATTTACCAAATTTTAGGTAGTTTTTTTTAATTATGCGAACTACTATGTCAAACACTAAACAAAAAAAAAATAAAAAATCTCCAATCATTTACATTTCATCCGAACATCTTCTAACTCTTACCAATTTCTATCAACTTCTTTCAATCTTTCCCGACATTACAGCTCCTACTAATCATTCTTTACAAAAAAAAAAAAAAAATCAACTCCTTCTAAGTCTTTCTTACTATTATCAATTTTTATCGACTTTACTTATTTATCAATTCATATTTACCCATGAAAATGACATGCTGAAATTGAAGGAAATTCAATTTGGAAAAATTGTTAGAGAAGATTCCAAAGTATAACTTGCTTCTTTTTCAAGTCATTGCATGGCTGTCATTGGGTCACGTTTTCATGGTTGTTTCTTCTGGATCTTATCTTGAATTGGTACAATCTTCCTTATGACTAATTCCAATGACTAATTGCTTCAAAGAAAGGGACTTACGACAAAGGGGGTAAGGTCTATAAAAATTCACTATACCCTTCAGCGTAAGATAAACTTGCTTATGATTGTTATTACTATGATATGCTACGAAAAGTAGGGAAAAAAATTGTTTACAATTATTTTATTAAGAGCACTTTTAATCCATATTTCATATTTTAGAACTCTATCTTATCGCATTAGAAAAAGTTTCAATTTTTTGAAGCTCGTGTATTCCTCTACTTCTCCAACTCACGAAACTTCAACTTAAATCACTTAATAAAATATTTGTAATTGACCCACCTCATAATATAATTTTTTTTAATAACCTAAATAATATTTTTAAGAAAGGAAAAAAAAGAAAAACAAAAAAAAATCATAAAAGGACAGAAAGGGGGAACCAGGGGGAACGCACTACGGCAAATTATTATATACAACTAGGAGTTTATACTCCTATTGCCACATAGACATATATTTTTCAATGTGTATTTGTTATATTAGCTGTTATTAATATATATTTTACTTACGTAATTTTCAGAAGTATATACTCTTAGGTATATAATATAGGTTTTGACGGGTTACCATGACTACTTGGGAGACACTTGCAACAGAAACAAATGAGCAGCAGCCATGTGGCTTTGGGGCCTACCCAGTTGAATTCGCATTCCCCGGGTGCGTGTGCTCTAAGACGAGTGTCCTGACAACTACCAATTGCACTTCTGGTATCGAGCCCTTTCTTGTGTTTTTTCCGTTTCCACTTGGGGGCTACTAAAAGAAAAAGGCACAATGATGGACGGCGTTTATATAAAGCATGTGGACGATTTGCAAAAGGTACTAGTGTTATTTGCAACTTGTAAGACATGTAGAACATGTTAACATGTGTTTATGTTGAGTTGGAAGGATCGAGTTGAATGGTCTCTGAAGTTTTTTTTTTCTCGATAATCAACTTTTGAAAGAAATCTGTTTTTTTTTTTTCTTGTTCTTCGTGAATATGACGAGAGGCCTATCGTATGAAGGAAAATAACTTTTTGAAGGGTTTCAACTGTTTTGACTAGTTAAAACAGTTAAATTGGCATTTGGTGTAAGACCTGTTTGGAAGAGCTTTTTGAATCCAAAAAGTTCTTTTTCAAAAGGCTATTTGCATTAACCTTTTGGGAATAACTGTTTGTGAAAATGACATAACTACCCAAGAGTTTGAAGAAATTAGGCAATTTTTTATGTGCTCCAGGGAGCACATACTCTCGTTATTCATGTATATATATATATATATATATATATATATTTCACTCGTGTATTTGCCATATATTTATTTTCTTAATATATATTTGATGATGTGGCTTGTGAAAGCATATGCTCCAAGGAGTATGATAGACGTATTGAAGAAATTACACCATACGTCATTAGTCTTTTGTAGTGATATTTGATATTGTGTATTGTTTAAATTTAATCTTTTCAAGATTAAATTATTCGAATATATAAATTTCAATTCATAATAATAAAATATGTAGCAAATGATAAAATAATATTTTACGACATAATTATCGTGTAGATAGATATAGACAAGTTGAAAAGAAACAAAAAGATTAATAAGAATACAAATTATGTACAACTAGTAACAAATTAAGTTTTATCAATGAATTTAATTTGTGCGTATGACATCAATTTAATTCTCTTTGGAAAGAAAATAAGATAACTAGTAAATGAAAAAATTATTTTTAATTAAAAAGCAATTTAGAGATAAGGGCACAAATGAAATTGTACTGAATATATGTTTTAAAAACAGCTAATTTTATCAAATACTTCTTTTATAAACAGCTAATGCAAACAACTAATTCAAACAGCTAACAACTAGCAGCTAATACAAATAGTTAACAACTGTTTACTAAACAGGGCCATAGATGGGACTTAGACTCATATTTTCGATACTTATTTCTAGAATTTGATGTTGAACGTTGAATGGGTGCCTAAGTTTAGCTTCCATGAGCAAAAAATGTCTAGGTAAAGGTGGTCTGATATGGAAGGCTTTCCTTTACCACACAATTGTATGGAGTCTAAGACATGGAATCCGTCATCAATCTTAGTAATATGACATGCATTTTGCTGGTAATAAACAATGTAGGTTGACAAGTACTCGATTTAATCAATCTACAGAATATTCCAAAAACTTGGAGTAATAGTGGATTTCTTTAATTTAAGTGCTTTCGTAATTGAGCAGGACTTGTTGCAACCACAGAATAATTTACTTTGGGCCCTGTAAAATTATTTTGTCCTAGTCATTTTCAGCATTTTCTAAGTTCATCCTATTTTTTATCCCAAAAAAAAAAAAGCTCTGGTCCACAATGGTATTGAAAATGATGTCTTCTTTGGGACCGCACTAGTGGCCTCCCAAATATTTTCCTTCACAGGACATGTAGGAGCGGTGTAGCCAACTTCCTCACACAATGAATATCTTTTTATCTGTTTTCCTGTTTCTCATCCTCTTCTAATTCACTTCTTTCTTGAACATCCTTTTGTTGTTGACCTTGGAGGACAAAGGACCTCATCCTCTCTCTCCACCTCAAGGCTTGTCACGATATTTTCTATTCGGAATGAATATGTTCTTTGTGACGAAGGACCTATGTCACTTTCCTTGTCATGACACCAACGCAATGGTAAATAAGTTGATGGAATTTCATAACAATCTTTTTGGAGGAACACACGTATGTGACGACAAACTATTCCCCAAAATTCGAAATTCTTACAACTACATCTTATTTGTCCGTCCCAAAAAAACACGATGCTCTTTTTCGCCCGCTCTGGTCTAATATATATCTTAAGACAAATTCATTGCCGCTTATATAGAGAATTGAGTAAAGAGTCTAAAGACCTGCTCGACCAAACTCTTCTTGAAATTTTTTAAATGCAAATGGAGTAAGAACTCTCGAAGCATGTTCTTTCAAAGGGGACTTGCTATTCAATGTTATGACTTTATGGTTAGTCATCATTTTATCACGAGAGTTTGAATGCTCCATGTCTTGAATTGCTAGTTGCACCTAATGAACTGGTAATTAAGAGAATGTAAGCAAAATGGTGTATTAGATATTGATCAAGCAAAAACAATAACCCAATAACTATGTAATACTTTAAAAAAAAAGGAACCAAAAATTAAAAGAAATCAATCAAATAAATAAGAACTATTCCTTTAGAAAGTGGATAATGAGAGGAAGTATACTTACTTGTTTGGCAAAGTCTTTCAAGCATGTATGACAACAAACAACAAACTCCCAAAGTGGGTCCCGCTTTCGCGGGGTCTGGGGAGATCCAGCTGTAGGCAACCTTACCTCTACCGGTATTTCTACCCATAGAGAGGTTGATTCCATAAGACCCACAAAACAGTTTTGAGAAAAAGGTTTGGAGAGAAAACGATTGCAAAACCATTTACCGAAGTAAGAGAAAGGGGAGGAGAAAAGGTTTCGGATAAGCGAATAAAGAGGGGGTGGAGACATACCTCAACAAGCATGTATGAGATGACTCAAATTTCTTGATTAACGCATTTATACTCTCTGATATGCCCGTAGTCGTCATTTCTCCAAAAAATAATCTCGAAGATAAGCTGGTGCGCAAAACATTCTTACATCGTATAAACGTGTTTGTGGTCAATCAAACTGTACTGCTCCACCACAAGCGGCCATTCATGCTTAAACTCCTCAGAAGATGTAAGATTGTACAACTTGAAAAAATCAGCACACCAATCTTGATAGTTAGTATGAAGAATGGTACAATAACCACCCACTAAACTTCGATGTAATATGCCAAATACAAAATATATGTTTAGTAGTTGGCATTTCTATGACAATTGCATCCGTCAACCATGGGTCTTGATCGGTTATGATAATCTTTGGTGTCTTTCCCATCATTAAAAGTCTATCATGAAGAGTGAATAAAAATGAATAAAAGTTAGAATAGAAAAATAATTGCATTCAACTGAAGGTTCTAAACAAAAACAAAAATACAGTAACAAATTAACATTGTAATACCAATAAAATTTGCACTTTTATAGTAATTATATTATATTACAACTATAAGAGCAAAACCATTCACAGGTTGAGCACATCAATCTAACAATATATTAAGAAATTTTTTTATTTTTTATTCTCATTCGGTGAAGCCTTGTATCTTGTCACTACAGGAGTAGTATGCAAAATTCTAAATCAAAAATAATTATATATTACTATCTTCTACTTAGTGGCAATATTTTAAAAAGAATCAACAATATTTTTGAAACATACCTTCATAAGCCACATGAAAGCAGAAGTTGTCTCATTGCGGAGAAGTGCATAGCAAATAAAATTGTCTTGCCATGGTTGTTGACACCAACAAAAATCCCACAAGGGATATCACGTGCATTCAAGTTGTACGTGGTATCAAATAATAAAACATCTCCGTAAGATTCATGCCAATCAAAGCATTGACTCGGCGACCAAAATAAATGCTCTAATCTTCTCTCTCCATCCATTGTAAATGCATAGTAGAATTTTGAACTTGCCATTTGTTCAAATTTTATATAGTCTAGAAGGTCCTTCATTTCACTAGCAACCATCTTCTTCTTAACCTTCACAAAGTGGTTGTGAATGTCTCCATCAAGAAATGGAAGTGTCCCATGTTGAACATTGTTTTCAAGTTCAATGGCTCGAACAATTTGTCTAACACTGAGACTCGCCTCTTTGTATAAAAGAATGCGACTTTCATCTTTAGGACTAATGGATCGCTTTGTTGGCAAAATCGCATTTCAAAAGGCGATAATAAGTCACGAGTATGATTGTTAACATATTTTGTGACATACCACTCTTCTGGAAATATATCAAAGTATTTGTGGTAAGTAATACGTAAGTGGGCATTACAACCACATTTGGACGATTCCCGATTTCGTGGATCCTAGTTGGGTCAGATATCGTTGATTGAGGCTTTCCTGCACAATGACTATAGAAGTTCCGGCGCACAAATTTTCCTTCTTTCTTAGAACTTTGATCTTTTCGAACCAAAATCCTTGCTGCTTTGTAAATCTTTTGTAGCATTGAAATGCTTCTTCATCACTAGAGAAGGTCTACCGGATGAACGGTTCAGGTGCAAGTCCAGTTTCATCATATGGAGGTCCGTTCAAATCAAACTCTCTCATATTCGTGCTAGCACAATTAAGTAAAGTATTGGAGATGACACAGTGTATAGAAAGGCTATTTAGTAGGAGAATTACTACAATTGACTTGGCTAGCAAAACTATTATAATATTAGCAAAGTTTGGATAGGCTTCCCGCCAATATATTATGCAATATGTAGGTTGTTGCCGCCAAGAAAATTTAATTGCTTTGGCAGTAATAATAGTAAAAGCCTCTTTGCCTACTCTACGTTTGGGAAATCACATAACTAATAAATAAAGGATAGTGATTTTACTAATTAAAGAAGTGATAGTAGGATAGTTAAAGTAATTAAATGAACCTTAACCACTGCCCTAAGGGCAATGGATAACAAAACCCGTAAGTAACTTAACATTTGACTTTTCAAAATAAAAAATATTTATATATTTAAAGAAAAGTAAGTAAATGAAGTGATATTTCATATTTATGTGTTAGCTTTCTTAAAGAGTTTTTTTATATGTCTTGATGAAAGACAAAAAGAGATTAATCAATTGACATATTCATCATGTTACATTTGTATTATCTTGATATTACAATGGTGATTATAATTGAAAAATATTATGATTGATAATATCTCTTTGATTATGAGTATTTCCTTATTATTAGGGATCCTTATAAAGTAAATATCAAGATTTAAATTCTCCTTAAATGCTTGATATTTGACTTGAATTTTTGGAAAGCAACCGCCAAGAAAATCCTCATTGGCAAAAAGAATGGGAAGTAGCCGTTGAGAATATATCCATCAGCTCAAAAATTGGAAGGAGCCGTTGAAGGAAGATCAAAACAAGCCGAAAATTGCTCATAGCTGTTGGTTGCTGATTTTGCTAAAATTTCAAGGGCACTGAACTACAGTCCAAGGCATTGAACTGAAGCAGGAATCCAGATTGTGTCTAACGGCTAGTTTCCAACAAATCCTCCAAGTTTTCCCTATAAATACAAAGTTGAATCAGAGCAGAGGAGATCAAGAATTGCAAGCACTCATTGGCATACTACTCACTCAAGCAATACATTGACATCCATTGCGCTTACACTTGCTTCCTTTACACATTACTCGAGAACTTATTGGCATACCTTGAGCTTAAATTTGCTTATATATATATATATATATATATATATATATATATATATATATATATATTACATTTCATTGTATTGTTCAAGTTGTAATTTGGGTAGGATTATAGAGTTGAAGGGTCAACTCTACTGAGCCTAGTTGAAGGGTTCAACTTGTGACTTGGAACTTAGAGTAAGGGTACTCTAGAGTTGTGTAATCAATCATCCTAATAAAAGTTTGGGTTAATCCTAGAGTTAGGGAACTCTACGAGGGGATTAAGCCTTTTGAGGGTCAACCTCGTTAACAATCGATTGTGTTTTGTCCCGATTTACTTTTCCGCATTTACATTTCGATTGTTTAACAACCTTGATCATCACCCTATTCAACCCCCTCTAGGGTGATCTTATAGCCTTTGATTCTTCAATTGGTATCAGAGCTATACCCACTATACTTTGGCTCTATCGTCAAGTGGGAAACGATCATCGCCACCACTAGAGACGGCTATTATGATCAAGGTCGTTCCACTATTAGACCTCCTTTATTTAGAGACACTAACTTTTCTTATTGGAAAAACTTGATATAGATCTTTATCAAAACTGAAGACTACGAACTGTGGAACATTGTTACCAAGGGACCATATGTTCCAATGACAATCATTAATGGAAAAAGTCAGTCGAAGATCGAGGAACAATATACACATGAGGACTTTGCAAAACTCTCTAAGAACTTCAAAGTTATGACCATTTTATATTGTGGTCTTGATGCCAATGAATATAACCGTATTTGCTCTTGTGAAATAGCTAAGCAGATTTGGGACAAGCTGGTTGTGACATATGAAGGAACGAGTCAAGTGAAAGAAACAAAGATTAATATGCTCGTTCACCAATACGAGTTATTCAAAATGCAACCGGACGAGTCTATCAAAGAGAAGCTCACACACTTCACTGACATAACCAACAACCTTAAGTCCCTCGGCAAGTCCTATACAAATAAGGAGATGGTCAGAAAAATTCTTCGATGCCTTCCTAAGAGCAAATGGCGTCCTAAGGTCACTGCAATTGAAGAAGCCCAAAACCTCAAGACATTACCTCTGGATGATCTACTTGGGAAGCTTATGACTCATGAAATCCATCTTACAGAAGATCAAGAAGTAGATAAAACTAAGAAAGGAGTAGCATTCAAAATATCAAATGAAGACTTCATATCCTCGGAAGACGAGTCAAGCGAAGATAATGAAGACTCTATGGCAATGATTGCTAGAGGATTGAAGGAAATGTTCAAGTCAAAAAGATTTGACCCCAAAAAGTTCTTTAAGAAGGGATCTTCATCAAAGAAGAATGAGAAATACTCAAAAGGTACAAAATTTTCTAATAATAAATTTGAATCTAATATAGGTCCTTGTTTTTGTTGTGGTTTACTAGGGCATATTGCAAAGGATTGTCCAATCTTGCAAAAGAAAGCAGAAAAATGGAAGGAAAAGGCCAAACAAGAATTCAAGAGAGCGATGATAGCTGCATGGAGCGACAACGACTCAAGTGATAGTGAGAATAAAGGAGAACAAGCGATAGATTTTTGCTTCATGGTGAATGAAGGCCAAATCCAAGAAGAAGAAACCAAGTATGAAAGCTCAAATGAGGTAGATTATTTTGAATTTCTTGAATGTTCTAAAGATGAATTAGCCCAACCCTTGGTTAATTACATTGAATGTGAGCAAAAATATTTGTCCAAAATAAAGTCTTTAAAGAAAGTCATTCGAAACTTATCATTTGAAAAAGAGGCCTTACAAATGATGAACTTCATATGAAGATTGGTACTCTTGAAACAAAGAAGCAAGAAGTTCAATCTAAATGTGAACGTTTTGAAAAATTGTTTTTAAAGTTTTCAAAGGGACATGAAAATTTGGACAAATTATTAGGCTCTCAAAGGATGTCATTCAACAAAGAAGGAATTGGGTATAATGTCTTTAATAAAAAAAAAGTCTATAAGAACTTATTTGTTCATTCGATCTCCTAAAACAAATCTCATATTAAATGCAATTATTGCCTAAAGAATGGTCATATGTCTTATTCATGCCCCTTTAGAAAATCTAGCCCTAGGTTAGCTCAAATTTGGGTACCGAAAGCCGCAAGACTGCCCAATGCGAATTGAGGGAAAATCCTCTATATGTACTAATTATGTTCCTAAGTTCTTGCAGGTCAAGCTAATGAGAAATTCATTACTGCCAAAAAATTCAAGGCCTTCAATTGCAATCCAAGGCATTAAACTGCAGGCAGAAATTGAGTATCTTTAATATGACAAATTCAAATGCTTGAATTTTTATGTCAATAGCTTCAATAGTGATAATATTTGGATTCTTACAAAACATAAATGATTTTACTATTCATGATCTACTTTCTATTTGTGGCATTTTGATTTCAAAATTTTTTGAATTTTAAAATTTGCTTTATTATCCTTGAAATTTGAGCATGATTTATCTTATACTATTATGACATGTTATTATGCACTTATGATCTCATTGCTTTTGTGCATAATTATTATGATACCTAATACTTATATTGCTTGTATCTAAAAAAAAAAAAAACTATATCACTTGATCATTTTTCGACAGCCTCGATTTACTCTTGATAAGGGGAGAATTTTGTTAATGTTAATCACTTATTGCATCATTGTGTTGTTTATGAGAATTTCAAATCAATGAGCATTGGTATATGTGATTGATTTCATGGTTAGTATTTTATCCCTTATATATTTTTTTTTTGAGTGCCGTGGATTGAGGGGGAGCACCTTTATATGACATTGACTTATTAAGGGGGAGCTATATGTGTTTATCATAATAAGCTTCAATTTTTCTTTCTCTTTCTTATGCTATCTTTTTGATGAAATGCAAAAAGGGGGAGAAGTATTTGGAAAACTTTTCATGGTGTGTCATTCAAAATTGTATGGACTTGTTATTTTCATTGGGTCTTGTCTTTCATAAAAAAGGGGGAGATTGTTAGCTTTCTTAAAGATTTTTTTTATATGTTTTGAAGAAAGACAAAAAGAGATTAATCAATTGACATATTCATCATGTTACATTTGTATTATCTTGAGATTACAATGGTGACTATAATTGAAAAATATTATGATTGACAATATCCCTTTGATTATAATTGTTTCCTTATTATTAGGGATCCTTATGAAGTAAATATCAAGATTTAAATTCTCCTTAAATGCTTGATATCTGACTTGATTTTTTGGAAAGCAATTGCCAAGAAAATCCTCATTACCAAAAAGAATGGGAAGTAGTTGTTCAGAATATATCCATCAGCTCAAATATGTGAAGGAGCCGTTGAAGAAAGATCAAAACAAGCTGAAAATAGTTCATAGCTGTTCGTTGCTGATTTTGCTAAAACTTCAAGGGCACTGAACTGCAGTCCAGGGCACTGAACTGCAGTAGGAATCCAGATTGTGTCTAACGGCTAGTTTCCAACAAATCCTTCAAGTTTTCCCTATAAATACAAAGCTGAATCAGAGCTGAGGAGATCAAGAATTGCAAGCACTCATTGGCATATTACTCACTCAAGCAATACATTGGCATCCATTACGCTTAAACTTGCTTCCTTTACACATTACTCAAGAACTTATTGGCATACCATGAGCTTAAATTTGCTTATATATATATATATATATATATATATATATATATATATATATATATTACATTTCATTGTGTTGTTCAAGTTGTAATTTGGGTAGGATTATAGAGTTGAAGGGTCAACTCTACCAATCCTAGTTGAAGGGTTTAACTTGTGACTTGGAACTTAGAGTAAGGGTACTCTAGAGTTGTATAATCAATCCTCCTAATTAAAGTACGGGTTAATCCTAGAGTTGGGGAACTCTAGGCGAGGATTAAGCCTTTTGAGGCCCAACCTCATTAACAATCGATTGTGTTTTGTCCCAATTTACTTTTCCGCATTTGTATTTCGATTGTTTAGCAACCTTGATCATCACCCTATTCACCCCCCTCTAGGGTGATCTTATAGCTTTTGATTCTTCATTCTGGAATTTATACTCTAACAGATTTTTCCTTTTCATGTTCTCCATGCCCCAGCCCAGGTTGCCCAGATACTTCAATCATTTTTGGTTAAACTTCCCTGTCCTTCATTATTGTTGATAGTCAAGACAATTTCAAAGATCTAGAAATGTGAATGTCAAAGTTGTATGATTTAGGGCTTTTTGGTGTGCCAAGTTGTTCTTTGATGCTTGTTTTTGAAGGTTAATGTAATATTTTACGAATTAGCAGCCTGAGTTTAGATTAGGGTCTGCTCTTGTTCAAAGTTTAGATTTGATTTTAGGAGTTCCATTTTGAATATTTTTATGATCGTCTATTGGTTAATAACAATTGCTGAAGCTTGACTCATTGCTTTTGAAACAATGAGAGTCCATGACAATGGGGAAATTGAAGAAGCAAATATAGGACATTCAGCATTGGCAGATGCAAGCTATGAAATATGGATAACTCTTGATTTGGATTCCACAACATCGGCTAAAACACGACTAACAATTGAACAAACATCATGCTAGATATAACAGACCAATATTTACAATGTGACAAACCCTTCAATTCAATGCGTGTTTTGTTTGCTTTGGTTATTCCCTGCGGTCGGGAGTTCGAGCCCCCTCATGCACACTTTTATTGTTTTATTTTTTTATTTTCTGCCTTTGTTCTCCTCCTTTGTCGCCTTCAACACCCTATCCTAGACAGAACCTCGGAAATCCCACCCTCGACATTGCCACACACCCAAAAACCCTTAATTCTGACACCTCTTCCCGAAATTCCTAAGTTCACCAATGAGTTTTATATACGTGAGCCTTCTAGTGAAATTTTAGGCAGAGCTAAAAGAAAGAGACAATAAATAAGTGGTAAATAACAAATATTATAGTATTGTTTTAGCAGAGTGTCTTTGCAGATAACATTTTACCTCAAAATTTTGTATTCTCTTTCCAGGTGTAAAGAAAAGGAAAAACAAGGCTATCACTGAGAAGTATTGGGATTCATGTTAGCTAACAATACCAAGCCTATATGGGTGAGTCCAACCATTCTCTATCTTTTTTTCAAAATACCAACAACAACAACAACAACACCTCCCAGTGTGGGTCCCGCTTTCGCGGGATCTGGGGAGATCCAGTTATAGGCAACCTTACCTCTACCGGTATTCCTACCCATAGAGAGGTTGATTCCAGGAGACCCACGAAAACGGTTTTGAGAAAATGTTTTATAGAGGAAAGCGCTTGCAAAGCATTTAAAGATGACAAATAGTGCCAAAAAAGCTGGAATTGAAAGCAAGCTGAAAGGACTACCTCAACACTCCCTGATAAGCATCTGCCGTCACTCCCAGAAAAAGCAACCTGCATACAAGCATGACAGACCCCTACCAGCACTAAGCCACTGCAACTACTGATAACTACAGAGACGCTTCTTTGCCATTTAAGATTCTAATCCTATCCCGCCACAACCTCCTATCCTGAGCCAGGTCCTCCGACAGACCCACTACTTTCAAGTCCTCTCTAATCACCCCGTCCAAATTCTTCTTCGGTCTACCCCGTCCTCTCTTACCATCGGGAAGGTCGATCAACTCACACCTCCTCACTGATGCGGACGTACTCCTCCTTTTGACGTGGCCGAACCATCGGAGTCGTGATTCCCTCATCTTTTCTTCTATGGGGGCCACTTTAGCTAAGTCCCTGATTACCCCATTTCTAACTCTGTCCATCCTCGTGAAACCACACATCCACCTGACCATCCTCATCTCAGCTACCATCAACCTCTGGACCTAATTAATGTAATCTTTTTGCTACTTACATAGTTTTAAATTGTTAGCTTGATCATATGACATGATATCATTTGACTGTATGCCACAAATATAGAATCTAAAATAGTTCAAAAAAAAGTATCATGAATTCTACAAGAAGACTTTCAATGAATTCGCAACCCAAGTGCTTACACACACTTCACTATCAAGTTATGGTCCATTTGGCGTTTCACCCTTAGAATTGCACTAGATTTATAGTAGACATGACATGTTACTTGGTTGAGTCTTGTGCTAGAAGAAATGTAGTTTTGGAGTATGCTTTTTAATTACCTATGGAATGACACCTTTGATTAACGAAGATATCATCAATCCAAAAACAAAGAAAATATATCTGCATGTAAAACGTAGTATTATGCTATATGTCCTCAGAAAATTCGCTAGAAATATTATTCAATTAAACATGAGAGAGAGTAGCATTGGAGAGAGAGAATAATATTATACGGTTGAAGTTAATATGGTTTCAGTGTTATAGTATTAATCAATTATTAGTCTATGTTGTGAAATATTATCCATATAATTTTTTTAGAACAATTTTGAGTTACTAAGCAATTGAATATGTTACTCCTTGACATATACCTTGCACAAGCTTTTTTTGGTTTAATTTTTTAAACTCCCAACTTTTCATGTTAGTCTTTACCCTCTTCACACTTATGTGAAATGACCTCAAAGCCCACTTTTAGAACCTTTTTAGAATTAAAAAATAAAAGAAAAATTATGCACATTTGACAAATTTACTAAAGATATATAAGCTTAATAAAAAAATAATACACAATATATTAAATAATGAATTGAAAATTAAATAAGGAATTTCTATATACTTTAATTGACTTTTCTCTCCCTTGATCAAAACTAAATGGGTAATGTTTAGCATATTCATTTAAATAAGTATATCAAATTAATATGATAAACTAGGTGTCAAAAAAATTGAGATGAAAAGGTTTGAGGGGTTTGTACGTTAATATCTCAATGCAGTAGTGTTTGTGCGAGACAAGATCAGAGCTGCAATTCAAGAACTGTATCGAATGTGAAAGAATTCATTGTATTGATAATGATCTCAGCTAGGCTCAATGTTTTTATATATACACGTCTAGAGCCTGCTAAGTTGTGTTCTCGCCCAAAGTTAGTTACAACAACCTGGAAGTTGTTATAACAGCAGGGCAAAGAAAGAAAGAAAAGAAAAGAAAGAAAGAAAAAATACAGTGGAAAATGTAATGACTCTAACACCCCCCCTCAAATTGGAGGGTGAGAAATCCCCAATTTGCCTAAGATGGAATGATGGGGAAGGCCAGGCAACTGCTTAGTGAGGATGTCTGCAAACTGAAGCTTGGTACTGACATGACTAAGAGAGATCAATCCCTCCATAAGTTTTTTCCCTACAAAATGACAATCAAGTTCAATGTGCTTGGTCCTGTCATGATATACCGGATTCTTTGCAATGTAGATAGCAGCTTGGTTGTCACACTTGAGAGGAATGGGAGTGATGTCTTCTACTGTAAGCTCATGTAACAGCCTACTCAACCAAGCAAGCTCAGCTACCAATCTTCTCATGATGCGATACTCTGCCTCAGCAGAGGAGAGGCTAACAGTCTGTTGCTTTTTGGACTTCCATTATATGAGGGATTGGCCCAAAAAGACCACATATCCAGTGACTGACTTTCTAGTGTGAGGGCATGATGCCCAATCAGCATCACAGTAAGCCATGAGAGATAAAGAAGGATCATTATTAAGTAGGATACCCAAGGTCGGCTGACTTTTGAGATATCTAAGTACATGAATTGCTGCATGAAAATGAGAAATTCTTGGACATTGCATGAACTGGCTAAGGTGTTGAACAACAAAAGCAATGTCAGTTCTGGTGTGGGTAAGGAAATTCAACTTCCCAACCAGCTGTTTGTATTTTGTGGGATCAGAATAAGAGTCTCCTTCATCGTGTCTCAACTTAGAGGTGATATCAAGAGGAGTAGTGACCCCAGGAGAGTTGTCACATTGGAATTCCTTGAGGAGTTCCAAAGTGAACTTCCTCTGAGTAAGAATTAAACCTTGAGTGGATTGTAAGACTTCCATGCCTAAGAAGTAGCTGACCAAACCCAGGTCCTTGATCTCAAAGGTGAGATCAAGATATTCTTTCAAGCTTCGTATCTCAGGCTCATTATTCCCAGTGATCAAAATGTCATCAACATGAACTGCCACAAAAACAGCAAAGTTATCCTCTTTCTTATGGAACAAGGAGTAATCATTCTCCGAATGCTTGTAGCCTCGCTTTTATAACACTTCAGCCAACTTAGCATACCATTGTCTGGATGCCTGTTTAAGACCATATAAAGATTTTCTGAGCTTGCAAACAGCATTGGGAATGTTAGAGGTTAAACCCTGAGGCAACTTCATGTAAATGTCTTCATGCAAATCACCATGAAGAAAAGCGTTATTCACATCTAGTTGATGCAAACTCCATTTCTTCTTGACTGCAACTGACATTAAGGTTCTTATTGTGGTCGTTTTGACCACAGGGGAAAAGGTTTCTGTATAATCAATTCCTTCTTTTTATGTGAAACCTCTTACAACTAGCCTTGCCTTCAGCCTTTCCACTGATCCATCTGCTTTAAATTTTGTCTTGTGAACCCATTTACAAGAGATAGGTTTCTTTCCAACTGGTAAAGGGACAATGTCCCAAGTTTGGTTGTCGAATAGAGCCTGAAATTCCTTGTTCATGGCTTCTTGCCAGCCTTGATGTGTAATGGCTTCCTCATAGCTAGATGGCTCAACAATGTCCAGATTCGATAAAAGGTGCTGACTGTGAGATGAAAGACAGAAAGAAGACATGGATGGTGGAGATAAGCAGAGATTAGTGGCTGTAGAGGAGCAATTTTCATGACAGAATGCAGCAGGGGAGCACAGAACATAGTCTCTCAGGTAGCTAGGAGGTTTATGGGACCTTTGTGGTCTGCTGTCACCTTCAATGTTAGATGTCACAGGATTTTGAAAAACTGTACAGCTATCTAGATCAATATAAGTATGAGAAATATCATGGAAAACTTCAGTAGAGGGGATTGGTAAGAGCTTGGGAACTTCTCGAGGACAAGAAAAAGGGAATGTATCTTCATGAAACACAACATCTTTGGATACATAAAATCTTTGATCGGCTAAGGACATGACCCTATAACCTTTCTTACCATGGGGATAACCCAAAAATACACAAGGAAGAGCCCTGTTATGGAATTTGTCTCGGCCTTGCTTGAGAGTAGACATATAACATAGGCATCCAAAAACCCTCAAGTGATCATATTGAGGTTGTGTACCAAACAGCAGTTCAAAAGGGGTTTTGAACTGTAATAAAGTGGTAGGCATTCCATTGATCAAATAGGTAGCAGTGAGCAAACATTCTCCCCAATACTTCATTGGTAAGTTGGATTGAAACATCAAGGCCCTACTAACTTCAAATAGATGTTTGTGCTTCCTTTCCACTACCCCATTTTGCTATGGAGTCTGTGTGCAACTGGTCTGATGAATTATACCAGTGGTAGCAAAGAAATTTATAGCTTCATTGCTCAATCCAAGCTCTAAAGCATTATCACTTCTAACAACCTTGACAGTACCATTGAACTGTGTTTTTGCCATAGCTATAAAAGACTTAATCAAGTGGAATGCTTCATCTTTAGTCACCATAAGATGAGTCCATGTGGACCGTGTATAGTCATCCACCAAGGTTAAGAAGTATCTCTGTCCATGGTGTGTTTTGGTGTGATATGGACCCCAGGTGTCCACATGTATTAATTCAAAAGCCTTAGTAGAAGAGATGGAACTGTTATGAAAAGGTAATCTCTGTTGTTTTGCACGAGGGCAGATATCACAAGGAGTAAAAGTTCTGTTTGTATTTATTGCTGAAGAAAGACCTTGTAGTACATGCATATATTTCAGCTTCCTAAAAGAAACATGACCCATTCTTTTATGCCACAGAAAAACAGGTGTGGACTTATCACAAGTAAGAAAGCATGGAACAACATTATTATCAACTTTGTCACTACAAGGTAAACAGTCAGAGACAGAATCAAACACCAATCTGCTGGCAACTTCAGCATCCAATATGTATAGTCCTTGGTTTGACCTACCAATCTCCAGAGGCGTCTTCAGAGAAGGGCCCTGCAAAATACAAGAATGTTATGAGAAAATAACCTGACATTTCAGTTGCTCACTAAGCCTTTTGACTGAAAGAAGATTGAACTGAAGATATGGCACAAATAAAGTGTGACGCAGAGTCAAAGTTCTGCCAATCTTTAAATCTCCAACCTGTGACACGTTTACTCTATTACCATCGGGTAAGGTAATAAGAATAAGATCCTTTAGTGGTCTAATGTTATGAAGAAGGGTTTTATCAAAGACCATATGATCACTTGCTCCAGAATCCACAATCCAAATTTTTCCATCCAACTTGCATGTGCAGCAGATAGAGTTAGCAACACTAGCATTTTTGAATGAGGTAGAATGTATACCTGCCATGTAAGCTGTAGAAAATCCTTGCTGTGAAGAAGAAGACTCTTGTAAGGGCCGTTTATTTGCATGTAATTTGGCCAAAAATTGCAACATCTGCTTGGACTTTTCAGCATCTAGCCTAGGCAGAATAGGCTGAGTTGTTGGACTTGCTGAGGTAATTGGAATAGTTGAACCTGAATTGTTCAGACTTTGCTGAGAAACTTCTGTCTGTCCATTACCTTCAGTCCAGGCATTATTGGCAAATCTACCCGTTCTTGTCTTGAAAGACTGCTGCTGCCTAGGAGGATAGCCATTAATCTTATAGCATTTGTCAACTATATGTCCATGTCTCTTGCAATGATCACAAAAGAGATGAGAAGTCCTCATTCCATTAGGTTTCCTCTGAAAATTTGAATAGTCTGGTTTATGTGGCACTGCACAGAATGAGGCTGAATCTGTCAAAAAATTAGTGGTATTTTTGACATGTCTTTGCCTTTCTTCTTGGATCAATAGAGAGTAAGTCTGTCCAAGAGAAGGTAGAGGATTCATCATCAAAAAATTCCCTCTCACACTGGTATAGGAGTCATTTAGCCCCATGAGAAAATAGATCATGTTCTGTTCTTGTGCATATTTGACCAAAGCATTATTAATTCCACATTCACATTTTCCACAACTGCACCTTGGCATATCATCAACAGCAGTGAACTCATCCCAAGCCTTCTTAGCTCGAGTATAGTAAGAAGCGATATCTAAATCACCTTGTGAAATACTTGACAATTCCTTCTTTACTTGAAATAGTTTTGCCTTGTTAGATTGACCAAAACGGTCCACTAATTCTCCCCACATTTCGGCTGCACTATTGCAATACAACACACTTCCAAATATATCTTTGTGCAAAGAATTAAGAATCCAGGAGGCCACCAGATCATTACACCTTTGCCAATAAGGTAATAGAGAAGAATCACCAGCAGGTTTATAAATCTTACCATCAACGAAGCCGTCTTTGTTCTTGGATAATAAGGCTATCAGAAAGGTTCTCTTCCATGAATCAAAATCTTCTCAGTGGAAGGCATTGGCTACCAAGATCTGACCAAGATGGTCTGAGGGATGAATGAAATATGGATCGTTTGGCTCTACTCCAAGCGTTCGACCTCCTTGAACAACCATCGCATAAGAAACCATAAAGATGATCAAGAATCGAAGGCAAAAAGATCTATTTGAAGCGGATTGAGGAGGAAAGAAAGAAGAAGAGAAAACATCAATTGAAAAAAAATCTCAGCGCATTTTTGAGAAAGAAAGAAAGACCAGGTTTTGCTCTGATACCATGTTTGTGCGAGACAAGATCAGAGCTGCAATTCAAGAACTGTATTGAATGTGAAGGAATTCATTGTATTAATAATGATCTCAGCTAGGCTCAATGTTTTTATATATACACGTCTAGAGCCTGCTAAGTTGTGTTCCCGCCCAAAGTTAGTTACAACAACTTGGAAGTTGTTATAACAGCAGGGCAAAGAAAGAAAGAAAAGAAAAGAAAGAAAGAAAAAATACAGTGGAAAATGTAATGACTCTAACAAGTAGTGTTCTAGTTCAGTTCAATTATAAATCATGCAGGGCCAGCATTTGACACATTGGTTATTATTACTTTTAAAAGGTCAAAAAGATACGTTGCATCAGCTATTCAAAAACCTTGTCAAATGGTAACCGCTTGCATCTTGTCCTTTCTGTTTCATGGTTATCATGTTTTTCCTCTCTCTAATTCCTTTGAATTGGGTTTTTGAAGGTTGGGATGGTCTGTTTTCTTATCATCGTAGCCATTTTTTTAGTTATCTTTCCGATTTTTAGCTAGTGCGATCGGAGTAGTATTCTATCTTTCAGTAGTAATGGTCTCTCCAATTATGAGAGTTATTTTATATCTCCGATTGTGAGAGTATTTTTATGGTTAATATATATTATTTTTGTGTAGTTTTTTCATCTGTTTTCCAATGGATCAATTGTAGTTCAAAGGCGAAACGACTCTTCAAAGGATTTCGACACTTCAAATGGAACCTTTTATGCCAGAAAATATCCCTCCCCCAGTGGCGGAGCCAAGATTCTAATCAAGGGGGCGAAATTGAAAAATTAAAGGGCACTTCCAAAAAAAAAAAAAACAGAAAAGGCAGAATGAAAAGTCGAATCAGGGACCTCCCACCCAAAGCAAGGGGCAACCACCACCTTACTATGCACTCCTATGATATGTATTTATGAACTAATTAATATATATCTATTTTTCTTACCCACAAAAATATCCCACATTTAATTTTTTTTTTTTTCAAAAAGTTGGGGGGGGGGGGGTCAATTGACCCCCCTTGCCCCAACATGGCTTCGCCCATGCCCTCCCCTGAAGACTGCATTAAATTAACAGATCTATTTTGACGAAGACAATATACAATATTTGTGAATCTCTTTCCCAAGATGCACCAAGAAACAACGGTGGATTTGGGAAGCCGAACGATCAATATATGTAAAAGTGGTTCTTTTGGGATTGAAATTTTATTTTGACATTAGGGCTTGTATTTGTTTGTATTCAACTTCCCTTGTACAGGTCGTATGACTAATTATTTAATGAATTCTTCTATTTTTCAGTGCAAAAAAAAAAAAAAACCCATGTCAAATGTTGCTTGGACCCTTGATGCTAATATTTATATATATATAACTATATATAAAATTGAGTGATATCATATGAAATTGACATGTGGATAGCTTAGGTGGCGTTGAAATATGAGATGGTGAGTTGTTATTGGTTTAATTTGTCTTTCATTTATTAATAAAATTTATTAGTGGTTTTTTTCACATTTAAAGCGTTCATTATTGCACACATTTATATACACGAAAAAATTGATTTTTGTATTTTAAAAAATCACACTCATACCCAATTTTCTTCCATTATTCTATCTATTAGAAATTGTTGAAAATTGAAACTAAGGAGTAAGACAAGATTTTTCTTTTTGATGTAATTTTATCATGTAGGTACAGTAAGAGTGAGATCAATGGATGATATTTTCAAGTGGAATTTTATGTTGAGCTGGTAAAGTATTATTGGTTAATTTTTTAATTAAATATTTATTCTTATTATTTATGATTTAAAATTTAAAATATTTAAATATTTTGATGTTTTAATACTTTCTTTAACATTTTATTCGTAGCTTTTAATTCTGCTAGAGCTTTTAAAATTGGTTTAATCATAATAATTTCTAAAACGTGTGACTTGCAATTGTTGTCTTAATGCCTTAGTCATTGCTATATGATTTTGAAACAAATATTGATTGTTTGGCTTTTAAGTCTTGAAACTTATGAAAAAAGGTACTCTTTGCAATGACCCTTTAAAAGAACAACTATGCAATATTTATGTCGTATGGATTCAAAAAGATATATTTACATATTATAATATCAGTAAAATACAATTTCTTAGAGAGATTTGGTTGACAATCTATACGTTTATAACTTTATATCTTGATCATTGAGTAAGAGGTTAGTTGGTTGACCATTTTACTCCATCCAAAGAGGACCCACAATATACAATCAAATATTATCGCAAATTAAAATTTTAAATATCAAATATAAATCTATGTTCTCTCCACCATTACTTTGTGACCTCTCATTCTTTTCATTTTTATTGGGCTCACCCTTTTAAAATTTCATGCTATATTTCTCAAACAATTTGACATGTGATCTCTAATTATTTTTTTTTTCATTTTTATTATTCTCACCCTTTTGGATTTTCATGCCAAAAGTTTCTACTTTTGAAAAATTGCAATTATCGATAAAACCTACTTGTTTTAAATATAGCATTAAAAAAACTCGAACATGTTTAATTATAACGTGGAAATTTTTTTAAAATTTTATTTATTTCATGATTAACATATTATGCAGCTATACGAGTTTATAATTTTTTGAGTAATCCAATATTTATAGAATAAAATTTTTAAATGAGCGAGATAATGAAACACTAAACTCTTTGTTGTATTGTAGAATAGAGATCATGTTACATGTACAAATCAGAAATGTTGAATTACTCTCTTTGTGCCAATTTTCTTATTTGGATTCATCCTATTCCATTATTCTCATGGTACTTTTGTTATTTTTTAATATTATTCATTGCATTTTTGTTCGGCTCTTTTCCTTGGTAAATGGTTAGAAATCGCTTTGCCTTTCAAACCTTTTCACAAAACTGTCTTTGTAGGTCTTTTGGAATCAACCTTTCTATGGGTAGAAATACCGATAGAGCTAAGGTTGCCTACAGCTGGATCTCCCTAGACCCCGCGAAAGCGGACCCACACTGGAAGTTGTTGTTGTTGTTGTTGTATTCATTGCATTTTTGTTAATCACGGAATTATCTAACATATGTATATCAATTGATAAGAGAAAAAAAATAAAAAGTCGATAAATAGATAAATAATGAATCACACAAATACATTCACTAAAAAAGTAAATCAACAGCCCCTGCATCTCAGGGGTATAACACTAGTTAGTTTACCAAAACCTAATTAGAGTTTTAGCTAATAAGGGTTTTTTTTGAGGGGGGGGGGGTCAGCCACTATTTTAAGATTCCAAACATTGTTGTGGTCACTACACAAAGAAAATTGTATGTGTTCTTCTCATTGATTGCACTATTGACCTGACAACCAACAATATTGTCTTTTTTTAGATATAAAAAAAAAAATCTTCCTAATGAGAGTTTTTTTGGGTGAAAAAATAGCAAGATTGACATATTGGAGCATTAGTCTGTAGTGGAGTATCATATAACTCTAACAACAAAATGGTCATCTAACTCTAAGATTTTTTGTTTTTCCATTCTAATTTTTAGCACATTGCTCTTTGGAATATTAAATTTTGTTAACTTTATTTTTTGTGAAAAGAAAAAAAAAATGTATTAGAAGGAAGAGGGTGAAAGAAGAAAGAAGTAATAGCGCACTAATCAAGAAATAACATAGGGCATGCATTTAAGAGTATATTTGTTAATTTATGATATTGTGATATTACAATTCATTGCGAAATCATAACTTTCACATGAGACATACCTGAAAGTTATTAAATGAACAGACATAAAAAAATTTCGAGTTGGTTCAGTGTATGTAAAAATCAACAACTCGAAAGGAAATGATGAATTTTGTTTTCCGTTGTTTTTGTGGGAAGTTGAGGGGATGCAAGTAATAATTCTATTAGGGAAAGAAAATTGAAGACACTGAATTATTATGTGAATAGTGTTCCAATTTTTTAGGTCATTCTTAATTCTAATTTTTTATTCATTGTGGATTATTAATCTCAATAATATATAAATTCGTCCAAAAAAACCATGTAAAGCACTAATCAATAATACTAACGTTAATAATTGTTAGTGGCAACGTTCACTGAGCAGAAAATAAGGAGAGATGAGGGATTTTAGGAAGCTATTTTTAGTAAATAGCTATGGCTAAGTGCCATATAAAATCCCAGCTATTTTGATAGAGTTAAATATGATGATTGATTCTGTAATTTAGTAACTCCGAATTCCCACTTCTCTTAATCAAAAACGCGAGTGTGTGTCACTTAGTCTCGGGTTTGGGTCGTGGTCACACATCCGGGACTCTAGTAGCCACCGGGTTCAGATCGTGGAGCAAAGGGCGTCAAAAGGATCAGTTCGCTTCCGCAGTTTATGTACGTCCTAAAAACCCTAATTCGTTTAACAGTAGTATCAGAGCCATTTTTGGCGTTTCTTGGCTCTCGATTTTTAGCTAAACATGCCTAAATTTATTTGTTGAATTTATGCAATTTAGTTGTTTAGTTTTCTTCCTCCTGCCGTGAAATAAACACCATGTATAGGCCCCTCGACCCTTGATTGTTTTAAAAATAATAAAAATAAAATAAATAACAAAAAAAAAACCAGAAAAGGGGGAAAAGGGTGGTGCTAGTCATACCATCAGGCTGCCGCTGGAACCGCCCCAAAGGGGCGGCGCGTGGGTTGCACGCGTTGCCGAGAGAGATGCGTTTTCTCTCTTTCCTCTTCACTTTGCCCTCCACGACCCCCGATCTGTCGCCTGTAGCAAGCAAAACGCACAAACCGCCCACCTATGACGACGCGTGGGTAGCACGCGCCACATACCCACGTGACCGCCGCTGGCCAATCTATGTGATGGTGCCGGTGGTTTGCAAGAAGGGCGACCAGAAAGAGAGATCAAGGGGGTTTTTCAGATTTGGGGAGGCGGCGAGTTTTTCCTCATTTGGTGTTTTTTTTGGGTTTTGGGGCACCGGAAAACGATCAGGAGACCAGCTGGCCGGCGAACACCGGGCTTGGTGCCCGGAATCCATGGCGGCCGGGCCTTCCCAGGCCCTTTTTCCGGCACGAACCAAGGGAAAATCAAGGGTTGAAGGGTAGAAATGGGACGCAGGCGAGGTGCTCATGACAGCCGTGGCCGTGGCCTCGCCTAGTTCTGTCCATGGTGGCCGGCCGGCTCAACGGCAAGTGAAGGGCCAGAGAGGAAGGAAGAAGAAGGAGGTGTCTAGGATGGAGAGAAAGAAATATCCAAACCGACCCATAAAATGGCACCCCCCTTTCCCAAACCCATGTTCTTTTAAAAGAAAAGGGACCGGCCTCCCCTTTTGTTTTTTTTTAAATGAAAGGGGGGTGGGGCTCGATTTCTTTTTTTTAAAAAAAAAAATATTGGGGGGGGGGGTCTCCTTTTTAATGGTTTTAAATTTTAATTTCTGGTTTTAAAATTTAAAATCAAACTCAGCTTTGGAAATTATAATAATGTGTTTATTTTAATTTTATTTTGCTAGGCTAGAGCTGTTTGGTTGTCTAACTGTATCATTCTAAACATGCATGGTTAAATGTTTTAACCCGTGAATGAGTTTCATATTTTTTTTTCTATGTGAGTTTATGGTATGAAAACTGATACGTATTTATATATATGTCGCTATGTGTTCGATTTATATATAAGAGATTAGTTATTTAAACGTAAATAAATGTGTTTTATATTATGTTCTAAAATGTCTATGTGATGATAGATTATGGAATGTTAATGTGTTTAAACATTGTATTCATAAAAATGGTATTTGCAGATGACATCATTCTTATCGATGTCACTAGGCAGGGGGTAAACGACAGGTTGGAGAGTTGGAGACATACGCTGGAGGCTAGGGGCTTTCGGTTGAGTAGATCGAAAACGGAATACCTACACAGGTCCAACGGTTGATGGTCACTGAGATGAGAATGGTCAGATGGATGTGTGGTTTTACGAGATTGGACAGAATAAGGAATGGAGTAATCAGGGGTTTAGTTGAAGTGGCCCCTATAGAGGAGAAGATGAGGGAATCGAGGCTCAGACGGTTCGGCCACGTGAAGAGGAGAAGTCTGGCCGCCCCCGTGCGTAGGTGTGTGCTGATCAACCCCCTCGATGGTAAGAGAGGGAGGGGTAGACCGAAGAAGAGCCTAGAAGAAGTGGTTAGAGAGGACCTGAGAGTTGTCGGTCTTACGGAGGACATGGCTCAGGATAGGAAGCTGTGGCGGGTCAGGATTAAGGATTCGGATTATAGGGGACCGCCTCCGTAGGGGGTAGTAGCCTAGGCGTTGTAGGGTGGGTAGGGTTTTTGGTGTGCTTGTCTGCAGGTCGTGTTTTTTCTGGGTTGTGACGGCACTAAGCATCCCTGGTTTGCTCAGGTATGTCTATACTCCCTCTTTATTTTGCTATCCGACCCCTTTTCTCTTCCTCCTTCGCTCACTCGGTTAATGGTTTCGCAATTGTTTTCTCTACAACCCTTTTTCTCAAAATCGTTTTGTGGGTCGTATGGAATCAACCTCTCTATGGGTACGAATACCGGTAGAGGTAAGGTTGCTTACAGCTGGATCTCCCCAGACCCCGTGAAAGCGGGACCCACACTGGGAGTTTGTTGTTGTTGTTGTTTTTGTTGTTATTAGTAATCAAAGTATCTCATTTTTTTATTCACGGAATATGTGATGATTATGAGCTTAGCGAAATTTTCGAACATATAACATGAGTTGTAATCTTGAGTTTTCTTTGGTTACGTAAAAGATATGCCTAGTGTCCATTTTTCCTTAAAATTGTAGATATGGCTTCTAAGACTTCTATGATTGGTGAGTTGACCACCAATGAAAGGTTGGATGGGTACAACTATGACATGCAGCGCCAGAACATTCAGTTTCTTCTGGAAGAGTGTGAGGTGTTAGAACACCTCACAACCACAATGTCAGCACCCCTGACTAGAGACAAGGACGACAAGGATATTACTCATACTGATGAGTATAAAACCAGCTTGGTTGCGTACCAAGATTGGTGTAAAAAAGACCGTAAGGCACGTTATACTATGCTTTTCTGCATGCATAACGATCCTATAGGTGAGTTTGAAGTTTATCCCACTGCTAAGGAAATGTGGGATAATATTCACTTCAGGTATGGTCAAACTTCGGAGACGAGGCTTCGTGCGTTGCATCTTAAGTGGATGACGTACACGATAGACTCGAACCGAAGTATAACCGAGCATGTGCGAACTTTACAGGCCATGCTGCAGGACCTAAAAGCTGCTGGTGTGGACATTTCCGAACGCGAACAGTGAACGAATGTGCTTCGTGCACTTCCCGCTGGGGACGAAAAATGAAAACCGTTCATCACCATGATGACTCACAACGAGAGCATCAAAACTTTCGCCGACATCACCAAGCATCTTGAGCTGGAAGATGAGCGCTTGAAGGCCTGTGCTCCTCCCCCTGTAGCTTTAGTGGCCAGGGTAGACAGGCCTAAGGGCAACCAGTTCAGACGAGGGAAGAAGAAGAGTCTTCATCCCTCCAAGAAACTTGGCCCTAGAGGCGGTATTGCTAAGAACCAATCAAAGGCCAAGGGCATGGTGACGGATAAAATGGCACGAGTGACGTGCTATAACTGCAGGAAGAAGGGCCATTTTGCTTGGGAGTGTCTCGAGCCTGCTCAGGTACCTTCTTCGTTTCCTATTGTTGAACTATTTGTATGTTCCCATGCATTCGTTGCTAAATCCTTTCCTAATTGGATTGTAGATTCAGGAGCAAGCAAGCACGTAGTTCGAGATCGAGTTGGGTTTGTAGACTTTCACCCTTGTCCGGTGGGGTTGCAAACTGTGACTCTTGGAAATGGCACTGCAGAGGACGTTCTAGGAGTCGGAACGTATCGGCTTAAGTTGCGTGGAGGGAATTCGTTACTTCTTCACGACACTCTCTATGCACCTGGAGTCCGATGTTCCTTAGTGTCTTATGTCTCTTTAATGAAATTAGGTTTTCAATTTGTTTCTTGTATTGACGGTTTAGACATTTTTTATAGTGGCAATTTGTTTGGCCACACATCTTTGGTAGATGATTTCCTTGTTTTGGACTTGGATAATGAGTATTATAGTAATAATACGTCTTCTGTTTTTGTGTCATCTGCTGATTCAGACCATGATTCTGTTGTTTGGCATGCTAGACTAGGCCATATTGGTCAAGAAAGAATGACTAAACTAGCTAAAGAAGGTCTATTAGGATCGCTTACTAAAGTTAGGCTACCTAAATGTGAACCTTGTTTAGTTGGCAAAGCAACCAAGAAACCTTTTGGTAAGGCTTCTAGGGCGCTTGGTGCCTTAGATCTCATTCACTCAGACATTTGCGGACCTATGAATGTAAAGGCACGTAATGGTGCCATTTATTTCCTCACTCTAATTGACGATTACTCTAGATACGGACATGTTTATCTGTTATCACATCGTCATGAAGCTTTAGATGTGTTCAAACGCTTCGTATTAGAGGTAGAGACTAAGTTGGATCGAAGAGTTAAGACTCTTCGGACCGACTGTGGTCGAGAGTACCTCTCTGATATGTTCAAGAGTTTTTGTGAGGACAAGGGTATAGTTAGACATCTTACGATTCCTGACACTCCACAACAAAATGGTGTTGTCGAGCGTAGGAATCGTACATTACTTGACATGGTCAGGTCAATGATGGCTCAAACTAATCTCTCAATTAGCTTCTGGGGTGATGCGTTGCTTTCAGCAACTTACATCTTAAACAGAGTACCCAGTAAGAGCGTTTCAACTACTCCATATGAGTTATGGAACAGTCGGAAACCTCTTTTGGACCATTTACGACCATGGGGATCGGCAGGATATGTGCATAACCCGACTCATAGATATGGCAAACTTGGTCCAAGAGCCACTAAGATGGTCTTTATTAGATACCCTGAACATTCAAAAGGTTATGTGATGTACGGAGAACATCCTAGTGGCGGCATGAAGGAAATTGATTCCCGAAATGTCGACTTTCTTGAGGATGAGTTCCCAACTATTGGTGAAGTCAAACAGGACTTACAGTTGTATGAGTTACAACTAAACCTACCTCTCGGTGAAGGGGAGGATATGTATACTAACCGTATCACCGAGAATAGGGAATTTTTTCCTGATGCTGAAGATAGTGGGAGTACACCCAATATTCCTGCTGAAGGAAGCTTGTCTACTCAGGATGCCCAACCTGAGAACGAGGCAGACCCTCAGTCTCCCGTTAACAGAAACGAGGATAGTCCTCGTACTCACCAGCCCACACCCCAAGGGGTTAGTGGGAGTGACACCACTCCTACTCGAGGTTCTGTGCCTCGAGGGACTTCTCCTACTCAAGGTTTGGTACCTCGGAGAAAAAGGGGGAGAGAAGAGTTGGAATCTGAACAGACAATGCAACCAGGTCCAAGCATAACCCGAAGGAGTGAGCGTGGAAGAGTTCCTCGCCGATTTTTTCAAATCGAAGAGAACGTTTTCTTCTGCATGCCTTTGGAAATAGAAGAGCCAACCTCTTATGTAGAGGTTGTTGACTCACCAAATAAGGAACAATGGATGGATGCCATGAGGGATGAGTTGGACTCAATGGCTAGGAATGAAGTATGGGATCTAGTCAACCTTCCTCCTGGACGTAAAGCCATTGGAAACAAGTGGGTTTTCAAGGTAAAACGTCGGGCGGATGGGTCAATTGATAAGTTCAAAGCCCGGTTGGTGGCGAAAGGCTACACCCAAGTTGAGGGAGTAGACTATGAGGAAACCTTTTCTCCTGTGGTGAGATTAGCCTCTATTCGCCTACTTCTAGCACTAGTTGCCCATCTGGACTTAGAACTGTTCCAGATGGATGCGAAGATTGCTTTCCTAAATGGGTCCCTTGAGGAAGAGATATATATGGTACAACCTTTTGGTTTCGTATCAAAAGGGCGGGAAGACAAAGTTTGTCGTCTCAGAAAATCCATATATGGCCTCAAACAGTCTTCAAGAGCATGGTACTTCAGATTCCATGAAGCCATTACTGCATTTGGCTTAACCATGGTCTCAGAAGACCATTGCGTATATGTCAAGAAGACAAAAGTAGGAATTGTGTTTCTTACTTTATATGTCGATGACATTCTACTAGCTGGGAGTGACTTGGAGATGATCAATGCCACTAAGTGGTGGCTGTCCTCTGTCTTTGAGATGAAGGACACAGGTGAAGCTAGGTATGTCCTAGGGGTGAAAATGATCAGAGATCGTTCTAGGAAACTTCTCGGTTTATGTCAAAAGGAATATATTGAGAAAGTCTTAGAACGGTTTCGGATGCATTATTCCAAACCTGTTGATACCCCGATCGACAAGGGCTTAACCTTGAGTCTAGAACAGTGTCCAACAACAGATGAGGAAAAACAGAAAATGAGTAGTGTCCCTTATGCTAGTGCAGTCGGAAGCCTAATGTATGCCATGTTATGTACACGGCCTGACATTTGCTTCGCGGTTAGTTTGGTAAGTCGTTACCAAAGCGACCCTGGGAACGCTCATTGGCAAGCCGTCAAGAGGATGATGCGTTATCTTCGAGGAACGACTGACTTGGTACTTTGCTACCAAGGAGGAGACCTAAGATTGAGGGGGTACACTGATGCTGACTGGGGTGGAGACTTAGATGAGTCTAAGTCCACCTCTGGATATGTCTTCACCCTGGGTGGGGGAGCCATATCTTGGTGCAGCAAGAAGCAAGATTGCATAGCCCTATCGACTATGGAAGCAGAATATGTCGCTTGTTGCCTCACCACTCAGGAGGCAGTTTGGCTGAGGAGTTTTCTCCAGGATCTTGATCTTACTCCACGAGTTAATGATCCTGTAGAAATTTGGTGCGACAATATTGCTGCTATCCAATATGCTAAGGATCCTAAATTCCATAGGAAGGCCAAGCATATTAAAAGGCGTTATCATTTTGTAAGAGACGCCATAAAGTCGAAAGAAGTTATTGTAAAATACTTATCTACTGTTAAGATGATAGCGGATCCATTAACTAAACCTACTCCAAGAGATGTGTTCAAAACTCATATGATGAGTCTTGGTCTCCGTAGAGTTTAGTTAATTAGAATATCCTGTTTTTGGTTTGGACAAGTATGTAATGAACATTTATTTTGTATAAAATGGTCATTATTTTACTCTGGTT
>JACYFF010031959.1:88859487-88975269 GCA_017589665.1 Selenicereus undatus
ATAAGAAATACAAAATAAAAATTCAAAATTCAAAAAATTCAAAATTCAAAAAAAATTAAAAAAATTTAAAAGAATAAAAAATAAAAGATAAAAAAGTAAAAAAAAATGGAAAATGAAAAATTAGAAATTAAAAATTAAAAATTAAAAATCAAAAAAAATAAAAAATAAAAAATAACAAACAAAAATTTCACAAAATTTGGATAACTTCATAAATTATCACACATTAATTACATTCTCATTATTTTATCTCATTTCAACCAACCACATAAAAAATATACCAACTTCAACCAACATTAACTCAGTTCAACCTACTTCAGCCTATTTCAACTCACTTCTCAAAAAAAATATCAACTTAAACCTACCTTAACCCACCTCAACCTACTTCAGTCTACTTCACCGTTTTACCCACCCAATTACCCACGAAAACAACAGGCCTTAAGTCTCACATGATACTTTACAAATTATTAAAATTATGAAGGGGGTGGGTTGAAGTTGGTTGAAGTTGGTTGAAGTTGGTATTTTTTTTTTCAAGTGGGTTGAAATAGGTTGAAGTAGGTTGAAGTGGGTAAAAATGGATTGACCCACGAAAAGAACAGGCCCTAAGTATTAACAGACCCAAACCTGAGATGAAAATGGCCCGACCCAAAACCTAACTAATCTTAATTTCATTGACCCGACTATGACTATATCTGAAATTAATTTGACTTAAAATCAAACCGAATGACTCATTCTTAGCTGTAATTATGATAAATTAGGTAAACATATCTTGGTTGATATAGAATTAATACAGAATGAAGAAAAAGGAGGTATTTTGGAGCTTCTAAAAAGAAATGGTATTTATTATGGTCGTTTCGTAAGAAAATAATGAGAAAAAAATATGCAATTCAAAACGGGTGTTCAGCCTTTTAATCAATGATGTCTCATCGGACACATCCGATGCATTTAGAACATTTCAACAAATGCTTATGAGATGTCCCAGAGCACCTCGTATAATGTACATATGGCAATTCATTCCTTTCTACCCTATATCTTACATGTAATCAAAATTTAAATATAATAATTATTTCGAGCACAAATTATATATAAAATTTAAATATGCATACATACATACATACATATATGCATAAAATAACTTCCAGTGCGAGTCCCACCTACACAAGATCTGGGAATATCTAGATGTAAATGGCCTTACTCATGCGAGTATTGCCCTTATAAAGGCCGATTTCAATAGACTCATAAAACATTTTGATAAAATATTTTAGAGTTGTAAATATTTTAGCAAAAGGGCAAAAACCAACACAACTAATAACAAATAATGGTATACAAATAAAAGAGATTAATCTGGCTCAATAAATAAATAATGCTAAGCGAAATAATAAGTATAAATAGGATTAGAAATACTGCTAGTATACATGAACTGAAAACACATGATACGTTAAGAATCACATATCAGCATTTCTTAATGCCCCCTAGATCTATGGGATGTACGAGTAACAAGCTACCTAACATCTACAATCTTAGTTATAGACTTCCATAGTTTCCTAACCATGTCCTCCATTAATCTTAAATTCTTTAGAACGTGCATAATTACTTTGTTTCAACTATTCCTAGGTCTACCGCAACTCCTTCTACACTCTGAAAGGGTAAGCCTTTCACATCTTCTCATTGAGCACATGTACTCTTTTTTACATGACCAAACCATCTAAGTCTAGCCCCTTTCATCTTGTCCTCTATGGATGTCATCCATACGTTGTCTCTAATGATTATATTCATGATCCTAAAGAATCTTGTGTGTCCACACATCCATTGATCATCTTCATCTCATCCGCCATCATCTTTTGGACTTGAATTTTCATGCTTGGCCAACACTCCGTGCTATACAATACAGTTGATATAACAGTTATATGATAAATTCTTCCCTTCAATTTTAGTGGGATCTTCTTATCGCATAGCACGCCTGACGCATTCTTCCATTTTTTCCCAACCTATCTTTATTCGTTGGTTAACGTCCTCATCAACATCTCCTTTTTCTTGAAAGATCGAGCATGGATATCCGAACTTTTCCACTCTTGGTATAACCATACCCCCAATGGACACCTCACCTTCGAACATTCCCTTTCGCTAAATCGACATTTTAAGTATTCATATTTTGATCTATTCAACTTGAGACCTTTAGTCTCCAGAATATCTCTTCTTTACTCCAACTTGTCGTTAACTCCATCCCTAGTTTCGTCAATAATAACTATACCATCTGTAAAAAGCATACACCATGGTATCTGGCCTTGAATCTCTCTAGTGATCTTATCCATAACTAAAAAGAAGAGCTCAGTGCTGATCATTGATGGAGCACAATATCTATAGAGAAGTTGTCTCTATCCCCTCCTAAGGTCCTAACTCTTGTCCTTACTCATTTGTACATATATTTAATAACTAGGATATAGGCCATTGACACATCTTTCTTCTCCAAGCACCTCCATAACACTCCCCCATATACTCCATCATATGTTTTTTCTAAGTCGATGAACACCATGCGGAGATCCTTTTTTCTATCCCCGTAGAATTCCATGAGCCTTCTTAGAAGATGGATAGCTTCCATAGTTGACCTACTTGATATAAAATCAAGTTAGTTCTCCAAGATTAGACCTGTTAATTCGGGTAGGCGGGTTAAATACGGATCTAGTGTATTCGGGTTTAGGTAAAATACGGGTCAAATGTATTTCGAGTTCGGGTTAAATACGGGTGGGTGTATTTCAGTTTTATAGGTTTCATATCAATCCAACGGGTTCGGAGCGCCTTTTTAGTGAGTTATTTCTCTTTTTTAAAAAATTAAAATCTTGACATATTTATTACTTAAAATTGTCTATATTTAATGATCAAACATTCTAATTATAATTTCTTAAAAGAATATAAAAAATATTTAAAGTTTTCAATATGATATATGAATGCCATGTACCAGTAGACACTAAGTCATGTTTGGGTAGGTTGGTCTGTGTATTAAATATTAATAATAGGTCGAGCCATTCATGGGCTGACACATATAAAGCATGATAACGGGTTGGAGCGGTTCGACCCATTAATAACCTATTTAATAATGTGATATTTTGTTAATTAACCTACCATTGTCTAATCATGTATGCTTTATTAGTGGGCTGATCCTAACATGAACACAAATTGTTCAATTGTTTAATACTGACATCAAGTTCGAGGCCAATTAGAAGAAAGTCAAATGAATGAATGTTATAGACGCATAAAATATTATAATTATTTATTAATTATAACATCAAAATTTTAGATTATTATAGAGTAATATTATTTAAAATACAATTAGACGTATTCAACTCACTAGGAATGTAATGATATGACTTGCACATTTTTAGTACTTGTGTTATTCTGAACTGATTCTCTTAACACTAGATATTTCACGCCCATTTCTAAAATTGTTCTATTTATAAGTTGTATATGACGTTATTTTATGAGAACGGATTTCGGGAAGAACGGGTACCATCATCTAATTTGCGAAGAGATGCGAAAACGTCTTTCTAAACGATTCATTATAATGAAAAGCTATCATTGTTAAACGGAAAAAATTAAAGGAAAATAAAAAATATGGATATAATATTCAGGTCGAGCAGGTGGGTTTGAATTCAGGTTGGATTTGATCCCAAAATTTGCGAATTTTTCGAGTTCGATTTATTTTAAATTCGAGTCAATTTTTATTAGATCTATCCAAGATTGTTATACTCCTCAACCTTCCCTCAATCACCCTTACATATTCCATTATCAAATTTGGAAGTCAAATTTTTTTCCCCCTACAGCGAAAAAGCTTGGTTGGTCGCAAGCATAGCCTTTGTGGGTTGGGCTATTTAAAGTCTAGGCCTCCATTAGGCCTGGTCCATTTTATGTGTCTCCTGTTTGGTCTGTTATATAACCAATGTTGGTTATGTAGGGGGTCCTTTCACCAATCCTTAAAACATTTCCCCTGGTGGTGAGATTAATGCCGGATCCAACCAATTCATGTTCTACTCTATGTTTGACTTGAATTGTCCCATCGCTTTCTCCTCCTCCCTAAAACGTATCAATTGGCTCTTCTATAGGGGGATCCGTGAGCAGGGGATGCCTGAATGACCAGCTTACCCTTACATTAAAATTAAAAAAAAACCAAAAAAAAAACTATTCATATATTTTAACGTTCAATCTTGGGTAAAAGTTGGATGAATATTAATAATTTATAGGAATATTAATGCTGATAATCTAAACTATTGGAAGTATCGATACGAATGACCTGATCTGAGAAATCACAATGAACAATCTGACCTTTGATCCTATTTTTTGTAAATATACTAACAAAGAGTTTGGTAAACTTGACTCAGTTGGGCTCTGATATGAATTTTGTCAGATTGGATTATTTGCAAAAAATAAGGTCAAAGATAAGACCATTCGCTGTAATTTTTCAGGTCAACTTATTCGCGTCGATACCCGTGATAGTTCAGATTATTGGCATCAATCTTCCCTAATTTATATCATCACCAGGTTTCAGGAATGCAAGGATCAGGATATGATTTGCATGTGTTCATAGGCACATATCCAAAACCAGCATAACAAAGAAACTACTTTATTTATCAAAACTCAAAACATTATTAACATACTATCAAATAAACTGAAAATATGGGACAGCTGCTAGCCAACAAAACTTCCTGCAGAAACATAAAACTTCAGTCTCCACTGCGAGATGAATCCCCATGCTCACCAAACATGACATACATTCATCTTGCACAAAAGGCTTCTTATCAAATCCCTTAATAAAATTGACCTTGTGGAGCATGCATACCATGCCAAGCCAATGAAATATTAGGTGGCAAGGTGATGTGCAAAGGCATAGAGATTGGCAAACCAGCGACGATACTAGATGAATTGGCCACCATGTTGTCTACAGTCTCTGACCTTTGATCATAGCACATGTGACCTTCACCATGACCAACTCCTATCGACGTTGTTTGGTCGTGTAACCCGTTTGGATCGATCGACCCCAAATGGTGACAAGCTTGATGATGATTGCCAAAAGGAGGACAGTTAAAAAAAGAGAAATGATCCATGAGTTTAACGTCAACATCGCCCTGATCAGCAAGATGGTTGTCATAGTTTGTCAGAATCACAGAATTAGACACCAGTGTGGGTTCAAAAATGGGCATCAAAGCCCCTTGATTGCCCTTAATCATATCAAACCTTTGTCTCAAAATCTCAAGCTTGTGATCCAAATGGGCAATTAACTCCACGAGTTGATCTCCATTAAACCCACTGATCAGCATGGTAGAATCCACATTAGTTGGGTACTTAAGCCCTACATTTTTGTTCCTTAGCTTAGACAACTCTTGTCCTGCCCTTCTATTCCATGCATCAAACATGTCACGTAAGTTAATCGCCCTCTTCTTCTTCTCGTCCTTAGAGACATCCAAATACCTATCAATTATCTCTTGAGCCATCGATGGGTCCCTAGCTCGAGCCAAGCCCGAGGGATTCGTATCAGGGTCCGAACCCTCCGTAGGCTTGAAGGAATAGACCTCAGGGTTTAAGGGCACCTTCCCTTGGTTGCGAGGGTAGATGATAATGCAAATTGGGACACCACATAAGACTGAGAACTCATGAGCTTTCTTGATCAAACCCTTTTTTCTCTTGATGTAAGTTGTGTTTCTTGCCTTTTCTTTGGTTATAAACTCCATTGCTATTTTTGCCCTCCCCATCTCAATTTTTCTTTTTTTTTTCTTTTTTTTTTTGAAGTAGAATAGATGGAGAATTATGAATGAAGAAGGTAGTGAAAGAAACACCTTCAATTTATTGGTTGAAGAAAATGAAGTAGCTTCCAGTTCTAAGATCTTTTTTTCTTTTTTAAAAAAAAAATTCAAAGGTGAATTGAGAACTTTGAATGTACTTATATATGGAAAATATGGACGTTTATGAACGAGAACATAATCAGAAAAATATATATGACGATATTACTTGCTTGATTTGAGACCGATAGTGTCTTTAAGCCCTAAAATTTTGCAGATAATGTAGGATAATTTTGTCTATTAGCTGTTAAAATGTGGACATTTCAACTGCTACAAATTATATGGTATTTTCACATGTGGACCTAGTATATCATATAAGGTAATTTGTTTTAATTTTGTAAAATTCATCGTTTATTTTCATGGTCCGTTCGCAACAAAAAAAAAAAAACTCCTCAAAACGGGCCGTTTCAGTAGATCTATAGACCTGATTCTATGATATAGGTGTTGTTTCAATGCGAATAGAAGGCTGTAGGGTGAGGTCTTTTTACGCCGGCCTTTGTGTTGCTCCTCACTGTAGTGAGTAGCCAATGTCCTGGTGTGTAAGGCATTACCGCCCATCTACTAAGAAGTCTATGATGACTACCAATAAGGCTGAGACTTTCCGTTCTACATGTTTGACAATTACTAGACCTAATTGGCATTACCATGCGACAATTCATCCCTGTGAGAGTAGGATATTTTTTGCTCTATTCATACTTGCCCAACATCATAACGCATTTGTCATGTCTTGCCAAGAAAAATGCACCGCACATGCAATCGAGTACATGTGGATTTTCAAATCTCAAAGGTCTACGTACGGCATACCATATTGTTTCGAAGCGAGTGAAGGGATTTTCCCTTCCAAGGCTTATACTTCGACTGCCTACTGGCTGAGACAAATTATTTATTTGGTTACCCCAGTTTATTGTATTGACAATGTGAATTGGCTAGGGTATATTGTTATGTGGCCGGGTAACCATGCGGCAGAATATGGCTATGTGATGAATGCTCAATGCCTTACTATCCGAAACACTAAGCTGCATAAATTTGGACCAGACAAGGGGCATGTGATTATAGTATTCCATCCTAGCAAGCCTATACGACCAATCTTGACTGACATTATAAACCGACCCCCCCTCATTCGGTACCACTACTTTCCTTCACCACGGAACATTGTATATTTCTGTGTTGATCCCCCCCCCCCCCTTCCCGATTGCAACGTTGACGGCCCACTGCCACGTTACGTAATTGTAATATTACATTGGATCATTTGCTCTACGCTATGCGGATTTGTATTATGGTCATGCTTGTGGTACTTATGCATGCCCAAAGTCACACAGCACTAAGCATGCCAAGAAACCCGAATCCTCACCTTTTATGAATTAATGATTATAATTAGTTGGAATACCGGAGCAAAAAAACTGCATGTTATTAATGAAGTCCATTTCCTATCAAGAGTATATAAGGCAGACATCATTTTCCTATTAGAAACAATGGTTAATGAAAAAAGTATCCGTGGAATACTTCCTCAAATGGGATTTGAGCGTTTTGACTACGTTCTACCAACTAACCACTCGCAGGGGGGGCATTGTTGTACTATGGAATAATGGTAAAATTCATTCATCCCCCCTCTTGAAAGAACCAAGGGCAATCCATATGCTTGTGCACGATCCTGCAAAAAGCCAGAGTTCCATAGTCTCTGGAATTTGTGCTCCTGCCCAACCCAGAGAAAAAGCGCAGTTCTGGGATAATCTCATCCGTCTTAATGCCGTGTTTGACGTACCCTGGTGCCTGATGGGTGACTTCAATGAACTAGGCAGCCCTGATGAAAAGGGGGGGGGGGAACCGATCATAGTCAGTAAAGTCCAAAGACTTAACAAATTCATATCCGAAATAAATGCAAAAACTATCCAAGTTAAGGGTAACATATTCACCTGGAAAAAGAGACTTCACTCGCAGTTAATTTATGAGCGACTAGACCGTACCTTAGGCCGAAAGGACTGGCTATCCATGTACCCAAATGCATTAGAGGAACATGGTAGCTTTACGTGTTCTGATCATCGACCTATCATTCTGTCTTCAGATTTTGTAATCCCCAAACACAAAGCATTCCCATTTCGATTTCAGAATTTCTGGTGTAAATACCACCAAGTCAATAATATCGTAGCAAAAGCCCGGCGAGCACATTTGCAAGGCACAAGTATGTTCAATCTTGCGAAAAAGCTCAAAGTTATTAAATATGACATTAAATCATGGGCAAAAACCCACTTTGGCAGCTTCCATGAGAAACTACTCAGAAATACGCATAAAATAGACTATGTTGAGGACAGACTTATAGCAAATCCAAATAGCTTCCGACTGAATTCGTGGCTAGTACAACTTCTCAAACAAAGAGAAAAAATGTTGTTGTTCAGCCAAAAATATTGCGGCAAACTGCGAAGAAAGGATTGGTTGGTCAAGGGTGATCGTAATACTACCTCTTCCAACGCAGAGCGAATTATAAAAGAAAAAAGAAACTCACCATCAAACTCTGTGATGAGTGTGGAGTTTGGCTTGATGAGCCTAAGGCCATTGCAGATAAATTTAATGCTGACTTTCACAAACGCTTTACATCAAATTTTACCAACCACCGCTGTTTAGCCGATCTGGGCTTAAACTGTCTAGTTACTGAACAAGAAAACAGTGACCTGGTTAAACTTCGTAATCTGGACGAGATTAAGAATGCCTTGTTCAGCATCGACTCTAATAAAACACCAGGCCCAGATGGGTTTGGTGCAGGCTTCTTTAAGAACTACTGGCCCATCATCAAAACCGAATTGTTCAATTGTATCAGTGAGTTTTTTAAGACAGGGAAGCTCCTCAAAGAGTTAAATCACACCTTCTTAGTACTTATTCCCAAACTCGATAATCCAACACAAGCGAACCAGTTTAGACCCATCAGTCTCTGCTCAACGTTTTATAAGATCGTTGCTAAAATTATGGTTAATAGATTACAACCATTGCTTGACAAACTTATTTCACCATTACAGAGCGCCTTTATCCCAGGTAGGTCCATCCACGACAATATCCTGTTGTCTCATGAAATCTTGCACAAATTCAAACACCACAAAGCAAAAGGCGCTTGGGTAGCTACAAACTAGATATGGAAAAAGCCTATGATAGAATGTGTTGGCCGGGCCTATTAGTTGAGGCCCAACGGCTACCCTAGACCCTAGTTGTTCCCTCCCAATACCTATAAAAGGAGGTTTGGGAGGGTCAGCCAAGACACACACAATAACAATTACACTCCCCTCTCCCCTCCCCACAGTTGCCCTACCATCGCTGCCGGGTATTCGGGTTTAGGACGTGGACATCTCTAAAGCGACTCTAGTAGCCGCTTGGTATTCTTATTGGCGAATATTGGTATTCTTATTATTGTGGACTATTACCGACAGTATATTTCCGCATTCAGGTTAGTCCTAATTTTTCCTACAGTGATATCAGAGTTAGAACTGTTCGGATTAGTCCTGATTAATAGGTTAATAATCTGAATTGTTAAAGCATGCTCGTTTATATGATTAATTGCCTAATTTTTGTAATTATGCAAAGAAATAGCATGCTTCTATGTCTGCTTCCCAGAACCTAGAACAAAATTGAATTTTTAATCAGATTCATGGCTGTTATGCACTGCACCCTACTATTTTTTTCTGATGATATGTTCATAGTAAATTGCTCAAAATTATGCAACTGGAATATTGGACAAAATTCATGCTTCCGTGATTTTGATGCCTCAAGCTGAATAAAAGATCGAATTTTTTTTCCTAATAACTGAAGTCCATTATGCCCCAGTTGATATTTTTTTAGCATGTTCCTGTAAATCCAATATCCAGAACTGGCTAAAGATTAATCATTTGGCCATGAACACTGATTCTGCCTAAACTAATAGTAATTAGTTGACTATTGGTACTCTGTATTCAAAATTGTGATTCTAGATGCGATTTTGATAAATCGAATTCATGAATGATTAGCAAGCGGCTGTTTAGTGAGACCCAGATCTGAAAACCCTACCCTTCTAATCCCATGAATCCTGGACATGCTCTGTGACTGTTTTAATAAACAAAGATGAATCAAATTCGTGGATACTTGCCTTTATATAATCGGCATACTCAGTTCATTGTGAAAAGGGACAATCTCACAATTGTTAATCGACAACAAGCATGAGGACAGACTCGATTAGTTTCTGCTTAAGTGTCATGCTAGCGGCATAGCTATCCTACCCTAATCATGGTAAAACAAAAAAGGGGGGGCGGGGAAGGACCCGAAACCCTAACCCTCACAGAGTCTCTGTCGCTGAAAAAGAAAAACAGGGAGGGAGAAGGGGTAGAAAACGGAACTCGGACCATACCCATCAGAAAACACAGTGGAGGGGTGGCGCGTGACCGTCACGCGCCGCCAACGAAGATCGTTTCACGATCTTCTTCCTCCTAAAGCCCCTCCTCATCGCCGATCTATGCAGCCATCGAAAGAAAACCGGGGAAAACCCCATTTTTGGAAGCGCGTGAGACCACGCGCCGACGCCTCAGTGGCACGTCTAGCGCTTGGACACCTTCCCCAGAATGGATTTCGGTCGATCTGCAAGGGGGCGGTGGGGGCTCTCTTCGGTCTAGCGTAGATCGAGGCTCGTGGACAATTTTGGGTTGACGGTGGTGTTTTCTTCACATCATTTGCATTTTTTGAAGGAACCCGAATGGGGCGGTGGTGGCTGCCGCGGTCACGACGACCAGTGCCCAGAAAGGAGTTTCGTGCTCTTGACTATGGCGTCGAGAGAGCTCAAGGGGCACACATAGAGAGACTGAGTAGAGAGAGACCGAGGAGATGAGATAGAGAGGTTCGAAGGAAGAGAGAGAGAGAGACTAGAGTGATTCCTGAGGGTTTGAGTGAGAAAGTTACTCACTTATATGAGGATGCTATTTTTGGGCATGTTTTTTTTCCAATTGATTCCTGAATTCTCTTTGGGCGAGAATTCTTTTATTTTTGGACTAATTCAAAAGACAAAAGGGGTCCCGGTTATCGTTGGGCCATCTTTTGTTTTGGCCCAAAATGTTTGTTTTTGATTTGGGTTGTCTCTGTTTCAAATTTGGATTTGCTCCCATGTTCATATAAATTTGTTTTATATGTTAGAAATGGCCATTATTTTTTTTTTTGTTATAAGTTATATTTTTGGCCTCTATTCTCATATTACCATTGGTTATGGTATGATATTTTGGGGTTGATTATATAACTTTGTGTTATATATATTAAAACAAAAATGGAGTTGTGCTAAATGAATTAGTTCCATAAATATTAAAACAAAAAGGAAGTTGTGTTAAATGAATTAGTTTCATGAACATTAACTGAATACATATTTACGTAATTAAAAGTGGATATCTTCGTGATATTCATTGAGTTAAAATGTTAATTAGTTTAACAAAACCTTTAAGAAAATTCTATGAAATTAATAATTAAATTAAGAAGCTCCCAATTCACAACTGTACGTGATGATTATGAGCTTAGCGAAATTTTCGAACGTATATAGTGAATCATGGGGCTTTCTAGATAATTTAATTATTAAACAATATGTCTAACAGATAAAATATACTTTTAGATATGGCAGCTAGAAACATGATAGGTTGTATGCAATCTGATGACAAGTTGGATGGTTCGAACTATGATGTTTGGCATCTAAAGGTCCAGTTTTATCTAAACAATGATGATATGTTGGACCTCTTAACCTCCTCCATGGCTCCTCCGGCTAAAAAAGATGAATAAGGTTGGGATATTACTGCAACTGAGCGATACAAAGAAAACCTAAAAACATACCATGCATGGTTCAAACGCAATCGTTCTCCACGCTACACTATGTTGTCTTGCATGCGGGACGATCTCCTGGATGAGTTTGAACGCTTCCGCACTGCTAAGGACATGTAGATGCAGCTTAAGGTTAGGTTCGGACAGACGTCTGCTACAAGGTTGCGTAGCTTGCAGCTGAAATGGGTGCAATATACTATTGACTCCATTCGTACTATCTTCGAACACCTTCGAACTATGAGTACTATGGTTCGAGACCTTAAGGCTGCAGGGCAAGAGGTTTCTGAGCAAGAACAAGTCCTGAATGTGATTAGGGCTCTTCCCAATGATAATGAACATTGGAAGAGTTTTAAAGTGTTCATGGCACACAGTGAACACATCAACACTTTCGAGTCAATTTCCAAACATCTCGAAACAGAGAAAGAGCGTTTAAAGCTATATGCGCCTTCCACTATTTGTCATTTTCGGTCGCACGTCCTATTCCCAGTATGAAGTGTGAGGAGGCATGGTTCATGGGGAGCATGTGTTTTTGTGGCCTTTATGGCCTAGTGGGAGCTGTTGGCCGGGCCTATTAGTTGAGGCCCGACGGCCACAAAGCGGTTACCCTAGACCCTAGTTGTTCCCTCCCAATACCTATAAAAGGAGGTTTGGGAGGGTCAGCCAAGACATACACAATAACGATTACACTCTCCTCTCCCCTCCCCACGGTTGCCCTACCATCGCTGTCGGGTATTCGGGTTTAGGACCTGGACATCTCTAAAGCGACTCTAGTAACCGCTTGGTATTCTTATTGGCGAATATTGGTATTCTTATTGTTATGGACTATTACTGACAGTATATTTTCACATCCAGGTTAGTCCTAATTTTTCCTACAGAATGGAATGAGACTTCATTTTAAAATATTTCTAGGCCTTAGGTTTCCACCCTACATGGAATAAGTGGATCAAATAATGCATCTTGTTAGTCTCATACTCTATTATTGTCAATGATGAGCCTACTGGTTTATTCACACCGACCAGAGGCATTCGCTAGGGAGATCCGCTTTCTCCATATATATTTATAATATGTATAGAAGTGCTGAGCCTATGGCTATCACAAGCGGCAACTAAACCCAAATCAGGAATCGGAATCAAACTCTGCCCTCGAGCCAGTATATTTCTGGGTCTCTTCTTTGCTGATGACTGCCTTCTGTTTTGTAAAACTACTGCTGCCAGCTGTATGTCATTGAAAAATCTTTTAAATGAATTTTGTGTTGTCTTCGGACAATTGATTAACTACCACAAATCTGTCATTACATTTTCAAATAATGCCTCCACCCAACAAAAACATCTTGTTACGGGCATCTTTAATATTCCTCATAGAACAACGCTCAGAAAATATCTTGGATGCCCTATTTTCCATGGCCGCCCTTCCAAAACAACCTTCACTGAGATCATCAATAAAGCTACATCAAAACTATAGAATTGGCAAGCACATTGTCTTTCCAAAGTAGGAAGAACAATACTAATCCAATCGCACTTTGAATCCTTACCGGCGCATACAATGCAGTGCTTCCAACTACCAACGACAACCAGTCATCAATTAGATAAACTTAGTTGAGATTTTTTTTGGAAGCATACTAATACCGAAAAATGCTTTCCATGGATCACATGGCAGACACTGTGCCTACCCTTAAATAAAGGCGGCTTAGGCTTACGGAAAACGGAAGTTGTTAATAAAGCGTTCCAATCCAAGTTAGCCTGGAAGATACTGCCACACCCAGCTTATGGGTCCAAACAATGACCCAAAAGTACCTACGAAAGACCAACTTCCTAGCATATAAAAGGAAACCTTCAGACTCACCAGTCTGGAAGAACCTTCTTAACTGTAGACCACTTATCAGGAAAGGGATTATTTGGAAAGTTGGGAATGGAGAGAACATCTCCCTTTGGTTTGACAATTGGATAGAAGACAAAAGCCTTGCCGAAATCCTTATGATTGATCCAGAAAATATACCCAGTCCACTCGCTAAAGTATCCGATGTTATTCAACAAGATAAAACTTGGAACTGTGACAAGCTTATTTCTCTCTTGAACAACCACCTAGTCATCGCCAAAATCCAAGGCATTCCTACCCCAATTCATAGCACATCATACACCTTATGTTGGGGCCTTGATAGTTCGGGGAATTTTAGCACTAAATCTACTACCTGGATAGCTCACGATAAAGATATTAATGACTTGCCAGACTGGCCCTTCAAGTGGATTTGGCAGATAGATACCATGCCAAAAATAAATATCTTCTTATGGCAAATCTGTCATAAGGCGATTCTTGTCCGAGGCCTATTGCTCAGAAGAGGTATAAACCTAGATCCAGGTTGTCCAAACTGTTTGACCGACATTGAAACAATCGAACACCTATTCAGCCAATGCCAGATCACCAAGAAGGTTTGGGAACTGGCTGATTTTCACCAATGGCTCCGGAAACAGTATTCTCCCAATGGATGCCAAGATATAAATGCCGCCCTACATAGGTTACGGAGTGCACGAAACCCACAGACACTCCAGAAATTCGCATTCCTTGTATGGGGCATTTGAAAAGAGAGAAGTGTTGTAGTTTTTGATAAGCAAATCTTCAACCCAGTTAGATGCCTAATCAAGGCCAAAAAGGCATATACCGAATGGAGAATCCGAACTCGGATGTCGGACGATACTTCCCATAGAGGGCCCTCTTCCTCCCCCTCTCATAAATTCCAGTTCCTTCGCTGGCACCCACCACCACCAGGATTCATCAAAATCAATTTTGATGGATCACTCATCAATTCCACAGCAGCAGGTGGGTACATTTTACGAGACTAGACCGAAAAAGTTCTCAAAATTGGCGCAGCTAACTATTGGCACTCGCCTATACTTGTTGTTGAAGCCAGAGCACTACGTGATGGAGTTCGGACGGCCAGGCAAGCCGGCTTCACCAGAATCTGCATTGAAGGAGACAACTTCACACTGATTCAGGCTCTACAAGGTACCATCAGTACTCCTTGGAAAATTTCCGCAATACTGGCTGATGTTCGCACATGGATGCAAAGTGCTAAGCAAGTTCAAGTTAAACATATTTTTTGTGAGGTAAACATGGCCGCTGATTGGATTTCTAAATTTGGACATACCACCACGGATTGTTTTTCTTCATATGAATGTTTTTCTGCAGCGCTTGGGGCGATTCTGGCCGCGGATGTTGTTGGGCGTACTCTAGTGAGAAGATGCGCCTAACGATGGTTCTATTTCTTTACCATTGTAAAAAAAAAATGTTGCTACGCAATTCAGGGACCGTTGTCTTTTTATATATAAAAAGAACTTTAAAAATGAGGCCTTGGAGACTAGTCAAATATTTTGCAGAATAACTATGCTGATGAACATTGTCCATTGAGTATAATTGTCCATGAACATGATATAATGGTTGTATTCGGTAATAAATGTTGAAGTAGAGGTTAGTGATTTGTAATTGTCAACATGTTATGGACCATTACTTAAAAGTATTCGGTGAAGTAGTTGATGAGGTAGTGGTTAGATGTTTATATAGTGTTTTTCGAAAGCTAATAAAAGTAGCTTTTAAGAACCTCTACTTAGTGGTTGCAGTGCAAATTACAAAATTCTCCTCTTTATTTACTAAAACCCTTTATTTATTGTTTCTTTCTTAGTCATTTTATATAAATCTGCTACTTTAGCAGTTATATTTGCCAAACATATTTATTTTAAATTACTAGTTGAACAACTAACCACTAACCACTAGTGGGTCACAACTAATCGCTAATAAAATCATTAACACCTAGTAAAATAACTAACCATTACTAAAACAACTAATTTTACCAAACACGTCCAATGTCTCACATCACAAATATGAGAAGGATGGAGTTTGTTTACCGAGGTAATTGATGTCTAATATGATATGCAAGCTGTGAGTATGATGATCAGAGTAAAGGAAATTGGCTCTGCCATTCAAGTGATTCAAACAACTGATACATTAACAACGGCCCCTTCCATGGAAGCTATGGACTCAAATGATGGAGTTGTAGATTTTGAGGACATTGAAGATGATGTGGCATCTGCAGATGATGTGGCTTGTAGTGACTTGAGGAGGAATGACGGGGTGGTTACTGAGCAGGATGGGGAAGTACTCAAAGAGACACAAGTTCAAAACAATTCAAATGGTGCACCAGGAATTGAAAGGCCAGAACTAAAATCAGTTGATAGTGTCCATTCAACTACTAAAACAAAGACAACTTGTTTCAGCCAAAACGGCTACTCAGAGGAAATCTTCAAAGTCACACAACATTTATCTTCCTTGGGAGCTGGAGCATAACATAAACAGGCCCAAATTGATGAGCAGCAACCCCCAGGCTTTGAGATAAATGTTGATGATCAGGTTAATGATATTTCAGCCTATCCCCAAGCTTTGGAAACTATAGCACTTTCATTGGAGGAAGGGGAGATTCAAATTCAACAGCATGAAAATGAATTGTTACAACAACCACTAGGGTTTCATGTTGCTTTACACCCTCTACTGCAAAAAATCGTAGAAAAGAAGAAATCCTCTGGTAGAAAGCCCTAAGGCACTAGGTCAAAGGTGCCCAAAAAGCCTTCTCATTCTCAGCCAAGCAACCAAACTTCAGATACCATCCAACAGATTGCCTAGGAATCTCTCCACATTGGAAAAATTTTGGGGTTAAAAGTGACAGAATGAGGAGGCAGCTGCAACTAGGATTACAAAGACTCTGAAAAAGAACAAAAGGGAGAATTGCAAACTGGAGAGATGAGTTTATTTTGGAGCTATTTCAAAAAGGAAGAGTTGCAGTTCTTGAGCCATGTGGATTATGGTCTTCTTCTAGCAAGTGAGCAGTGGGTTCTGGAAGTCTTGTGGATAATTAAATGGATGGGTTGTACCATGTTCAAAAGCATGCTTTGGCTATTGTGCCTTGGGCTGAGTATTTATCACCTTTATGCCTAGAGTATAGTGCTTTGAAATGTAGCATGAAATATGATGGTGCAGCTCTAGTGGGATAAAGCTATTGTCCTTGTAGGAAGGTACCTTCAGTCATTTCAATATTGCCGTTTTACTATGGTATTAGTTGTTAGATTTTCCATACCAGTTCAAGCTTCAACTATGGAATAACTCAAGAGGAAGTAGAATTCTGGGATGGTAATTTGCAGATGAAGCTATTAGCATAGGGGTAACAAATTTGTACGCAAACCATGAGAAAGAAATCACTTCGCTGGTAACTTGTCATTTTATTGGTCCAAAGTTGCTGAGCATTCCTTCAAAGCTATACAAATCTGATCTTGGAAGGATGCTACATGTGGGTTACTACTGGTGGAATTACTGTGTCCAATGCATCTTGCTACCTTTCAATTGGTAGTCGAGATACACTTGGGCAAAGGTAAAGCTGTGGAGGAGATGATAGTGGCTGGATCAAGTCAAAGGGGGTCATATGCTTGTAAAACCTGTGCAGAACTACAAAGAATGAGTGTAATGGCAAATAATGTGCTGGCAATGGTGGCATGTTAAAGCAAGATAAGTATGGTTTAGAAGACTTGTTGTGAAAATTCAATTGGAAGGATGGATTGGACAAGAGTGGAATAAGCAACTTCACGTATTATAGGCATACCGTGGATCATTAACCAGTATGGTGGCTAGATTAATGTTAGTGTGAGTAGGTTGTTAGATGAATTTCGTAAGTTTTTATTGTTATATGTATTTGTTTTTCAGCTTGTTGGCTATCAATAATCGGAAAAAAAAAATATGATGGTACAGTAGTAGCATTATAATTTATGCATACAGATGACAGATCTAGTGCATCCTATTCAAGTGAGATTTATAGATATTAGTTTGTAAAATCTTCAAATTTTCTTTTCAGATTTCGTGAAAGTAGGGCTGGGCAATGGACAAGGGCCCCAATGGGCTGCCAAGTTAGGCCCATCCAAAAAGCATCGAGGCCCATTTAAAATTTCATGAAAGATTTCTTTAGTGTTGAGTAAAGAGATGTCTAAACTTTTGTCGGACATAATAAGTAGTGTTTTGCTTGATGTAGTTCATGGTAGCTATGTGGAAACGGTCTTTTTATGTACATTCATATATATAGAGATAAAATCGTCTACATCTTAATCTCCCTAGACCCCTCGAAAGCAAGATCCATACTGAAAGTTGTGAGAGTGCATAGCAATTCTGGCAGAATTTAGATTGACGGCTGTTGATCGTGGATTAATTATCCTCAATTGTTCACACTCCTCAAAAGTTGCAATCATTTCTAGTACACAGGCTTTTTCTACTCTTATCTTTTTTTGCCCCTGGGGGGAATGGGTAAATTTTAGGTACTCAGACAGTTCTGGGAGAATACTTTTGGAAAGCCGTCCTTTTTGTATTTCTGCCTTAAGTGACACAGGTTGTGTTTCATGTTTCTGAAGTCTGACCTCGATTCATGGAAGGGTCAACAGTATGAGACCATGTCTGGTTTTGTTTGCGAAGCATTCAGACAAATCCGAAGGAGAGCCTTCAGGTAGTCCTTGACAAGAGACAGTCAAGAAGAGGATGACGAGTACGCTGAAGCAGATCTTGAGTACCAACAACTCAAGCAAACAGACTTCAGATTTGCTTGACGTCACTTTACAGATCGCTCGAACTAATCATACAAAGTAGAAGGATCTTCATATGTAGTTAAAAGTCTTTAACATTCTTCGCCACTGTCTTCGGAACGATAACAATCTGTCTAGCTGACATTGGTAGTCCTTAATGTAACAGCCAACAGGGCAAATGAACAGGACTATTTAGCCCTGATTGAAGAAGACTTACTGAGTCACCATTGTATTGGTTTTCAGACATTTATGAGTTTCAAGTTTTAGTATTGAACAGTAGCTCATGACTCAAAACAAGATTCATATGTAAAATGGCATCCGTCACGCAAATACTAGCAGCGAGTGCAGGAAATGCCGGTGCTGCTGCACTTGAATTTGAGGTTCCCATTAGGGCACAAGGCATTAGTATTGTCCAAGCTTGGGCTGGCGTACGATGACTCCAAGTTCTGCCTGTCGCGGTTTCAAAACCCCTTTGTTTGTACTTGTTAGTCTACGCCTTCTGAATCCAGATGTCAGAATGTGCACCTTGCAATTTGAAGTTATAGTATTAACCTTTTCCCCTCCCCCAAAAAATTCTTAGATACAAACATATGTATCTAGTATGATACAAATCCTGAACTTGTGTAATAGTCACGCGCTCAATATGTTGCAATGTACTTTTTTTCCTGCAATAGTGTATCTTTTGTATTCTACAGTGTATATGTTCCTTCCTACAATGTATCTTTTCTTGCCTTATAGTGTATCTTTTCTTATTTATAGTGTATATTTTATTTCCTACAATATATCTTTTTTTAGTCGGTTGGACTGAGAGAATTATGAAAATGCTTGTTGAGTTGGGGGAAATGAAATAGATGCTTACCTCAATTATATGATGTTTCTTATATAGACATATAACTAAACATGGTACATTGGTATGTACCGCAAAATTGCTTCCCCCAACACCCTCCCCCCCCCCCCCGCCCGCCCCGCCCCCCGCCCCCTCAAAACAAAACCAAAAAAAACACCCAAGATTACAAGTGTAAGTACTAAGTCACAACAAATAAGCATTCTTTTCTTTACTGAACGGACAAATAATTCACAAGATAAATCCATGCCATATGGCAAAGATGGGTAGACAAACCTGCAAGGGCTTCATGGAATTGGGCTATTCTTCTGCAGACAATAGCGCATTTGCTAAAGTTCACATGGCAACCCCCAATGCTTTAGCGACTACAGGTCTACAATACAGACAACCAGCTCATGACGGGCCAGCCTAGAATTGCCTTCACCAGATCATTCCTTTGTCACATTATAACTTAAGCTAAGTGAAGTAGTTCTCTGGCTTTCTCTCATATGGCAAATGGAAGAAACCTGCCCCCAAGGTCGAAACTCCAGCTGATGGTCAAGGATATAAACCCTAGTAGTATTTACATTAGATGTTGTCACGATCCCAGGCTCCCAGCAGCTCAAGACTACAATGGCAACCAGTCACTTGGACAGCGTTGTAATTGTGTCCCATTGCTGAAAATGCTACCCCTCTCTCATTAGCATAAGAACCCAGAAAACACCAAAACCGTCATCCTCTGAAGGCACCGGTGGCACTCACCTGTGGCAGAATGTAGGCCCACAACAGGAAAGCCAAGAGTCTAGCCTTGCCTCAAAAAAAAAAAAGCACAGTTAGCCCGATATGTATCCGTTGGCAGTGGCACTTGATTGTTGGAGCATAGACTGCATAGTGTGGCAAGTTGACTGTAAAAATGGCAGGATTAAGTCAAGGACAACATGATAAAACCCCGAACCTTATGACAGTCTTACCAAACCCCAGAATGTTGACGATAGAGCACAGTGAGCATCAAGTGCCATAATGCCAACAGGGAAATATTCATCAACCACTGCTTCATCATTGGAACATACCAAAAGACCAAATCTACTTCTCACGCAATGAGAATTCATTCCAACTGCAGCAGTGACTCCACCTTTTTGCAGCAGGCAAAGAAATATTGAAAGCTTTTCTCAGCTGCAGAGGTATTCACAATAATATGCATATAGCATCTAACATATATCCAAGTGATTCTGCGTGAACTGTTCAAGAACTACGAGCCCCACTTCAGAGTTTTCAGGTTCCACCACCCGGATTGACGACAGTGAATTACCAACCACAGCTTGTAATAGATAGTCAATTACCGGTAAGCAGTAAGCACTGAGTTTCAAGAACCGGTTGCTGATTATATACTCTTTGATTTCTGTATAACCAAGGTAAGGCACTAGTTGATAGAGTAGAAATTTGAATAATACCCATGCCCTGACCCCCAGAATGGCCAGTGGACCGGGCAGCGACATAACTACGAGAAAGAAACCATACAATGTGTAAGCCTCTCTGCCGTGGAAAAATGGGTGATTAGAGCCAACCCACTAAAGCTAGTATATGGCTCATATTTCCTGCAACACATAAGGCCGATGCTGTATAGGTACTATTAGGCATTACATACTCTGTAGCTAAGGAACCATGTAATACAGCCAAGAAGAAGGGCACAGATAGGAGGCCGGTGTGAAGCCAAAAGAACTATGTAGCTTAGTTTGAGAAGGCACAAGGCAAACTGAGGTGCAAAGGGTCTCAAAAGCTATGGCGCAAGACACAAGGCAAAGGTGCAACTTATCCTGGATCTGAAGCCTGTATTTTTGTTGAAAATTACGAACTGATTTTTTATCATTGCAATATTCCAATTTGGTAGTAAATAGTTGTTATATTCTACAGAGTACAAAATTGAGAACTAAAACAACTAAAAGAAATACATAAGCTATGATGAAGTCCTCTTACTCACCTATTGGCTAACCTACATGCGAATATGTGATTCAGGATTTGGGAATTATATTAAGAACACTATTGGAGTTTCCAGAGGGAGTGGCCAAAGACCCTCAGGACCCCTCAGAATGAATGCTATTGTACATGATTCTTGACAGACAAATGTAAGATATCAATTGTCAGGTGATGGATAGGTGCTCCTATTGCAGTATTGCACCCTCAAAAGGCACTATCATATTTTAGGTTCATTTAGATAATTTAGAGCAAATAGCATAACCCTCTAATGCCAATACATGAAAGGAAGAGCTAGACTTAGGAAAATGCGGAGGAAAATCATACAAAAAGAATTGGCATATACCTCACCAAGGGCATGACCAATAACAGAAGTTTATGGCATTTTAGGATAAAAAACAGCAATCGTCACAGGTAACATGAAGCTAGTGATTCTTGAAAGACAAATGCAAGATGTCAATTGTCAGGTTGTGGATATGTGCTCCTAATGCAGTATTGCACCCTCAAAATGCATTATCATATTTTAGGCTCATTTAGATAATTTAGAGCAAATAGTATAACATTATAAGGCCAATACGTGAAAGGAAGAGCTAGACTTAGGAAAATGTGGAGGAAAATCATCCAAAAAGATTTGGCATATACCTCACCGAGGGCATGACCGATAACAGAAGTTTATGGCATTTTAGGATAATGAACAAACGAACAACAACTGTCACAGGTAGCACGAAACTAGTTCCTTTTTTTCGCCCATGTATCGAGTTAGTTAAGGTTTCTAGGCTGACTCAGTATTAGACTTAACATTGAAGTTTAGCACTTCTCTTACAGTGCAATCTCTCTCCTCAATGGATCTATTAGCTTGTAGCTCACTCATACATATGACCCATAACATCACCTTCGATATGTGCATGGAAAGAATGATGGGTGTTAACTGGCCCATGGGCTTGGCCACTCTCCCCACCCGGGAGCCCATTACCAGCCTCCTGTGCACTGCCCTGTACAGGAGGGGCCCAGTGGAGGTGAGCTGCTCACCTTAGTTTTAAAAAAATAAAGGTAAAACAAAACAAAACGAAACAAAAAAAGAAACCTACAGTAACATCATGTCGCATATAACACTATATTTGGCGCTATCAATACAAACTCATTCTACTAGCATAGTCATTCATCTATTTGTTTATTTGTATTTTGTTTTGGTATAAAATTGAATCTCTCACTTGTTACTTTTTCAAAGTTTCCCTCAACTTGTTTTCATATGCTTCTAAAACCACTTTCGAGAATCTTTACATTAGATACAACCTCTCTATTTTTCAAGAGTGAGACAGTCTACATGCAACTTCACCCACACTCTACTGCAGGGAACATTTGGTGCTTCTATTATAGCTTCAAAAAGACAGACTTAATTATTTGAACTAAGCAATTGCCAATCAGCATCACACCACGATTTGATATCCACGGGAATTGAACTTCCAAATAACGCACTTACCATGTTTTATTATCAGTCAAGCACTGGGTCCCTGGTGAAGTGTTCAATGCTCATATGCCTCAAAGATCTGACCATATGCTGATCAGCAGCACGGATATAAACCATCCTTTCTTGCATGCTCTGAAATGCAGGCATATCAAATGCTTGGGATAATATATTATGATGGGCTGGGTCTTCAGAGAAGTTGATCAGCGATTCTGCCGCATTATCCCTCAGCTCCTCCGATTCATCATGCAACATCTCTATAAGGCTTGGAATTGCACCAGCATCAGCTAGGGCAGAACGTGCAGTTTCATGATAGCTCAACTGTGCAATGGCTCCGGAAATTTTCTCTCTAATATCAGCATTCTCATCTCGCAAAAGCTCAACCATAAAAGGGATAGCACCGGAATTACGAATAATTGATACCGAATGATTGTAACCTGACAGATCCCACAAAACATCAGCCGCTGCAACCTTTGCTTCAGCATGACCTTCTTGGAGAATTCTCACCAAGTGTTCGGTAATCTCAACTGCATTGACTTCAACAACTGCTAGCACACAGAAGACGTCTTCTGCCACTTCCCTACCCAATTGTTCGGTTCCGCGAAGAAGCTCTGCGTACAAAGGAATGACTCCAGCTTGGGCGACTGGCCTAATGTAATCAACATGTGAAGAAATAACACCCAAAGCATTGCCAGCCAGCATTTTGGTTGTGGGATCTCCATCTCGAAGTAGATCTACAAGTGCTGGTATGGCACCCAATGCAACTAGTGCACGTCTCGCCCTCCTGGTCACTCCAAGCAACCCTAGTGCCTGAGCTGCTCTTTCTCTAGAGACCATGCTGCCACACTTGGCAGCTTCAACAAGAAAACGTAGAGCCCCCATCGAAACCAAAGTCCTCCTGACCTCTCTGACCAGTGCTAATGCACTCAATATTTCTAAAAGGTAACGTCTCCTGGCGTCTGTGCACAAAGCCAACAAATTTACAACAACTTCCAATCCATCACTTGCAAATACATACACTCTGCTTTCACGTGCATATGTAACCACACCCCATAAACATTTTATAAGATGTTCCTGGCATCTACCCTCAGAACACAACAAATTCCTCACAAGAGAAGCTAAGGTTCTTGGGGCACATACAAGTGTCACCAACTCATGATCCCCATAACAAGTCAGACGCTTCAAGCAATAAGCAGCAGCTTCTTGGACAGGACTAGAGGATTCCCATGGACCCTCAATAAGTCTAATAAGGATAGGTACAGTGAGCGACAACAAGTGCTTGGGAACTCGGTCTAATAAATGAGCAAGCTTTATTGTCGCCCTTGACTTTGAATTTTCACTACCATGGTTGATGATTTCTTCATAAGAATGGAATGCATCATCCCACTCTGAGGGTGTAGAGGGGTAGCTTAACTCCGACTGACTCATGACAATAGCAAGAGCTAGTTTGCCACAAGAAACTGATAGTAACGATCTCCCATTTAGTCTTTTCACACAATCCCAAGAAATATTTCATCCTCCTGAAATTTTGGGGGGCGGGGGGAAGCATATGTTATCCAGACATCAATACGAATATCTAAGCCCCAAACTGCGGAAACATGGATTTGGAACATAAACATATACAATTTTTTTTCAAAAGAAAAAGAAAAGGAAAACAGGGGGAGCAATAAACAGCGTCATTCCAAGACAACATTTTTATGCTATAAAGTCATAGATATCTATCAATATACTTATACATTATACACATTGTCTAACCAATCTCAGCAATGTCTTCCAGAATACGAGACTTCCAACACCCCAAAATTGTCATTTGGATGGATATAACAACAAAAATTTCAGACCATATGATATACCCATGTACCTCAACACTGTCCCTGTTAAAAAGAAGCGAAAAGAGGGAAAACCTAGAATCACATGACTATATGATCTTCGAAAACTGATTGAACACTCTAAGTCCAACAAAAATGAAACACCTTGAACGTAATTTGTCATATTCCATTCAAATTTGCCCACAATCAGTGATTACAATTTGCCCTAGTCGAGCAACCAGACAACAGCTAACTCAATTCAATCAAATCAAACGCCAATTCGAATAAACCAAAATCAAAATCTTTCAAATGAATCGAAAGCTTCAGTGATCGTGAAGATCATTGATGGAATTAAGCAATCATAGTTATCACGCAAAATTGAGAAATCTGGGAGAGGGGAGGAAAAAAGGGGGACTGACCATGGAAGAATCGACGAAGACCTGGAGCAGCTCTAAGTATCGAACTCGAAACAAGTCAAAGACATGAGGCCCATTATGTTATTTTTATACATGAGGTGTCTTGGAGATCTCATCTTGGCCCAACCTTAGGCCGTTATTTTTTTACTTATTAGTTTTTAATCGACAACTTTAGACAGTTAGACCCCATTACAAGCAGTAATTTTATGGTACATACCCATATATCTAATTATGTATATATCTATATAAGAGGGTATATGTATACTGTATTTTAAAAAATTTTAGATGCAAACGTATGTATTTTAACATGGTATACCCCCTCTTATATAGGTGTGTGCATAGCTAGGTGTATAGGTATGTACCATAGAATTTTTGCAGTATACAAGGGATATGGCACTGAAAACTCAGTTTATTGAAGTTGTAGTTATTAGTCAACTAGCTTTTCAATTCAAGAAAATTTTTAATTAAAATTAATTTGATATCTTTGATGATGGAAATTTTCGGTTCAATCAAACCCTGAAATGAAAAATATCAATTAACAGAGATCTGTATATTAACTTAACCAATAACCATTCATAAATAAAAGAGATCTAAAGTACAAACAACTATTTGCTAGAAGATGTTTCATTTCTGCCAACTAATGGTTAATATTTTTTCAAACTCACTAAAATGAAAAATTGGACTTTCTCAATTTGGTAAACTAAGCCACTTCCTTTAGACAAATCAATTTGATTGATCAGTTTTTGCATTTTTTTTTTCCACACCCTTAACTAGAACTGGGTAACGGGTCGGTTCGGGTTGACCTATATAATAAATGGTTCAGTTTCGTATCAGTTATGAAAATAACTTAGATTTGCTCAAAACTGAAAAATGACATGTTTTTATGCTGAACGGTCAAATCATGTGGACTTCGGACCGGAATCGATTTGTTTCGTATCAGATTCGTGTTTCTCTCAATAACTTTGTGTCGAATTCAGGGTAAGTGTTTCTCTCAAAAGTTGAAATCTGGTCTAGAAATAGTGCAAATAGGAATGGACCCTTGTCGGCCTACTAAAAAGAATCTTCTTATGCATCTATAGTTTCACGGAAATAAGTGCAAAAATGATATATCTCCGTATCACCCACAACGTATACAGTCTTATTATGGCCCTAATCACAAGAATGATATATCTCCGCATCACCCACAACTAGGGCTGTCAAATAGGTCAGGTCGGGTTGGGTTCGTGTTCGGATTGAACTTAAACGGGTTGAAGACCCCCCAACCTGAACCTGATCTGTTTAATAAACGGGTTGAACAATCCAACCTGAAACCTAACTAATTATTAAACGGGTTAATTTGATTCTGACCCAATTACCCGTTTTACTTAAGCGGATCATAATCAGGTACCCATTTACCTATTTACCCATTTAACCCAATTAATTTCTAAGCAACCTGCACAACTTCATGGGCATGCTTGACAGCCACATCAACAATCAACCTGGAGGATGCAACATTCATGGGATATGTCAACCTATAATTCATGGGGATGCCAACTTCATGGCGTCACTACAAGCCATTCACAATGACTAAATTAATACCCAAAGTTTCAAGTTCAACATCAAAAATAGGTATTTTGGAGGATGAAACACTCTGAGTGGTTTGAGATAGAGAGAGAGAGAGACTTGAGTTGAGTTGAGAGGCTGAGGCGTGAGGGAGGCAGGGAGCTCTGCGTGCTGTGCTGCTTAGAGTTCTAGAGACTAGAGAGAGAGAAAGACAATAAGTGCCTTGAGAGAGAGAGAGACTCGAGTTGAGAGGATGAGCCGCTGAGACGTGAAGGAGGAGGGAGTTGCGTGCTGCTTAGGGGTTCCTCAAAAATCAAAATGAAAAGATCCAGTTTCACTTCCCTCCCAAATAAACAGGTTAAACGGGTTGGAATTAAACGGGTTAAACAGGTTAACCTATTAACCCATTTAATTAAACAGGTTAAATAGGTATTTTTTCGTATCGAAAATTTCAACCTGAACCTAACCCGTTTAAATAAACGGATTAGTCATGTCAACCCATTTAATTAAACGAGTTGAAAATCTTTACTCAAACCCGCCTAATTTCCTATTTGGTTCAGGTCGGCAATCGTGTCAGGTCAGCTTTTGACAGCCCTACCCACAACATAGACAGTCTTGTCATGGCCCTAATCACGAATATCTTAACTCCCTTTACATGTACAAAACCTTCCTCCAAACCTTGATTTCCTTACCAAATACGAGGTTAATGTGGTGTAAAAAGCGAATTGGTGCTTAGGCATTTTTCAGAAGGATAATTGTTTTACAACACGTGGCAAAAGAAAAAGAACTTTCATCTCTATCCATTGATTAATTACTTAAGCTTACAATATAATCACGAAAAAGTAATTAATAAATACGTAATTTATATCAAAAGTCAATATTGAACACTTAGTTTTTGTTTAGGTAGCTCAAGACATCAAATTTGGATCTTGGACATTATAAAGCAATTTATAGGCCAGTGAATTACATATAAACTTGAAAAAGAGAGTTGATGAGCAATTTATAGGCCAGTGAATTACATATAAATTTTACAAGCTTAAAACCTATTAACAAAAATTGTCTTGATGTGAGCACTAATAAAAACAAATTTTAATTTAATACTAGTGCTAGCATTATGTTCAACCCTACCATTTGTCTCTACCAAATTTCACATGATTTTACTACATCCTTTGTCATTAATCGAGACACGAACATACGTACATATATAGGTTCTTATTCTCTATTTTACTGAAGTGGAACTATTATTGTCATAAGAGATTGAACTCTTTCATCACAAATTTTCTCCATCCACAAAACTTGAATCTGAGACGTTATTTGAGGGGAATAAGTGTTGAATCACTTGAACTAACCTACAGTAATGTGTGGCTGTGTGTGCATGTGTGCGTACATATTTATTATACTATCTTCATGGAACTCATTCATATGGCCTTTGTGAGGGAAAAGATTTTTACATAGTATCATTTTTTGGGGGAAATGTTTTCAGAAATTGTGCAGCTTTTCTTGGCCGGAAAGCTTTAGGGTCTTTGGCAATCAATGATTAGGTGAGCAACATGTGAAGCAGCTGTGCCAAATTAATTAAAAGAACACTTCACATGCCCAAAAAGTAATGGCCCTCCCTTTGGAAATTGGTGTTCAACCCAATGCCCAAGTGAGGCTCATGAATTCTTGCATGCTTTTGACCGGGGGGGGGGCGCGCCCCCAAAAAAAAATTATAGTACTATTTTTATATTTAATTAATTTTAAAAAAATGCATGCAAGGATTTACCTGATTTGTGACTTTTTTTTTAATGCTAAAGTATGGTTACATATCGGATGTGCATATGATATGCCACCTACTTGCACTAGTTTAACAGATGACATTTTGGGAAATTATTTTAAAAACTAAAATCCTAATTTGTCTCTATCAAAACATTTGAAAATCTTAGCAAGTTATGTATAAGAAATTAGCAAATTATTAAAGTAATTTGATAAAATAATGCTAAATTACTTTTTTCTAACTGTTTTGATAAATCATGTAAACCATACATACCTATATAATTCTCCCAATTAAAATATTGCCATTGTTTGAACATAAAATATAGAAATCATAGCTATATAAACAAGCCATCAAAAGTGATAGAAGAGACAAAATTTGATCGCAATTATAGTCTTGTTATTTTCCACGTACTAATTTTAAAATAAATTTAGTTCAATTCACTTTGCCCAACAAAAATAAGTTCGGAATTCTAGATAAATGAGTTCATTTTAGTAAAAATAAGTTCAGCCCAAATTAAAAAATATAAATTCATGTAAGTTACCTTCAACAAAAATAAATTCAATTTAGATCAACTATATTCAATTTAAAATAAATTCAGTAAAACTAAGTTGAAAAAGAATAAGGTCACAGATAATCATGGGTGTAAAATGGTAACCAAAACTATGTGAACCTTTTAATTAATAATTCAATTAAGTTTACATCTAAGAATACTACTGAACCTTTTAATTAATGCTTTGCTCAACATGAACTTGAAATACGTCACATACTCATATTATGTAGTATTTTCAAAATTTTGTAATAAAGTGGATTTTAAGTTGGAGAAGGAGCAGGGATGCCTAGTGTTAAAGAGTATAAAATTTATTCTTAAATTTTTAACTATTAATTATAATTTTTGATTGAGTTGGGTTTTGAACATATATGAAGGTTGGGTCCTCTATCAATTTAAATTTTTAGTTTAATCAGTTCTTAAAACACCTAACTAAATCTTAGCTTTGTTTTTTTTTGGAGGGGACTGAAAGTTCATTTGTATGGTTGATCTAATATAAAAATTAATTAAGGTGAGTATTTAATTATATGATTATTCTTTTTCTTTTTAATGGCCATTTGTATGATTATTCTTAGCAATTATACGTCATAGAAGATGACAACAATACAGAAACAAGTATGTACTCAAAAAAGGGTTTTTGTTTGCCAATAATCTGAAATATTGGGAGTTCGGACACTAATAAGCGAATCTGAAGAAATGGCTTCGAACAATGTGACATTTTGAAGTATTTATTTTCAATAATAAGAGGTCATTAGATTGTATCTTTTAGGCAATTTGAATATCCAAATGAATGTATGCAACCTAAATTTTATATGTCAGTCTTATTCTAATGGCAATATTATTTGAAATTACTTGAAAAATACACTCTAAAATCATCCCTTACTCTTTTGAAAAAAAAAATATTTCAAAAGGTTAGACTACTTGGAGCTATTTCTTCAAGTCAGATTACTAACATTCAAAACCCTAACAGTTAAGATTATTAGTGTCAAAAAACTTCCAAAAAAGAAACAACTGTATATTATTTTTGTCATATATCCTTGTTATGTTTTCCAAGGTATCGTAAGAGACATTCACAGACCTAAGACAAACACTACATCCAAAACTAAAAATATTAATTTATGGAAAATACCAGCAAGTGCCTACAAATCCAATTACCCAAAGCATTTGATGCTAGCAAGGATGTGATAATGATAGATGTGTATATATAACCACAAAATTGAACACCAAAGTTGGTATCATGAGCATATACTTTCATTTTCTATGCCTCCATTGATAAAAATACTCTAAGGACTAAAATCCATCAAAGTACCTTTCTTATTGGTCATATATCTATATAGTGTGGTCCTCCCCCCCCCCCCCTCTTCTGTGCTACCTCAATCATTGCAAAAATCAATGTCAAGCTTTAGGTGAGATGTCATTAAATATTATGTGGACAATAAAGTGAGCCATCCACACTCAAGAAAACAAACTCTAGATATATAGTTTTATAATTTATGTATTTAATTGTGACAAAATAGATTATTTATGAGAAATATCTGTTTTTTTTTTATATGGTCGATGTGATCAAGGGCATGTATTTAATTGTGATAAAATAGGTTAATTAGATTTGGTCTGTTTATTAGATTTGTTTAATTTTCATCATCAATTATTTGCAATATATATATATATATATATATATATATATATATATATATATATCATGCTTCTAAGAGCACCTACTCTTAAGAACCACATCATTAAATATATATTAAAAAATTAATATATGATAAATTGCCTGAAAAATATATAAACATGGACATGGGCAGTAAGAGCAAATGTTCCCTGAAGCATATAAGAAATTACCATATGAGAGTCATATTAATGGGTGATTTATAAGTATTGATATATGCTCATTAAACAATGAATTTATTTTAGTTTATTATAAGCCACTTAAACGTTTTCTCAAGAAATTGTGAGCATGTATTTATGAGAAATATCTGATTTTTTTTTTAATGGTCGATGTGATCAACGGCATGTATTTAATTGTGATCAAATAGGTTAATTAGATTTGGTCTCCTTATTAGATTTGTTTAATTTTTATCATCAATTATTTGCAATATATATATATATATATATATATATATATATATCATACATCTAAGAGCACATATTCTTAAGAACCACATCATTAAGTATATATTAAAAAAATTAATATATGATAAATTACCTGAAAAATATATACACATGGACAGTAAAAGGATGTGCTCTCTGAACCATATAAGAAACTACCATATGAGAGTCATATTGATGGGTGATTTATAAGTATTGATATATGCTGATTAAACAATGAATATATTCTAGTTTATTGTAAGCCACTTAAACGTTTTCTGATCAAGAAATTGTGACAGAAGAGATTTATGATGCTTTTGTCTCAGCTAACAGATTCATGTGAGCATCAATTAATAAAGAGAGCCTTCTTCAAGGTTGTCATCATCATTGGCTGCACCACAATGGCCAACTCTTTCAAATTTCATGATGTTGAGGTTTTTTGTTATTATTAAACAAAAGAAGTTAATTAATTATGATATTACAATTATTATATTCATGGAATAATTAAAGTGGGATCAGTTTACTTGAGTAAGCCCACAAGGCGGACAGTTTGATAAATTAAATCAAGGTAATAATTCAATGATATTACATCTTATTTTTTGCAACGGCTATTAATAGAATTATAATTATTCCTGGTTCATATGGGTTAGAGTTTTTCCGACATAGGATTTCTCCAGAAGACTCAATTTCAAGTCATTCTAAGGAATACAAGTGTCCCAAAAAAAAAAAAAAAAAAAAACCGAACATGTGTTGCTAGATTCTATGTACACTTATGCAATTATTACACACGTACTATATAGTTAGGGGTTGCAGCAAATCAGAGAGCTGAAACATGTATTCTACCTGAGAATGGATCATCTTTAGTCATTCATTATTCCAAGCAGCCACTAAACAAAACATTTCCTTAAACTATGCGGACTTGTAAAAGGATAACCTTTTACATCACAAGTTTTCTCATAAGTTAAAACAAAACCTACCAAAGTTAATAGATGACATGTGTCAATTTTTAGAGGTTTGGACTTTTTCTAACCAAATTCTAAATCTAATACCAAGTCACATAAGTTATTATTTTTAATTAAAATAATAAATAATAAAGAATTTTCACTATTATAAATATGAAATATTAGATATATTAGATACATTGTGATGATAGTTACGGATTCTATTTACTATAAACATGCAATTATTAAGAAATAATAAAAATTTTCTAACTTCCATTAATATTGTTATTGTTGTTGTTGTTGTTGTTGTTTATTACAATCATACAATCTTATTACGAATAATTTATTACATGATTATCAAATAATTCATGAATCACGAAAAACTATTGTATCCAGTTAACTTTAGAAAAAAAAAAAGTAGTAGTAGAAAATCCATAATTAGCTTAAGATATTATAAATTGATATTATATTCTTATTCTTATTCTTATTGTAATATATATGAAAGTTTTCTAGGCTTGTAAAAGTGTGATATTTTCTTGTTATATCTTATTATCAAACTACCAGTTCTAATACTATACAAGGAACCGTGCATCAAATTCATTAATATATGGCACGTGTGTACATATTTAACTAAGTTAATAATAATCTATTTTAATACATAAGAAATTTCAATTTAATAATTTCTTATAATTTGTACCACCTAATAACTGTACATTATTAAAAAAATTAATTTTTTTTTTGTATGTCACATGAAATATTAAATAATTTATTATTTTTTATATACATTTATTATAGATAAAAACTCAAAAACTATCCATACATGCATAAGAGAAAATATATTAGTTATTTATTAAAATCCTTAAAAGTAAGCTATATGTGTTCATTATATTCTTCTAGGATCCTATCTTGGTAGAAATTGCATTAGACTTTATTGTTAGTTTTTTTTTTTTTTTTGGGCAACAGAGAAAAGCAACTTTCATTCATTTTGCTCTGTCAAACATTACATAGTCATGGATACTAGGAGGGTAATCCTCAACCCAAGCTTCAAAGTCATGAGCATTAATGGCGACTTTAGCTAGTTTATGTGGTACTTGATTTGCTTCCCTTTTAACATGCTGCGACGTAAATACATCGAGGACCACACTAGCTAACTTAATATCATAAATTAGCTTTTGGAACGAAGTCAAGGAAGATGCTTCTTGTGCGACACCTTGCACCACTTCTAGGGAGTCTGATTCGAAGATGCCGCCAGGAATCCCAACTCTGGCGACTGGCGTCCGCCGAATCACGTACGTGACTCCTCTGGCTTTTGCCCACTTGCTGTCCTCAGCACCTTTCCAGCACTTCATAAAACATGCTATGAGATTCCCTTCATGCTCCCGAACAACCACTCCATTGCCCACCTTACCTGCTACGGCGTTGATAGCAGCGTCCGAGTTGATTTTATATGTTGCCACACTCGGCCTGGCCCATCTTTGCAAGGTTCCCTACTACCTTTGATTCTCCCCTTTGTTTGCCTTGCTTCTGAAAATTAGCGAGGAAACCCTCTGCTTCGGTCTTCAACATCTGCACAGTCTTCTTGTGGCCCTCTTCCCATGCATACACGTTCATCGAGGTAAGACCATAGCTTCTAAACATGCATGAACACTTTACTGAATAGTCCTGCTGAAATTGCTCTCCAACCCGTTGAAGCCAGTTCTTAAACGAATTGGTTTCATCTGCAAAACAGGCAGAAGAGAGAAGGAAGATAGAACGCCGCAAATCATATTCCAATGTACACTATAATATAAATGATATTTTGTTAGACCTGGTAAAAATTGACCCGACCCGAAAATCCGATCTGAACCCGCCCGAAAATTTTGGATTTTGAACACGATTTTCTCGACCCGAACCCAAAATAAACCGAACCTGAAAAACCCGTAAATTAGCCGGTCAAACCCAACCTGACCCGACCCCGCCGGCTTGACCGGAATATTATATCCTTAGTCTTTGATTTTTCTCTAATTTATCTCTCTTAACAATAAGGGTTAGTCATTTTTATCGAATAGTTTAAAAAGACGTTATATAACTATTGCAGCTATTCACAAATTAAACAATAATAACCTTATCTTTTCTTCTCCATTCTCCGAAAATAATATTGTACACAACTTTTAAATGAAAAAAAGTTAATCATGGGTATAAAATTTCATGAAATAACTATATAATATTTAACAAAAAGTTAATTTAAAAGAAGACAAGCAATAAAGATTCGCAAGTCATAACATTATATACTTAGTTAAAAAAATATATCTAATTATTTTTTGAATTAATTAATTTATAATAATTTAAAATTTTGATGTTATAACTGCAAGATAATATCTAGTGCGTCTTTTATTCAATTTTATTTGGTTTTTGTTCTAACTAGACTTGAACTATGATGCTACTGGTAGGAAAACAGTTAGCCAAATTCGTATTAGGGTCGACCCATTAATAAAGTTTTACCTGACTGGACATTGGTAGGTTAGTTAATAAAAGTGTTAAATTATTAAATAGGTTATTAGCGGTTAAATTGCTACAACCCATTAAAATGCTCTAGATAGGTTACCCAATAAATGGTCGACCCACTGTGGACCTTCTTTCAATGTACGGGTCAATCTACTCCAAACCAAGTGGGGTTTGATTCTTTGCCCGCTCATACAAAATGTTCATATTTTATAATAAAAAGTTTGAATATTTTTAATATTCTTTTGAGAAATTACAATTATTATGCATTTTCATTAAATACTGACAATTTTGAGTAATAAATATGCATAATTCTTCATTTTGGAGAAAGAAAAATAACTCATGGAAAAGGCGCTCCAAATCTATTAGGTTGATCCGAAATCCATAAAACCGAGATATATCTACTCGTATTTTATCCAAATTCAAAATACACCTCAGGTCCTCAACCCTAGTGTTAGGTATGAAGAAGATGGTCAATTTTTAAACATTGATCGCTTGATTGGAAGCTTCTTCATAGGCCATCAGAATTGCCTTAAGCTTTTGTGCCTCCTCCAGCCTGCCTTGCAAAATAAGAAACTATCATATGTTAACAACAGGTAAGTAACACTAATGGCTCTCCAGTTCACTCGTACCGCCAAGATCTTCCTAGAATACTCAAGCTACATAATTTTCCTCTACAACCCTCTGCATATAAGATAAAAAGGTAAGGCGATAAAGGGTTGCGCTGTCTAATTTCCCTCCTTGGTATGATAGGTCCCACTCTGTCACCATTCACCAACACCCCAAAGGACACTGACATCACACATGTCATGCCACCCACTTATGTACAAGGCCCATCTGCAAAACCTTGAAAAATTCAATTGCGAGTCAAAATACTATCAATATGGATCAGCCTAAGATTTATAGTCTATGTCAAGCCAAGTTTGGCAAAAAAAAAAGAGAGATTTTTTGTTTTCATTTTTTTAAAATTATTTATTTTTCCTCCAACTTTTATTTTTTAAAATTTATTTCCTTTTCCCTCACAATTTATCCTAACCTAATCTCCATCTCTCACTCAAACCCCCCTCCCTCTTCCACTAGCCCACACGGGCCCCTCCACCCAAAACCTTAGCCCACAGCCGAGCGCCCCCCACCAAAACCCTAGCGGCAACCACGCCCCCTCAACCTCTCTGTCTCTCTCTCTCTCTCTCTAGAGCCACTCTCTCTCTTCCCCCCCCCTTCGTGCTCTCCCTCCCTCTCTCTCTACTCTCTCTCACTCGCCCCCTTACCACCACCAGCACCGCCCAGCCGCCTGTAATTGTCAAGCACCGCCACTCAGTCCACAATGAAGGGCTCCAAAATGAAGGGGCAGGAAGAAATAGGCAAAGTCCAACACTTGATAGTGAAGCTGCAAGTACAAATAGTAAGATTTATTTACAACCTGACGGTGATACATAAGTTCAATTCATTATAAATTTTCTTCTTCAATATTCATATTTTTTTTTATGCCTATAGAAATTAATTTTAACCATTTTTTTTAGTTTTGTACCATATTAGGGTGTAGTTCGAAAAATTGTTGAAAACTCTGCAGGTAAGTACCCACGTTTTTGGACCACAAGGGGCGAAGTTCCACAATATCAGCGAGACATATGATTTAATGAGTTCAAGGTTGGTTTTTTGTACAATGAATTTGAATGTCGTCATTAAATTGTTTGATATGTTTACTAATATACTTCAACTTTGTTACAGAAACAGTACTAATGGCATTCAGACAATGAAATTCAGATACGGCGTAACTTTGAGTACAGAGATGCAACTCGGCTTAGGGACATTCTTGGGTATGCTAGGAAGTATAACAAAAGGTCAAAGTGGTTACCACCTAGTGTTTGGAATAAGATGCTCAAGCATTGGAGTGAGGATGACAAGTTTAAGAAGTTGAGTTAATAAAATAAAAAGAATAGATTGAGTGATGCAGAAGGTTTTAGTCATTCGTTACATACATGTGGCTCAATTCCAATTAGTGAATGAAAGAGGCATCTGGTAAGTAATGAGCTTATTAATAAGTGTATTTTCGATATTCAATGTATGATAAGGAATGAGGTTTTGGTCCTTCGTTACATTTGATCATTCGTTACATTTTTTTTTTTGTAGGCCAAAGCATTAGGTAGGGATCCCACGTGTGAAGAATTGTTTAAGGACACTCGCTGCAAAGCCAAAGACAAAGTGTTCATTGATAAAAAAATATGCAAAAATATGTAAGTTTGACACATTTTATTCAGACATTATTCATATGTTATAATTGTCACCTTAGCATGTAATAGTTTTATTTTTGACAACTTTCAGGAGGATCACCACAAGAAATGGGATGAGTGTGCTCAAGCTGCAACTCAAGGGGAGTCCCAACTGCCCCCATGACCCCAAAAGAGTTTTGGATTAAAGAAAATCTAGACAAAAAAGGCCGTGTATACGGTTTTGGCACAATGGGGGTCAAGTTGAAGAGATCAGCTACAATTGCAGCTGTACGCCACTCATCAGTTGATCACTTTGATTGAAGAGAGCAAGTACAACTCCTCAATCAGAGCATTACCAAGCAAGCAGAGGTTATAAGCCAAATTGCCAAGAAACAGAGGAAGACAGAACGCATTATGAAAAAAGTTTTGAGATTTCTTAAAGGAAAAAGTGCAGGTTCTTCCAGCTAAGTCAACTTTGATACTGATGATGAGCAGGACTCCCAAAATGACAATGATGATCCCATGAATTTATCTGATTTTGATTAATTTATTTGATTTGGATGTTATGAATAATTTTTAATTTAGCATATTTAATTTTCAGACATAAACATTTGTATTTGGTAAGCATCATATATGTTATTTGTATCCAATTTTTTTGTTTTGGAGCCAAATTTTTTTTTGGAGGGAAGTTGAGAATTCTGTCGGATTTCCGTCTTCCCTAAAAAAACCTGCTGCACACTGCATAATGACCATCGGAAATTCCAACGGGTCTATTCCGTCGAAAAAAGCGTCAGAGCCTGTCGGAAAAAATTATGCGACGAGTTAAATCCCGACGGGCGTTTTCCCGTTGGAGATTTGATTTTCCGTCGGAACCCCCCTTTTTCCATCGGAGATTCTGTTGCAGATTTCTAGCGTTTTTGTCGTTGCAAAAGAGGATTTGGAAAAGATGGAATCCCATTCTTTTTAAGGTCCAGAAAACTAGAGATAATATGTCAAAATGGATATAGGTTCCAAAACGTAAGAAGGATGATGAGATGTCTTTTGTGAGGGAGAGTTATGATCATTTGTTGTATAGGATAATGTCGCTCAAAATTATGTTATGTGGTCGCTGATAGCTTTGCAAATGTTCTTGATAATGGCAAGACAAATAGCTCAATGATTACTATGCACCAACATTTACTTAAGGATGTCCTAGACAGTGGCCAACAAGTTTGCTTGGATGACAGTAAAACAATTTCTCAACCTGTTGGGACCTTAAAGAGCTGCCCTACTTTCTTTAGGAATGATAAGAAGTTATGTTGTGATCGGATCTTTTACTGAAGATGTGGAGGAACTTGAGCCTTCCACTAATTATATTTCTCTTAAGCCAAGGATGTGGAAGAATGATAAGAATACTAGTGATGAAGAAAAAGAGTAAGAGATTACCAAGCCGTACTCCCCTACTCCTACAAGTTTGCTTGAGAATGCTTAGAGTTGGATAGATAATTGGGTATTTGTGTCGTTGAGTATGAAAGGAGTTAAAGGAAGAAACTGGAGAGTCAAGCAACATAAATGTCCATGCCATTTTTTGATTTTCTTCTAGCTGTGATAAGAATTGCTATCCATTCCCAAAGGTCAAGGATCGAACTCCTAACCAATTGGTTAAGGGACAAAGTTAGCTACCACTATGCCACAACCTCTTGGTTTAGCAAGAAGTTTCTTAACGGCAGAACTTGTACTTGCATCTCTACATTAGAAGCGAACATGGTTGCTATTGGCAGCCACTGACCATTGTCATTATAAGAAAACGACTAGGTTTTATATGACAAAAGTGGGTTTTTGTATTATTGGAGAACAATAGAATTTGAATCATGCATGTCTTTTTTTTCCATAAGAGAAGAAGTTGTTTTAAGATGTAAAATGCAAGGATAAAGCTGGGATATCTAGTTGTTAACCTTCACTAAATTCTAGTAAATCTATTTTTTTTTTTCCGTTTTAATTCTCCTACTAGACTACAACTATAATTGGCCATAAGTGGTATAGTTTTTTTTTTTAAATTATGAATTTTCTCCATTCATGAGATTTGAATTTAAAACCTTATTAAAGGAAACAAATGTAAGACCAAGTGAACCAACATATATTAGCCAAATAATAATAATAAAATAAAAATAAAACCAACATTTATTAATAAATCCTAGTTACTTGACATATGAGATCCAGACAATTTTAGGAATTATTTTGGAGGGATACCATCATTTTAATTCCCCATTATAGTAACTTTATATTATATCTTTGTACCTCCTCCATCAATTTAGGCCTCAATCCAACATGCTTAATTTGGGGTGTGAATGCATGACCTCCTCTAGAGCACCTCCCGAAAAAAAAAAACTACAATTTCAAAAAAATAAATAAATTGTGTGACGATCACATACTAGATTATGAAAACATCTAGTCATTTTAATATAGGTCTCCAATATAAGTGTAAAATGAGATGATCTGATTAAACAAATCATCTGAATGAAATTATCAGTCCCTGAGTTTTGTATTCTAAAACGTAGCACCCTAGAGATCTCGCAAAAATTTACTAATTATGAAATGAGGGGTTAGTTATGTATTCAGAGCATAACTAAGATCAGATTGTTTTAAACTGATACAGAAAATCTAGGAGAAAATGGTGAGAATTTCCCCCCAAAATCTGGCCAAATATATGCTAAGCGGTTACAAAATTTGAAAATCTAAACAAATCTTTCAAATTTGAGCGAAAATACTGCAGGATTTATTTGATTTCCACAGTGAAAAATAGTGCAACAGTTATTTTTTAATTTAATAAAAAATTAAAAAAACCATATACAAAATATATATCTATATATATAAAAATCAGTCAGTTGATATTTGAACTATGGAGAGTGTAGTGTTTTAAAAGCAGCATCATTTGTGTCATTTTTGCTTTTAAATGGAAATGGATTAACATCATGTCCCTATTGCAGGGTGATGAAGGCATGAGAGAGAGAAAGAGACCTTAGAGAGAGAAAACTCAAACAAAGTTTAGAGAGAAAAAGACACAGACTCACAGAGAGAGAGAGAGAGCCTGGTTTAGAAGCATTCATGGAGTTGGAAGTTACTGCAAATTGCCTTTTCTGACCACCCTTTTGTAATTTCTTCTTCAACCTGTCACCAAAATCTCTGGGTAAGTTTTTCTTTAAATTTTATCCTTTTGTTTCATTTTTTTTGCATGTTATTTCAAGGAAGTTTTTCCAAAGGGTTTCTATTTGACATACTGTTAACGGGTTTGTAATTTCTGAATTTTTTGACCTTAATTTCCAAAAAAATAAAAATAAAAATGAAGTTTTCAGGAAGTGGGTTTGTTAAAACATGGTTGGAGCAAGTGTTGTTTTGGGTTTTTGGGACTCAATTTTTCCCTAATCCTTCCCTGTTTACGGATGAAATCCATGTGTGTTTGTTGAACGGTTGAATTTTTTGTATTCTATTCATGCAGTTTTTCCTTTTACCCCTTTCTGGGTTATTTTATGGGAATTTTTAAGAATTTTATTTTGGCTGTTTGGTTGGAAAGATGGAGCTTTATGATCTAATTTCCAGTGTAATCTGGTTGGAAAGACGGGGTAATTATTTTTTGTGTTCATCTTTTCTGTGAACTTGAATTAATATATAAATGTTTGTTACCCAAAAACTTCCGATTTGGGGAATTATTTCTATTTCTAGTTGTAATGCTTTTCTGTCTATACAGCTTTTCTAGAGTTGTACGTACTGGTACTCCAGTTGTGCAATTTTGTTGTGCATCTTCTGTCTGTCTTTCTGTCTGTTCAATCTAAGAAGTTTTATATCATGGCAGAAAAAAAGTTCTAGACAGATATAATTCTGAATCTTCTGACAGAAATAGGTCTGTATAGTTCAGTTGTAGGGGAGGTAAGACTACCACATCTGATATTTTGTCTATAATTTATCAGTAGGGTTAAAACTGTTTACATTTGACGATGCCCCTTCCTCCCACCAAAGGAAGAACAGAAAAATTAAGGAAGGTGGGAAGTTTGGGGTTTGGTTTATCTTAGTGAATCTCAAATTTGAGTATAGGGGCTGGTCTTTTTAATTTGAATTTCTCGTTTCCCTCTTCCCCTATTTTTTTTTTTTTTTTTGTGGTGGACTTCTGACAGAGAAAAAATGCATATGCAGGAGCACTAGCCCTGGATGTGAGATGGATTTATCAGATGCAACAAAAATTCTGTTGGATAGAATTCAAAAGCTTGAACCTGAAATAGCGACAAAGATCATGGGTTGTATTCTCATACAAGATCATGGAGAGCGGGAAATGATTCGGTTGGCTTGTGCCCCTGAAAAACACTTAGAAAATTTGGTATACAAAACCAAACTTCAATTAGGATACCTCTCAAAACCACCGGTTTCTACTTCCATGTCCCCTCCTATTAGCATCAACTCTACACCCATCTCAGAAGTGCCTTTGAATTACATGGCCTTTTCACCAAACGGGACCCGCCCTTACTCGTGTCCAGCTACATTTCGGGTCCCACCAGGACCATTCTGGGATACACAGCTGACACCTGAGCAACAACCAGCTTTAGGATCTGATCTGGGTTCATTTGGGTACGTAGATTCAGTCGCTGAAGATAATTACCGACTGCAGAACCAAGCCCAATTTGTGGGATTCGAAGATCAGTTCGATCCTATAACTCCCGTGGGAGGAGGTTTTTCCCGGGATCTTTACTACCCGGATGCTGCATTGGGTAATTTGAATATGAGAGCAAGCCGCCGTTCCCCAAGTTTACCTGATTTCCCCCTTAAGACTTGTCATTACTTCAACAAGGGGTTTTGCAAACACGGGAATAGCTGCCGGTATTTACATGGGCATGACAATTTCTCCCCCATGTTTGGCCCAAATGAACTTGGGGCTGAGGATCACATGTTTTCACCAGGGTCTCTTGAAAAACTTGAGCTTGAGATCACCGAGCTGTTGAAATCAAGAAGGGGGAATCCTGTCTCCATTGCCTCGCTTCCTATGTATTATTATGAGAAGTATGGCAAGACCCTTCAAGCAGAGGGATACCTTACTGAGAGCCAGAGGCATGGCAGAGCTGGCTATAGCTTGACAAAACTTCTTGCTCGGTTGAAGAGCATTCGGCTCATTGATAGGTATATTATATAAAATTGGTGTTCCATTACCATTCAGAATCTTGGTGCTTGCAGTTGCATAATGCAATCTTTTGCAGACCCCATGGGCAACATTCTGTGATCTTAGCTGAAGATGCTTCAAAATACAACCTAGAAAACCGAAGTGAAAGGAATGATCCTGGGCCAATCGTTAGTGGATCACGGCAGATATACTTAACTTTCCCAGCTGAAAGTACATTCACTGAGGAAGATGTATCCGGCTACTTTAGGTACTTGTAGTGCGATGTTAGGAACTTGTGGTCTTCTCAATATCAAATGTTGCTATGTTTATATTGCTCAATATTCTTACTTATCTTCATTGGGTTTGTACATTTAGCACTTTTGGAACGGTGGAAGATGTGAGGATCCCCTGCCAACAAAAGCGGATGTTTGGGTTTGTGACTTTCGCAAGTGCTAATACTGTGAGGACTGTTTTGGCCAAAGGAAATCCACATTTTGTCTGTGGGTCTCGTGTGCTTGTTAAGCCTTACCGGGAAAAGTCGAAGCTCAATGAAAGGTTATTATTGTCCCTTTTTTCATGAATGTGATTACATTATTACATTATGTATTTTGTTTTGGAAACATGTCTAAACCTTTCCATCATCCATTTCTGCAGGAAGTACTTGGAGAAAAGTGATCATGGTATGTACTGCCCTGGAAATTACTTGGAGCTAGAACCTGACTTCCACCCATGTAAGTTGAGAATGGAAATATGTCATAACAGAAGCCGGGCACAACTCTGTTTGTGAACATCAGCCCTCCCGGTATCTGTTGTAAAATGAAAAACCGAACACTAAAGTCTAAACTAGAGCCCAGACATTGCACTTCTCACTTGAAAGGGTCGGTTAGTCCTTTTTAACTTGAACAGCTGGTACCTTTGTTATAGGGTAGATAAATATGTGGGGAACGAGGCATTTGGATTGGGTTTGAGCTTTTGGACTAGGTCAGAATGGATGGATTGCGATTGGGGTGGATGTTGGGCAATGATGGGTTCTCTCATATTAGGGTTTGCTATCTGTTTGTACAGTAGTGTTATCAAGAAAACGTGGTTGATGTTGATGCAGAATTTTTGGGTTGGTCTAATGCCGGTCAAGATGACTTGGGTCCTGGCAGAAATAATCGGCTATAGTTTTCAATTTGAATATTGCTAATAAAAGCATGATTTCGCATGCAGTGCCAAGATGTGAGGCCCCGAGGTTTTTGAGGAGGCAACTAATGGAGGAGCAGGAGCAAATTGAACAGGCTCTTGAAATGGAAAGGAGGCGACTCTCAGAGCTCCAGCTGAGGTTCAAACATGTTCACAATCAACAGTACATTGACTACTGTATGGAAGAACTAAATGCTTCAGAAGGTCAACTTTAAACACCTTACTTCATCTTCTGATGAGCAATACCCCCACGCCCCGCCCCCCAAAAAAGAAAAAGGAACGAAAAAAAGGAGAGAAAGTAGTACTGCTTGTTTTCTTGTTGAGTGATAACGCTCTGTGGCTTTGCAGATCCTTCCAAATTCAGGACTGCGGAGCACTTTGATTATCTGCTTGGTATTTTCAACAGCAGCTCCATTAATGACAACAAATTGAAACATTCAGGCCCTGATTTCACTGATCAGGACAGGTATCCTTGAACTGTTAGATCATGTCTCAATATTCATGCTGTCTTTGCTTGCTGTTTTTTCCAGGACGCAAATTCTCGCAGCCTGATATTGACCTGGACCAACCTGAACTTATTACCGGCCAATAGCCAAATTGACCCTACTAAAATGAAATCCGACAAGACCTTGACTCAACCTAAAATTACCTTGACAAAAAACTTGTTTGCCAAGTCTTTATTTTTAATTTTTTGTTTTTTTTGTTTTGTTTTGGGGGAGTGGTTGATAACTTGATATTACAAAAAGTAAAGTCCTTTATGATACATGCCTCACACATTGCCCTTATTGTTTTGTGCATTGATAAACAGCCAGGGGATCAATCTTCCAGAGAGTCCCTTTGCAACAGCTATAGGAAGTGGCATTTCGGCAGTTATCTAGATTTTTTTCAGCCTTACACAGGGAGCAGTCTTATAGAGAAAGAAAAGGTAGGGTTACTGCCATCGGAAGGCTTGATATCTTTGGTCCGATACAAAATAGTTCTGTTTCTTTTTTATCCTCCCACCGGATCCTACAGTGCTTGGATTCCGGCTCCCAAGTAGGTTGGTTCCAAGCCTCTTAGCAAAAGTACATAAAAGACAGGCTAGAGAACAACAAAGAAGGTAAAAAGTCAGGTCAGAAGCATCTCCTCCATGATGATTTTGGTGGAAGGAGCTTGACTAGAAAAAGAAGATTAATACACAAACAATGAAGACCTCTCTTTAATGTAAGAAGGGTTTGCACAGGGTTTTTTTTTTTTGGTTTTTTTTTTGACAGAAGAAGGTTGAAACAAGGGTTTTCGGATATCTCGTAGGAGAGATGTATTGTGTAGTCTTTGGGTAGAAGAAGAATATGAAGACAAAGAAAGAAAGACTTGTTTTAGGGTTTTATGCCCGGCGTTCCAGAGGTGAAGATATGTTTGAATTCCTCTGTTATGCTAGAGCAGTAGATGGAAAATAACATTTTGACAAGAAGAAAAAGAAGGGTTACTGGCCCTTCAATGGCATACATAACATCTAATGGATGATAGTTTGTGTTGAATCCATAATGTTGCTGTTGAATCCATAATGTTGCTATATCTCATGTTTGCAAGGAGTTTTCTTTACTGTTCATCTTGCATTATAAGGTAGGTTGAGATTTTATGTCTTTCTTACGCCCCTGCAAAGACTGTTAGCTACTTCAGCTGGCTAATGCCCACATTCATAGTACTCACCGAGTTTTGCTCCTCTGACTTCTATATTGCTTCTAGGACAGCACCCTGAATGCTGATAGTTTGACACTTTAGCCTATGGTGATACAAGGATGGTTACGCCTTTGAAATTTTGAGAAGACGAACCATGTTTGTGTGAACTATACAAAGTTTAAGCCAAGTGTCGACCATGTTCAACTCGAGTAATTAGGCATTTGACTCGAACTAGGCACAACCTCGATATCATATTTGGTAGGTTACTATACAAGAAACTGTATTCAATAGAAGAAATTTTATTGAAATTCTACTATGGGGAAATGTGGTATCTGGGACTCACATATGTGTGGTCTTTCTTTGCATTAATTAACTATTGCAGCATTCTGCATAAGTAGGCACAATGCACAAAACTAAGATTGAAATTGATAATGCCACATGAAAGTGCCAAGACAGGAGGGGACAGTGGTATTGGTCCTGTCAAATTTCTTATATAATCATATGTTTTGATGATTTTTCCTTGATTGGAAGAAGCGTCTATGTCTCTCGTTTATTGCATTAATTAATGATGCCATTATATTGAAGCATGTGATTGGAAGTGGGAGTACCAGTGTTTTGACTTTTGACTGATTTTGCCTCGCTGAAACCATCATATATATATATATATATGAGCACTATTTTATTAAAGACTTATTTAGTTGCTCGTTTTTGTTCATGTATATCCAATACCCAAAAAATTTTATAGCTAGGCGAGGTATGGGGTTCTGATGTCGCAGCCTTGCCTCTAAATTATAACTTAGCTATACATATAATTGAATCATTCAGCATAATGTAACACCATTCAAGATTATTCGAAGCTGTATCATAAGTCAAGATGACGTGCACTAGGTGGACCATTTTTAATAAAAAATGCTGAATTGTGCATGGGGGTGGGCATAGGAATAAAGAGGATACATTACATACAAGTCATATTTCTTTAATTTCGACGACCACAACCACTAGACCCGGGAAAACTGATTTCATACTGAGACCTAAATTGAATGACTTGAACTTATATCGAAATTCGACATCTGAAATAAGCTTACCAAGAGTGGATCCGACATCCAAATTGATTCGAATAAGACCATACTTGACGCCAAAGTTGCATATTCTTTTATGACAAGTATATTGAACCAAAAAGCGGTCGACTCAAAGTCGAATCAAACCAAAGCTCACCCGACCTAACCCGAAATATGATCCGATCCAAATATAGCCCGACCCATACCCAAAATGACCTATTTGTTAGGTCTAACCACCCCTGCTGGTCAACTATGTGAAAAAATGGGTTTCAGATACATCACAAAGTACACAAATCCAATTCTGACACGTTCAGAAATAGTTGTATATCATCTCATTCAAGTCAATTGAACGATAGAATCATAGAATGACTTGATCATCACTACAGTGATTAACTTACAAGACAAAAGTAGAAGCAAATAGGATTTGGAAATGCAAAAAGGCAGCCCGGTGTATAAGCATCCCACGTTCACACAGGTTTTAGGGAAAGGCCGCACCCCCAAGGGGTGAATTGTAAGCAACCTAACCTGATTTTGTCACCTTTGTCAGTGGCTGATTTCACAGTTCGAACCCGTGACCTTTTGATCACACGAAGACAACCTTACTGTTGCTCAAAGGCTTTCCTTTAGGATTTGGAAATGCAAGAATATCTTATATATTGGGGGTCCCTGAATGAAATTGACGTGCTACCTTCCCCCCCAGTATGGAAGAATGCATTAACACAAAATGTGGGAGTGATTTTCGGTGGGACTAGGAGTAGGAGTAAGAGTGAGATGGATGTGCTTGGGAAGAGTCATAAATCTATTCTATTACGCCAAACAGCTGGAGCTTTCAACCTAAAATTGGGTTGTTCCCTACAAACAAAGTTTGAGTATTTTCTGTAGTTTAGTTATAAAAATCTCACTTTCTTTTTTGTTTTTTGAGGTGGAAAAATCTTTCACTTTCTATGTATGGGCGTATGGCCAAAGAGGGGAAAAAGAATTGTCAAATATGTAATCATGTAGCCCCCCCGCCGCCCCCGGTTTATGAAACTTTGAAACTTTGATGAAGAAAAACTTTGGGGGTTTAAATCACATCTGTAAGATTTTTTTTAAAAGGATTTTATAAATTTAATTACAATTTAGAGGATTTTCTTTTCAACAAAAAAAAAGAAACAACATTCAGTTATGATAATTCATTATATTATATTTCCGACATTACTACCAACGTTACCAAAAATTATTCATTACATGACGGTGAAACAGCTATGCTGATTACTACTAGTTATCCATTAATGTGTTCCCTCCCTACTTTTGGGATGAAAGAGCACTTGTTAAAATGTAACCAAGACATTAATGGAAAAGATCCAAGCCGCACCTTTTTTTTGGAGGGGGGGGGGGGGTATGGGGCCAAAGGCCTTAATAAAATTTATCAAATATGTCTAATCAAACGAGGCCAAGCAGGCCCTACAATATCATATATGACTAATTTTGCGACCTTGGAGGGTGGAGATTTAGATAAGATGCAACTTTTAGATATAGTAACCCTACGATTAGCAAGGCGATTTGTAGCTCAATTGGTCTCCCTACAACAGTGATAGATCTTTGTTTCCCATTGATTACTCTCTAGTAATTTATGACTAGTCCACCGTAAATGACCATGTGAAGATGGACAATTAAACTTCCCACATATCATGTTAACAGCCAATTCCGAATCCACATGCACCAAGATCTTAATAAAACCTTGATCTCGAGCAACCTTTAGCACATTCAGCAATGCAATCAACTAAGCCCATAACGATGAACAAATTCCAAAATTACAAACGAATCCCAACATCCAATCTTCTCTTGAGCTTCATCCGCGCCTGATACAATTTTCTTGCTCTTTCTAATTAAACACTTAATGGTTGTGGATTTTTACCTGTGGTGAGGTTGTTTTTGAGTCCCAAATTGTCTAAATCAACAGGTAAATTATCAGGCACGGGTGAAAATCAACCCTTAGATGATGCTTGGTGAGGTTGTGGATGTTTATATACCTAGCAAAGTTGGAAGGAAAAGTGGTCGAAAGTTTGGGTTTATCAGATTTGGTGAATTCTACCATGGTAAAAGTGCAATTGAAGCACTGAATGGTGAATCTATGAATGGGCATAAGTTGGAGGTTGCTTGGGCAAAATTCCAAAAGAGGACATCATCAAAGCCAAGCAAGCAAAGGGAGGAGCCTCAAAAGAAGATGGTTTGGAAATGAATTTCGAAAAAGAAGTTCACATCAATACCTAATGAGGCTCCTAAAGCTTTGGAGGACAATCAACAGTTGACATCTCCATATAAGCAAGCTCTTTTGGGTTATCCGAATAGCAACAACTTGGAAGCCCCTAGTGGTAATCTTGAGTTTGTAGGAAATGATATTCATGAGGGACTTTCGGATAATAGCAAGACAATTACTCAACCCTTAGATAATGCTCACAATTGTCCGGTTTTTGTTGGACAGTTCCCTTCTCAGGCACCAAGTTGTGGATCCTCTATGGAAGATGAAGAGGAGACTAACAATTCTTTGCGCTCGTTTGATAGTGCCCTCGAGATGGACATTCAACTTCATGAGAAGAGGGAGATGGCTAAACATTCTAACAAAGGTAAGAATAGTGGTAATAGGAACTCAATGTCAATTCATGATTCGCCCACCCTTACAGAAATAGTGAGAGAAGCTTTAGATGTTGGTAAAAGGCTCGGTATTTCTGTCGTCGGAGATGAGAACCCAACAATTAGAAGGATCACAAGAAGTTTGAGAAAGAAAATAAAAAACAAAGAGCAAGTTTGAGATTCATGTGATTAGTAGGTGGAGATCTCATATGTTATTTGTGATTATTGCTAGTAGTTGTTTGAGCTTTTCCGTTTTAAATGTGTATTCTTTAGGATGTAGCAGCTGTCTTCTTGTTAGATGTGTAGTGGCTGTATCATGCTTCTTTTTCTTTTATTGTAAAGGCTATGCCCAACTAATAATAAAAAAAAACCACTTAATGGTTGATTACAATTGTTTTTAAAATGATAAATCGAGCCTCGTCTTGGCCTAATCTTAATCAGTTAATCTGTTTTGAAACTAGTATTCACGCCTTGTAGGGACACAGTTGTAAATAATCAACAAAAAGGGGGGGGGGGGGGTACGGTCTTACTGCACAAGATTAAATATGGGAGGCAGCGACAACGAAAGCAATTGGTGAGGCCGTGAGGGAAGACCACATAGGAATTGCTACAAACCATCATCACTAGTTGGAGACTGTTTGAGGGTATCCTCTCGTCCAAACAAAACTGTTTGAGGGTATCCTCTCGTCCAAACAAACGCATCATAAAGGATAATTGGTTTACAAAAAATTTGTTCTTGTTTGATAAACAGTTATTAGCTGTTAGTTATTAACTGTTTATATTAACTATTAGCTATTAGTTGTTTGAATTAGTTATTTGTATTAACTGTTTGTAGAAAGGCTGTTTAGTAAAATTACCTGTTTCTAAGAAAGACTTTTGATAAAATTTCATTTATATCCTTATCTCTAAATTACGTTTTAATAGAACATTTTTTTTTAATTATTGGACATCTTTTTTTTTTTGTTTAAAAAACGAATTAAATTTATGTCATATGTATAGATTAACTTTATTTCTGATCACAAAAAAAAAGTCCATCCATAAGACTTTACTTTCTTACTAATTTTATATAACTTGTATTCATCTTTTATCTTATTTCTTCTCAATTTGTACTTATGTAAATGATGTTAACGTTTTATAATGTCACTTTGTTATTTACTATATCTTTTTGGTTATGAATTGAAATTGAAATTTTTATGAATTTCTAATGACTTTAATTAACTTCATCAGATTCAATTCATATAAAGCATAGTATGCAATATGACTATTTTACATCAATTGAAAGCTCATTGTCTACATAATCAAAAGGGGACTGAATAATCTAAAGTATAAATATTAAACGATCGTAAACGTGCATGGTGAAAGAACCAAATAAGTTTGACATAATATACTAATGAAATTAGAAGATCTACACCAAAAAATACACTACTTGTCTAAAAAATGAAAACAACGAAAGAGACAATACAACTTCAATGGTTTGTTTCTGTCCCAAATAAAAAAATTGAAAGTAAAGAACTCTAATCAATGCTCAATGTCTAATTAAGTCTTCAAGTAACACTTTATGGTACTAATACTCCTATTTCATGAAAGCAATATCATATAAATAAAACTTAATCATAGTTAATGTAATTTTTTAAAATTCTTGGGCAAATGTGTCAAAAAGCTCTTACAAGGCTAGTGTAAGTAGTATTTTCAAAAAGAGTTGTTTGAAGATAAACAATTATTTCAAACAGCTATTTACCAAACACCTATTTAGCTGTTTGACTTAATCAAAATAGCTAAAACACCTCTAAAAAACTCTTTTTTCCCAGAAGATTATTGTTATCGAACATCCCCTGATGTTACACAGAACTTGGATTTAGATAGCATCTAATATTAGGTTTTTGTCAAGACTTGGAATATTTATCCACGTACGAACTCAAATGTATGACAAAGGTATATGAATAGATAGAAAACATAATGAGAGATTTTGTCCAACCCAAAATTATCTTAATTAGTTTTTTGTTAATTTGTGAAAAAAAAAGAAAAACAAAAGACAAAACGAAAAATAGAAAAGGGCAAAAAAAGGACGGAAGGTTAAAAAAAAAAAAGGCAAGTTATTGAGGTGGACTGGTGATGCTGAATTTGGCGATGTTCACTGGGTTTCGGAGGAAAAAGGCATGAAAGGATTTAACATTTGGGATTCCTCTATGTCATAAATATAACAATTGGCTTGCTGTTGCGGCAAGCTTGGGTATGAATTTGGAAACAAATTTCCTTGGTGTCTAGGTCATCTACAATACAAATAGTGTTCTTAGGGGTTGGTTGAAATTATCCAAAAAAAAAGATAGAGAAGGATCCTATTGACCTATTGTAGTATCTTGAATGTGGGGGTACCTGTAGGGTGTTGAGTGATTGTATGAGTTTTGAGTACTTGTAGGGTGTATCCCAGGGACCCCAAGCCCCGAACAGGGGGAAAATGTGTTGTGAGGAAAGATAGATTTGTGAGTGTGAGGGGTAACTCAAATACTAGCTAAAGGAGATTGAGTGTGTGTAGTGTTGTAAGTGTATACGGTTCTAATATATATTTTCTTATTACAGTGAATGATGCGTGCATTGTTACTAAGCTATGGTTTTCCCCCTCAATAAAGGGGAGCTTTCCACGTTAAATTGATGGTGTTCCTTCTCTTGCCGTGTATGTATGTCTGTATGTGTATTTTCCAAATTTTATGTTACAGTTACATTCCCAACCTGAGGAGTTAGAGCTTGTTTAATCCTAACACATAAGATGGTGTTATTTGCATGCAATGAAGTGGACGCAATAAGTCACAATCAATATAGATCGATCGGAAATCTGATTGAAGTCCCTGTTAAATGTGAAATTTTAATATTCATTTTTGAAATAGCTCTATTAAAAAAATGGATACCATGACTGGATATGAGCTATGAAAATTAGAAAAATATAGACACGCGTTGACTTTTGGCTCGATCAATATCAGTCCAAATCAAACATATATATATATATATATATATATATATATATATATATATATAAAATGATATAAGGGTATAAAGGGATAGTAACAGCAAGGTACGTGGGTTGTGAGGTCTCAGAGACAAAAAAAAAAAAGGAAGCAAAAGTAGTTTGCAGGTCAAGCACTTGCTTGTAATTTGCAAGAGTCATTTATGGTTAAAAAAAACCAACGACAAAAAGAAAAAATAAACAACACTAGATGGAATTAAGAATTAGTGGGTTATGGGGTTCACAATTACCCACATTGCCTTCTCACTTTCTTTCTTTAACTATTCAGCCTTTTCATTATAAAAGAAGAAGAAGAACGTCAGGCAGAGGAGGAGGACGGTGAAAACAAAGACCCAAAAAAAAAAACATAGAGGAGAAGAAACAGAGCCAAAAAAAAAAGTACAGAGGACAGGAGCCACAAAAATACTGTGAGCAAGAAGAAAAAAGACGGAAGAACTGAAGAAAGTTGATTCAAAGGGTTAAATAATTCTCTTGATAATTTCAAGTCGACAAGTTCGAGGTAATACAAACATTGAGTATGAATGCTTTAATTCATCTCAAACCTCCAACCTGTATTCCCAAGTCTGTCACAGTTAACCAAAAGAGTGGCAGATCTAATAAAGGATTAAAGCCTCAAGACAAGCTTAAGTTTTAATCAAACTTTTGGGATCAAGCTAGATTCCGGTTCTTGCTAGAACTACCAAATTCGGATCCTGCCGGATCCCGATTCCTGTCGGAATCACCAAAACATGGATCGTATCGGATCTTAATTCCTGCTGGAATAATAACATCACGAATCCTGATGGATTCTAGTTCTCGCAGGAACTGTAAGTCTTGTTGAACTCAAAACCACAAAAAGGAGCCAAATTAGCTAAATGATGTGTTCAGCCTATAAATTAATCCCTTGACAACCCTCTGTGATGAGATAAAAAGATTGATAGTTGCTTATAAAAATTCACTATTAAAAAAAATGGATGAAGGCGGAAAAGGAAGAAACGTTGGTTATCATTCAATGAATAAAAAATGCCATGGTGATGATCAGTACCGTCCCATCTTCTTATTTCGTGGATCCTCTACAAATTAACCGTGACAAATTATTGATAAATAATGGGGGTTTAGCCATTTCTCATGAAAAAACAGCAATGACTTTATGTCAAAGGTCCAAATAAAATATGGGTTCTCAAATTTGATTACTATGAAACTGGAGTTATCTAAGGATTTTATCAATAAATTTGATCGAAAGTGGGACCGGGAGGGGGGGGGGGTGTTGGTGGAGAACAAAGAGTAATTTGGTTGATAGCGTTTACTCTTGTGTGTCATTCATACCTGCTAGATCTAAAAAAGGAAGAAAGCAACAGCTTGTTGACAAAAAAAAAGGGGGGAGATGCTAGTCAGATGACTAATAGGAGGAGGAGTATTTATAAATAATGAGTCCAAAACCTAATCAGAAAAGTCATCGACTGGGAGTAGGACTCCGTTTTGTAGATTTTGTTATCTAGTAAAGATACAATTTGTCCAATAACTAAAAAAAAAAAAGACAACAGGTGCCCAACGTTTTGGCATCCCTAATTTATATAGCTGCTTGGGGTGTCCTTTATAGTTTATACAACCAAATTCAACTCATTTAAAATGTTTTCAAAGCTTTGTCAATAAGCTTGATAAAACAGTACAAAAAGAAGAAGAAGAGGATAAACCTTCGGCGAGTTATGTTTAGTATTGGCCAAAATAGGCTATTCAATCTTTTGTCGAATTTGTCCCATCAAAATAATACAACAACAACAACAACAACAACAAACTCCCAGTGTGGGTCCCGCTTTCGCGAGGTCTGGGGAGATCCAGCTGTAGGCAATCTTACCTCTACTGGTATTCCTACCTATAGAGAGGTTGATTCCATAAGACCCACAAAAACAGTTTTGTGAAAAAGGTTTATAGAGAAGACAATTTCAAACCCATTTTCCGAGTAGGGGGAAGAGGAAGAGAAAAGGATCCGGAAAGCAAAAAAGAGATGGCAAATAAAGAGTGAGCAGATACATACCTCAATAAACTAAGGGTGCTTGGTGTCGTCACATCCCAGAAAAGTACGACCTGCAGACAAAGCACACCAAAAAAACCCAACCCGCCCGACACCGCCTAAGCTACAGCCACCTACGGAGCCGGTCTCCTACAATCAGAGACCTTAATCCTGTCCCGCCACAGCCTCCTATCCTGAGTCATGTCATCCGTCAGACCAACAACTCTCAGGTCCTCTTCAACCACTTCTTCTAGGCTCTTCTTCGGTCTACCCCTCCCTCTCTTACCACCGGGGGGGTTGATCATCTGACACCTCCTCACTGGGGCGGCCACACTTCTCCTCTTCACGTGGTCGAACCATCTGAGCATCGATTCTCTCATTTTCTCCTCTATGGGGGCCACTTTAGCTAAACCCCTAATTACACCATTCCTAATTCTGTCCAATCTCGTAAAACCACACATCCACCTGACTATTCTCATCTCAGCTACCATCAACCTTTGGACCTGCGTCTTTTTAAGAGGCTAACACTTCGATCCATAGAGAACAGTCGGTCTAACAACCATCCGATAGACTTTGTCTTTCAATCCCATGGGCACTCTCTTGTCACACAGTACCCCTGATGCTGACTTTCACTTTTGCCAGCCCACTCTAATCCGATGGCTAATATCCTTGTCAATGTCCCCATTCTGCTGGATGATTGAGCCCAGATACTTAAATTTAGCGACCTTCGGTGTTGCCCTCCCATCCAATACTATTTATCCCCCCTCTTCTATCCTTCCGCTGAAACAACAGTGGAGGTATTCCGTTTTCGATCTACTCAACCGAAAGCCCCTAGCCTCCAACGTATGTCTCCACCTCTCCAACCCGTCGTTCACCCCCTGCCTGGTCACATCGATAAGAATGATGTCATCTGCAAAAACCATGCACCAAGGCACCTCGTCCTGGATTCCTCTAGTGAGTTCATCCAAAACTAATGAGAAAAGAAACGGGCTTAAGGCGGAGCTCTGATGGAGGCCCAAGCTAACAGCAAAGTCATCGGAGACTCCTCCCAGAGTCCTAACACTCGTTCGCCCTCCCTCGTACATATCTTTGATTACACGGATGTACGCGAGCGACACCCTTTTCTCTTCCAAACACATCCACAAAACCTCCCTTGGAACTCTATCATACGCTTTCTCCAGGTCAATGAACACCATATGGAGATCCACCTTTCTGTCCCTGAACAAGCCCATGAGCCCTCTGAGGAGGTAGATCGCCTCAATGGTCGACCTACCTGGCATGAAACCAAATTGGTTCTATGAAATCTCTACTTCCTCTCGCAGCCTTATCTCAATCACCCTCTCCCACAGCTTCATAGTGTGGCTGAGCAGCTTGATGCCCCTAAAGTTATTGCAATCTTGGATATCCCCTTTGTTTTTGTACAGTGGGATGACTGTACTGGCCCTCCACTCTCTGGGCATCTTGGCGGTCCTGAAAATAACATTGAAAAGTTCCGTAAGCCACTCTGGACCCACTTCCCCCATAAACTTCCAAACTTCTACTGGTATCTGGTCCGGACCCACTGCCTTCCCATTCGTCATCTTCTTTAAGGCCTCCCTAATCTCCTCCTGTCTTATCCTGTCGCCCGCACGCTGATTGCTGCACTCTCCGCCCCTACTACAGTCGCCTCCCCCCTTCCCCATTGAGGAGTTTAGAAAAGAAACTTTGCCATCGCTCCTTAATTTCGGCATCCCCAGTCAACACCTTACCCTCTTCGTCCTTGATACATCTTACCACTCCCAAATCCCTAGTCTTTCTTTCCCTCACCCTAGCCAGTTTAAAAACCTCCTTCTCCCCTTCCTTCGTTCCTAATCTATGGTACAGTCTATCAAAGGCCTGACTCTTTGCTACTGCCACCGCCCTTCTGGCTACCTTCTTGGCCGCCTTGTATCCAGTCTTCTTTTGCTCCCTCTCGTCCTCTGAACTGTTTCTCATGAACTCCGCGTAAGCCTCTTTTTTTGCCTTGACTTTCTCCTTTACCTCTTTGTTCCACCACCAAGCGCCCTCCATCCGGTTGCCGCCTGCCCTGGAGAGACCTAAGGTTTCCTTAGCCGACCTTCGGATGCAATCCGCCACAACATCCCACATCGCATCGGCGTCTTCTGCTCTCCTCCAAGCTCTCTCCTCGGCTATTCTATCTGCTATTAACCCCGCCTTCTCCTTTGAGAGGGTCCACCACTTTATTCTGGGTTCTCCGGCTCTCCTCGACGACCTCTTAGGAAACTTGAACTCTGCATCTAAAACCAACAACTTGTGTTGGGTTCCCAGCAACTCGCTAGGATCAAAATAATGTGTTTGTTTATTTCAGTTGCTTTGTCCAATCCTGTTCAGGATGGAAGCTATATATCTTTCCTCATTGCTTTCTCCAGTTTTACAAATTATGAAATGAAATTTGTGACTTTTAGCCAATTTGTTCGATACTAAAATTGGAGAGTCCAGATGTGAGTGGAGTTAGAGAAATTTCATGTCCATTTAGCCAAATGAACAAAGGGCAATAATAAAAACATGATTAAGTCAAATATCCATTAGAACTACGGTGACTTGATTCCACTAAGGATACGTAGGAAGCTCGACATAAAATTTTCGGGTTCAGTCTAAATAGGGTCTTAGAACAGGATTAAACTGAACCTCTTAAATTTTCAAGTCTACAAAATTGACAAAAATAAGCTATTAAATCTCTCCCCTCTTTAATTAAAGGTGAAAGTTATAATTCTGTAACTTTTCGTTATACGTTACATAGCCAAAACAAATTTTGTTCAAAAATAAAAAAAAGTAGAAGCCTTGTCCAAAAAAATAAGTGTGGCAAATTTGACCAAACCCGAGCCAAATATATAAGTAGGTTCACTAAATTTCTCTCCTTCCTACGACATAAGCCTAAGACAAAATTTGGGTCAAGAACTACATCGATTTGATCTCGCCAAGAGTACGTAGGAAGCCATTAAATAAATTGTTGGATGCAATTGGAAGTCAAAAAAATATATATACCGATTCCAAGAAGGGCCAAATCTACAAATTAAAATGGTCATGAAATGGCTAAAAAACAAATATATATGTAACTTAGCTATCAAAGCTAAAAAATCAACTGACGAAATTAATCAAATTTGGGGCTATTAGTTTAGTCCATATAAATAAATTCCAAAACTAAAATCAAATTAAATTATGGTTATTAACATAACCAAACTAAAATACAAATTAAACCAAGTTAAATTTTAAAGAACTGCGACTGGTTTGATCCTCTATAAAAGAGGTACGTAGGTAGTTCACGACAAAAAATGAGTGCAATCCAAATTTCAAATTAAATAAAATTTACCTATTCCCTAACCTACACATGAAGAATGTGTATGTATAGTACCCTTCCTAGAAGGTGCCTATACATCTACTATCTGATGCAACTAAGTTTTGGATACGGGAGATTCGATATTAAAAATACGATAATTGTCGATTCAAATTACATGAGGTCTTATTAACGTAAAACAAAACAAAGAAAGAAAAGGTAAAACAGAACGAGTCGGAATCAAAATGTGGTCTCCCGAGAGGGGGACGTAATTAAGGAGGTTTATCCTCTTGAGTAGGGTTGTACTCAAAATAAACCGATGTACTTTCTTGCACGTCGAAAAGTTGTGTTGTGCATATTATTTATTTTTATTAAATTTTTGCTCAACATAATTTTTGGCATGCTTGGTGGGACCCTATTTTCCTTTTCATCGCCGATTTATTTATGTTTGACTTATGTTTATTCTTTCCTTTCTTTCCATTGTTTTTGTTTTGTGTGATGTTTGCAAAAAAATGGCACCTCAAGTCACCATCACTTTCAATGAACTTCTTGTCACCTTTGTGATCAAACAGGGGACATTCCAAGCAAGGAAGAATGTGCATGTGGTCTTCACTGTTGGGCCACGATCCATCCTTGCTAAATTTCCATTGTCAAACTCAATGGAACCTTTACGGGCCCTTGAAAGGGCAAGCAAGCCTGCCCCTAGCAATGATAGACCGCTAACCAAGAAAGCGGTCAAGAACCAGGAGCGCAATAAGCGCAGAAGCGACAAGCATTGCGTTAAGTCTGGCGCACCCAAGCTAGCTCCATCACCATCCCTGGAGCTAGCCAAAACGACTTTGAGGAGGGCTTTTCAACAAAGGTCTTCCGTCGCAACATACCCGTCAATGGTTATGCCACGCAACCCAATGCCAGTTCCCCACTATAGCCCTATCCCATCTTGGAGGGGAGCCCTTAGGACGGGGACATTAGCAAGCTAAGCCGCAACCCTACCAAGGCAAGCTCGGGTTACCAACATGGCCCCGAGGCATGCTCAAGTCCCTACCTTAGCCCCAAAGTAGGTTTTGCTCCCTACACCCATTGGAAAGGGGGTAAAGCCAAACAAGAAACCCCAAACCTTGAAGAACCCCAATAAGCCATTTGGGGAAGGAACCTCAGGAGTTAAAAAGGCTCCTCAAGTTCATCCTACGAGGCAGATCTTCTTCGGGACTGTCCCCATTGACATTCCCGTGGCTACGGTTATGATGACCTCCTACTCAGAGGAGGTAACAACACCTAAAACTCCTAAGGTTAAATTCGTCATATCTTCGGCTTCAAGCACCCCTACTGTGGTGCCTAGGACCTCACAGGTCAAGGAAACTACTTCTATTCCAGTTCCTTCAAGAGGCAGGAGGATATTGCCTTCTAGATCACATAGTCAAAGTGACTTGACCTCAAACGGGGCTGAATCACAAGTATACAGTGGGCCGATCACAAGATCAAGGGCCAAGACATTAACAAATGCCGAGGTAACCTTGCAATCTTCGGTCACTACCTTTGATCAAGGGCAGCACCAATCCGAAGAACAAGACGAGGTTACAAGCCCTGCCTTTTACGCCCTCAGAACACTCTTCCAAGAAGAGGAGTCACCAGCTATCATCCTACAAGTCCGAGTGACCAAGATGACCAAGCAGAAAACATGTCAGTCTTGGTGACCAACACTCCAAGCCTGGAGGAACAAATGCAAGAACTACAATAGAAACTTATAGAAAAAGAGGTTGGAATTGCTAACATCGCCACCCGCCTTGAGAATAGGGAGCGTGAGAAAGTTAATGAGGTTAGTAGTAGCAACACAGTCATCACTCCGCAAGATATCAAGGAGTTGGTCGCTCAAGGAATTAAAGAGTACCAAGCTGCCATGAGTCCTCCAATGTTGGGGTATAGGAACCCCTATCCAAGTCACTATGACTCAGTTCTTTTCTCAAAAGGCCACCAAAAACCAAACTTTGAGAAGTTTGACGGGATAAATGGGTCACTACATGAACATTTGGCTCATTTCTACTGAGCGTGTGGCGAAACTGCCTTGAATGATGCGTTGCTAATAGGCAGTTCATACAGTTCCTTAAAGGGGCAGCTTTTACATGGTATACCCAGCTTTAGCCTCGGTTAGTACATACTCGGGATGACCTCCAAAGGGCATTCCTAGCCCAGTTCGTGAGAGTTCAAAGCGAAGAGTTTCTATAATAGACCTTGCTGATACTCGCCAAAGGCCAAGTGAAAGTGTTAATGATTTCAATCATGAGGCGGAGAAGCTTAAGCTTGCAATGGTTAGAAAAGCTAAGCGAGCAATCAGCAGTTCAAATGTGTGCAAATAATTTAGACCCTCAAATTGCCACATATGTTGGTACTGCTGAGCCTCAAAACTTCGATGCCCGTATGTCTAAGGTGAGTAATGTAGAAAGACAACTTGCCTGTTAGAAAGCCATACAAGCCAAGAGGGAAGAAATCAAAAGGCCAAACAAGAAGGGGGAGTCAATGGCTACATTTGTCAGAGCAAGCCCAAAGCCAACCAATGATAGAAATTTCAACAATGGCAAAGGCAAACAAAAAGAGGGAGCTCGACGACTCACCCTCTAGGAAAGGAAAGAAAAGAAGTATCCCTTCGAAGATGATGATGTCCAAGGGATATTTGATGAGTTAATGGCTGCAAAAGCCCTTTCTCTTCCAGAGCCAAAACGACCTGTCGAGGTCAATATGACAAATGATCCTAAGTATTACTCATACCATATGATCATTAGCCACCTTATAAAAGATTGTTATGTCTTCAAAGACATAATCGAAGATATGATTAAAATGGGAGAAATTAAGATAGAAGGGGCTCCAGCCAAATGAGCCACCACATCATCAAATGCAACCTCAACGGTGGAATAGAGGGATGAATCTCATCCATTATCCTCATAAACTAATAAAGGGATCCCAACGGTGTCATTACCACATCATGTGGTCCCCACCAAGTTCATGGTTGATGGTGATATAGCAATAGTATGGGCGTATCCAAATATGCCTGCACCCTCACCAGGAGCACTCACCTTATGCGATTTTTACCTAGACCCAAGTCTAGAGGCATGGGCAACATCAGAAGATGATGATGATGATAGCTTCGGGTGGCAAACCTACTTCAATAGAAGATCATTTCGGCAAGGAATGGTTCGAACTTCTCAGTCCCTAGAAGTTAAAATAAGAGGACAGAAGCCGCCACAAAAGAAAAACAAGAAAAACAAGAAAAAGAAGTCAAGGGTAAAAAAGAAGCCAGACTTAACTTTTGAAGAGGAATATGTGCCACCGGTTAAGACCCGTTCACTTTAAGTGATTATATCCCCAAAGGTTTTTTGGGCAATGACTCCTCGGATGATGACCCTGAGGAAGGGGAAGTAACCCAATGTTGCATGGTCTCATGGGTTGATGAATGTGAAGAAGCGAGCGCCATTCCCGCAAACACTGCTCAAGAAGTGGATTAAATAACTCTTCGATCTGGTCGTCAACTCCAACTACCGAAACCAGCAGGGAAAGAGGAGAAGAAAGAAACGACACCAGAGATTCCACTAATAACGGATGATGTCAAAGAAAAGGGTGATGAGGAAGTAATTCCCTCAAGCTCAAATAGCCAGGGAACTGCTGAGAACAGACAGGCAACTAAAGATTCCAAGAAGGATCTTCCTGGCACAACCCCTTTTCAAGTTCTTCAAGGGTCTCATAAAGAAAAGGTTCGTTATGATGTCATTTCTCATCTCAAGCGAATCCCAACGCGCCTAAGTGCCTATGCCGCCTTACAAATGTCCAAAGAGCTAAGAAGGGCACTTATATAAGCGTTAATGGACCCGACGACTACAAAGATCAAGTTGTTCCTATTGAGGTGGAAGAGGTGTTATCATCTCCTTTAAGCCAGTGTGCTGCATGCATGGCTTGCATAACATTCTCTGATGAAGACCTCCAGTTGGGGTCTGTAAATCACAACAAGCCTCTGCACGTCATTGGTAGGATTGGGGATAAAAGAATAAATCGGATCCTACTTGACTGTGATTCTGCAGTCAACCTTCTTCCATTGAGGGTATTAAGGGCAATAGGGATAACACCAAATTAGTTGTCCCCAACTTTGCTCATAACACAAGGATTTAATCAGGTAGGGCAGAAAGCCTTAGGCATTATTGCTTTGAAAGTTGAGCTAGACAACCTCTGCACAGATGCTTTCTTTCATGTAATAGATGCTGATACTTCTTATAACGCCCTGCTTGGTCGGCCGTGGCTCCACACTAGCAAGGCTATTGCCTCGACTCTTCACCAGTGTTTGAAATACACTGACGAGCATGGCAATGAGAAAACAATCGATGGGGACGCAAATCCTTTTCATAGGGAATATGTTAATTATGCTGACGCCAAGTTTTACAAATCAGCGGATTCTGGAACCTCCCAAGTTCTTTTAAACCAAGGAAAGAGTAACCAAAGAGAAAATCCCAAGCCTCTTACTTTGCCTCAAATGGTCATATAGGTTGTCAACAGTTGCTAGTGAAGCCAAGGAAGGTCAGTTCCCACAAACAAAGGTGTTGTTCAATTACGCACCTAAAGACAAAATAAAGGACGACCAAAAGGCCCTGACTCGAGTGAGGGAAATTGTGAACTCTCTTATCACGAGTTATACTTTTTCCCTACGAAGAATTGATCAGTCGGTACCCAAACAAAATCTAGTCATAAGAACATCACTCGGCAACAAGAGTGTAAAACCCCAGAAAATTCGTTGTGGAGAATTAAGGTCAGGATGGACCGACCTGGACCCGGGTCATGTCAATGGAGTTTTGAATAACCATTTTGCTCCAAAAAAAAAAAAAACTTTGGATTGACTCTTTCATGTTTTGATTTAGGTTGGTTTCAGTCAAACAACATTTCCTTTTTAGTACGTTATTTTCTATCGTAAACATTGCTATTTTCGGACCAAATTTTCGTGATTTTCCACAGCGTTTTGAAAAAAAAAATGTATTTTTGGACCGATCATGCATTTCTGGACTGACCCCCTCCTTTCCTCGTCCTTGGCCATGTATATATAAAAAATAATAATAATAATAATAATAATAATAATAATAATTAACCTACTCCTAGAAGGGGTAGAACTCCCCACTCACCCCACTTCCCTGATGTATATAGGAGCACCCAAATGACCAAGCAAGGCTAGGTTTGTGTTTTTGTAGTTGCAAAAACAAGAAAAGGTTAGGATAGTTTAAGAACTCGATAAGAGATAATCCAAATGGAGCCACTCAAGCCAAGGACTTGGGCAATCCCTTAACTCAGCTAGGATACAGAAGTTAATCACCACCTAATTGAGAAAGAGGGACCTAGAACACCACTTGAGAATGCCACAACTCAAGATATAGAACTAGGGTTTAGAAAAGAAGTGAATGAGCACTCAAAGCTTGAACTTGCTTTGGTATTTCTTCAATAGGGTCATGTGAAACAACTTGGTGCTAGGCCTTTATATAGAATAGGCCATGTACATGAAAGGATACAAGCTTTCAAATGAAAAGGCATGAGAGAAAAACAAGCAAATACATGTAACTAGCTGCACGCAGTTTTGGTGTGAAGAGGTATGTCTCTTGGAGTGTCTTGAGTGAAATGCACCTTAGCAGCCATGACATGCATGTACCCTCTTGTTCACACACATTTTGAACTTGTGAGAGAAGGGAGAATGCATCTTGGAAGGGGAAGGATGCAGTAAAGGGCCGAAGAGACCAAATACATAGGCTTCACACGTTTTGTTATTAATGCGTTCACACTTGCAGCTTAGCCAGATTCAAATGGGCATATCTCTCTGGTTTGTGAACCAAATTCGATGATTCTTGATTCCCTGGAAATATAGAAGAGTTTAATTGCTAAGGGAAGTGGTTTCATTGCATTTGGATCATCCGTTTAAAATTTATGGGCCAAAGAGTGATGACTGCCCAAAACTGGATTGCATTTCGGCACTTGATTTTGTGGGCTAAAGATGACAAACCAAATGGAATCCAAATAATGCGTGGTTGGTCTTGTTGGAAAGATTATTCTTTAAGATTGAATAAGGGGAAGGCCTTCATAAGAATTGCCCATTATTTTTTTGCTGCAACAGACTTACAAAGCCGGGCCTTTGCGTGGATGAGCTAGGCGCTAGAAGGGGGTTGAACTCCACGGCTTTTCTGAACATAAGCGCAATCTCCTTAACCTCCTTTCTTTTGAACTTCTTTGAGCTCACTAGCAGTAGTAGAGGTTTGGGCAAGATGGTCTCCATCATTCCCTCCCTCCCTCTTAAATTCAAAAAGTTAACCTAAACTACCCACACCCACTCTCCCCATCTCACACCTCACTCTCTCTCTCATGGATCCCTTTCCACATCCTCCCTCTCTTTCTTCCTCCACCCTAGAACCACCATCACATACACCAAGCAACCACCAAGCCGCCGCCATCTCTTTTGCTTTCAAAACAAAGGAAAAAGAGGAGAAGATCAAGCATGTTTGAAGAACTTCACCCTTCTCCTCTTCTCTTTTGATTTTTGATCGTTTTAATTGAAATCATAAGGTTTAATTCAAGTCTAATATTTTCTTTCAGCTTTCTCGGCATTAAATGTGAGTGAAGGCGGCGTTCCTATCGAATTAAGCTCAAACTCAATCCAAGGTATTTTGCCACGATGTTTTTAATATCGTTTTAATTTTAGTTTTGGTAAAGAAGGGATTCTTTGGGCATGATTGGGTTTGGGTAAGGGTTTAATGATGTTGTTGAGAATGGATAAATTTTTGGTGCACCAATACTGGGCAAAAAAACCGTGCATAAAAGAGAGGAGAAAAAAATACTCAGATTCATCCCTTTTTTACCTTGACTTTGAAAGTTCGTGGGAATTAATCTAGTTGTTCAAAAATTCTGAAATTTTTATGGTAGATGGATTGGAATGTGAAAATTACGTGAGTTTTTGAATCAAGTGAATCGGAGTTAAAATGAGGAACTTATGGCTGAAATACCGCTGTAAAAATCAACGCTGTTGGTGTAGGTTTTAGTTTTTTTGAAGTTTTGACCTGGTTACTGCTCGATTTGGTAAAAACTCTAACCATGAAAGTTGTAGCACACAAAATTATCTTTCCAAGTTGGGGAAGAGTTCGATTTTTGGAAGTAGGGAGAAAAAGTTATGGATTTTGGAAATGAGGTTAAAAACATGGGCGGAAACTGGGAAGCTAAAACTGGGACTGTTACAACCACAGATTTGGGAAAATTCCCTAGGTAAGAATTGGTTGCTAAAAATCATGAAATTTATTGGGTGTGAACGAAAATTCCCGTTTTGGAATCGGACCATTTCTAGTAGCATAGCCCAAGATGCAATAAATTCTTCAAGGGACGGTCGTGGAAAAACAGTCACTGACAATTCTGAAATAATTGAGATTATGACCTAGTTCGGGACAGAACCGGGCCAAACCCCGGACACAGAAAATGTAGGGGACGACTTGAGGTTTCGGGATCGACCTAGAACACTAAATTTGGACGTCGGAAACAAAAGTAATGGTTGCTGAAGGTTGCACCCAGAATCTGGCTAATTGGCCCTTCACTGGGGTTAAGGATGAGTTCAACAAAAAAGTTAAAGAAATGTTATAAAAAAATTTGGGGGGACCATAGATGTCCTAAATTAAATGTGGACTGATTGTGGACTGTACATGGGCCAGGTGCAGACCAGGGAACCTATTGTTAAGTAACCGAGCCTGTAAACTGTATGGTAACCAGGTAACAATCATGCCCTAACCTTTCCCTCTATGGCTCAACTGCGAACGTTTTGGAAAGTGAGTAAAAATTTCTGGTTTTACATAAAATTTCATTGCGTTGCTGTGGGAAAGGTGCTTGAAATCGAATGAACTAATTGTGCTATGTTGACTCCAGTAAGGAGTAAGAACCTGTTAACTAAAAAGGACTGAATGGGGCGAGTTTCATGTATTTGAATGAGTTGAAGGCTATAGCCTTCCCCAGTTAATAAGTGCATGCATGTGAGCGGCCACGTGCTCGGTTGAGACGTGGGCTAGGTTATCGACAACCACCTGTGTTGGTGGTAGGCCAGGAGCAGTTAAGCAGTAACTGCTTGAGTAGCGGTAGGCCAGGAATGAGTTAAGCGACTGCGTTGTGACAAGCGCAGGCCATGAGACCCACTGGGGTCGCTCCCCCAAAATCGAATTGAAACTTATGCATGTTGAACTGAACTGTGGAAGTGTGATTCTGAAAAGATAAGGAAGGAAGTGTGATAAAGGCTTGTGTGCTTGAAAGATGTTTTGTTGTCCCCTCCCCTTAAAATGTTTTCAAAAGGAATTTGTGTGCGTGTTTGACTGTTAGGGGTGCTTGTTACTGAGTTTATCTCATGTTTATAAAGTGTTTTGTTTTCCAGTGATATGAGTAGGCTAGGGGCTGGGGATGTCAAATCAGTATGAGGCACGAATGCTGTAAGACTATAAGTTATGGTTGGATGGTGATGAACAGTAGTTATTACTAGTTGTTATTTTTTTTGGATTTGGTTGGATGTAATCTTCTTTGTATCGAAGATTTTCCCTTTCGTTTGTTTTATAAGACTTGGTATCTAGCCTGATATTTCCAAGAAGGAGATACGTCGGTAACACCCTACTAGGTTGACCTGCTACCTTTAAGGCTGCTTGGCCTTAAACATGGAACTAGAAATCTGGGGGTGTTACAAAGTGGTATCAGAACCCAGGTTGACTGAACTGAAGCTCGCTTAAAAGGTGAAAAGAGTAATAATAATGTATAACCCAAAGTCTAGTGGACATGAGGACTACTCGGAGTGTAAGTGTAGGATGGGAAGGAAATGTGTTTATGCATGTTTTTGCTTCTTATGTGTTGTATATGTCTGATATGGGCTTGTTATTGACTAGGATGAGCAATGATCGACACTATGGGTATATGAGACGACAATGCTGCTACCAGAGGTGAGGAAAACTACCTGGGGAGAGTTTGGAGAGCCAGCTAGAACGAGTGGAGATCTTCTTCTTTGCGAGATTAGCTGAGGTTCCTAATGATTGTTTGAGGTTTTGTTAGAACCAAACCTTCTTTTCCTCTTGACTCTGTTAAGGGATCCTATGTGGCACTATAGGATCAACCAGTTACACCCAAAAAAGAGACCTATTGAAATTCCTGGGGGATGCTGTCTTTGCGAGTGGGAACCCATGGATATGACCCTAAATGAGTTGGTGGATTATCTCATAGACAAAGGACCCTACAAGGAGCCACCCACCCCTAATTCTAAGGATGCAACCCCACCACCATCCCTTGCAGAGGACACTGAGGAGTCCGAAGATGAGAGAGAGCCAAGGGTTGAGGAATATAGGGAGGACAATGAGGATGGGGGTGAATCAGAGGAAGACCCTGATGAGGACCCCATGGAAGAGGAAGAACCCATGGAGGAAGATCTCGAGGAAGATCCTAAGGAAGACCCCGACGAAGACCCTGAGGGAGACTTCGAGGCCGGCGAAGGGCAACTGATGAGTGCTGAGGACTTAGAGGGAGACCAGGGAGAGGAAGAGAGGAGTCACCCTGCCCAGGACAAGTAAGCCAGTAGCTCAAGGGAAGTAGAGCAAAGGATAAACTCCTTATGGGGAAGAGCCGAGCGCGAGGTGGGAATGAACTGTTGGAGGCGAGGCAAGTGCGACCGAATGTGTAGAGGCACCTACCCATTGGATAACCCCAACCACTGAGAGTTGGAAGCCTCAAGAGGTTGTTTTCTTTCTCTTTGATTTTTTTTTTTCCTTTTCTTTCTTTCCTAGCACAAGTAATAGTAGCGTTGTTGTTTTTCTTTTGTTGTAGTAAGGCCACTGTGGCTATTAGGATTAAGCATTGTGATGCAATGAAAGTATTGACATGGAACCTGGATGGAAACCGAAAAAGAAAAAATCTCATGCAATAAAGTTGTTTTGATGATTTAAATCCCTGTGTACCTGATTATCAAAGATGTGTGCTACGCGGATGTACTGCTGGTTTGATATGAGACACCTGAATTTGATGTGATGTGCTTCGAATGCGATGTTATGCTATGAACCAGTTCTGAGAACTATTATACAATGCATTGGCATGTACTATGTTATATGAACTTAGCAAAATATAGGATGTGAACTATTAGGAGAGGAACTAAACCTAAGTTATTTTCTCGAACAGGATGGCGGGAAACAACCACAACGATGAGTCGCAAACGGGACCTAACCCTTCAACAGGGGTCCCTGTGGACCCGGACGTCCCCATGACTGTCTTTAGAGAGCAACTGGAGACCCTAAGCCCTTGGAATGGGAATGGGTCTCGCAGCCACATCGGTGAGACCAACCCACCGTCGGGAGCAGAACTCACCAACTTGTTGCTGTTGGAAATGCTGCAAAAGCAAGGGGAGCAACTACGACTCCAGAATGAGCAAATCCAAAGATTTATGGATGTTAAAGAGAAGAAAGTGGAAGAGGACAACTTGTACATGTTCAAATGTTTCGCTAGCCATCACCCACCCGTTTATGATGGCACCCCCAACCCCAAAACCTTCGAAGACTGGATTACGGGGATGGAGAAGTTATTTGATGCACTCTAGTGCCCAGAGGAATGGAAGGTAGGATTCGCAGTGCTTTACCTAAAAGACAAGGCCAACCTTTGGTGGGGTACGGTGAAGGAGAGACAAAATGAGCCTAGGTTTGGATGGGGTAAGTTCAAGGAAATGATCAAGGATCATTTCTACCCTACCTCCCTCCAAAAGGTTAAGGAGAACGAGTTTATGCAACTGCAGCAAGGGACCATGAGCGTTCTCGAGTATGCCTCCAAGTTTATGGAGTTGTCACGTTTTGCCCCAGCTTTCATAGCTAACGAAAAGTTGAAGATGAATAGATTTGAGGCCGGGCTGAATCCGACCATTAAGGAGAGAATGTCGGTGCGGCAGTATGCCTCCTACGTTGACCTGTATGACACTGCGGTCAACGTAGAAAGAGCAATGAAGGAGCGCAGTCATTACTTTGTTAAGCCATTAATCATGCATCGTTTTATTAATTATTTTGATTATATTTTACACATTATTGCATCTAATTTATGTTATTTTCATATATTTTTCAGGTTATGCATTATTTTAATAAAGAGGAGGAGACGAGTCGTTGAGCTTGGGTTTTACATACTTGGGCAGAAGACAGTCCAAAAAGAGGATAATTATGAAGATATTGACTGGGCTAGGATTTCAAAAGTTGGAGAAGAGCTAGAAGTCTTGAGGGAGAAGAAGTTTAAGGAAGAAAGGAAGAAGGAAACCCTAGTTACTAACCCTAATCACACCCCTCCTTTCCTCCCTATATATATCATCATCACCATCCTCTTCAAAGACACCTAACCGACAATAACAAACCTCATTGCTGCCATCATCCTCCTCACACCCAGCACCATAACCACACAACCTTCTCCCTCCTCACCAACAATTTCTCACGCTCAGCACCATTATCATCAATCATCCTCTTCACCATCATCAATCCACAGCAGCTCCTTCATCGCAAATAACCCAGGGCCTTCAACCTCCTCACGCCTAACACCATAACCACGTAGCCTTCTCCCTCCTTCCCATCATCATCATCTCCATCAACCACACCATCAAACCAACCGTATCTCTAACGCCTACCCCTCTCTTCATCTCATTCCCACCATCTCCGCATACACAATCACCATCACCATCAGCCTTCATCACCATCTTGATCATCAACCCAAGCCACACCTAAAACCTGGGAAAAGAAGCACACGGCAATCCTATTTATTTTTCTATTTTTATTTTGATATTTTTTGTGTGTTTAGTTCATTATTAAACATGATTTATTCGGGTGAATTTTGTGATGTTATTTTTAATATGAGTGGGTAATTTCTTTTTATGCTTAGTATAATCTTCTAGAAGCCATGCTAAATTTACTATTTTGAAACAAGTCTTATGCTTTATTGGCTAGTTGATTCATATTCATGATTCTATAGCGATTAGCGTTTATCGTTTATGATATTCGTGTTAAATTAATTAGAATGCATGCTAGTTAGTTTAATACAATTTTCATTGATAGTTTAGAAGACTATAATACGTAAAAGTTATAGTCTTTTATGCTTAGGTATCATCCTAATTAATCATGGATGGCTCAAACCCATCTCTTTTAATTAGGTAATCGCTTTAGATCTTTGTTAAATCGCTTTGCTGGTAAATTAGTTACAAAGTGTTAAATGATGTTTTTCTAATACGTAATGCTCTAATTTGATTAAATTTTTGCACTGGTGTAAAGATGATCAAATTAGTAGGGTTTACATTAGGGCTGGACCTAATTCAACTAGAATCTAAAGAAAAACGGGGAAGAACCGCTGGTGGATATCTTCTACAGTTTAACTTATGAATGAAATTAACTTGTGTGTTAATGATAAATATTAATTTGTACGGTGGATTGAGATTATACTAAGTATCCTTCATAAATTTGACAACTTTTGATCATTATTTGTTGCTTAGAGTTAATTTGATTAGTTTGTTAATTTTTGTTCTATTTTTATTAGCTTCAATATAATTTCAATCAACCCCCCTCCCCCCAAATTATAGTATTTTAGGAGTGTCTAGTTAATTTTAGATATTTTAGATTTTGATTTTTAGAGTGATTATAATTTTAGATTGATTTATATTCAGTTTTAGTATTTAATTCCCGGTTTGTTACAAATTAGACTAAAAATTGTTATTTTATTTATTTTTAAATTTTTATCAGTTCATAGAGTTTATATAGTGTCCTAGTCTGCCCATATGTAATTTCGTAATTTTTGGAAATTATTTGATAATTTTTCAGAATTATTTTGCGAAATTGATATGTGCAGGTTTTTAGGTTATTAATTCTGAAAATTTCGATTTTAATTGCTAATTCACGATTATTAGGTATTGCTAAGTCCAGAAATTTGTGTCCTAGAATTAGTGTAATTTTCTTGATTATTTTCGTATTTATATTTATGCAGATTATTTTATTTCTAATTTCAGATGTAATATTCTGCATTGATATATTGTGGTAATTTTCTGATTTGATTTTTCTGAAATTTTTTTGGATACAATTGAGGAATTATAAGCTTATATACCTGAAGAATAATATTTTAGGTTACTGTTTGACATTTTTAATATGTATTTTCTGATTATTGTTTGTTGTTTTGATTTTTAATTAGAATTTCAGTTACTATTCTGATTTTATTTTTCTGGATTATTTAGGGAAGATTTTTTTACTGTTTTCTTTCCAGAATATATTTAGGAAATATTTTTTCATTAGATTTTAATAATTTTAGAGTTATTAAGTTTAGATTTAATGAATTGGATTAGTAAAATAATTTAGGATTAAGCTAGCATTTTTAAAATAGTCTTTCCTCGTGGATCGATCTCTACTTCCCTATGCTATAAAAAGTATTTAATAATCGAAATAGTGGTTAAATTTGTAGCTCTCGACAAGCTTAACATACTTCAATGAACAGAGGGATACTAAGAGGAAGGGAGATAATCGGGGAACCTTCCAGACGCAGGAGCAGAGCCATAGACCCGTTGGGGGACAACACTCGGGTAGTCTCAACCAAGGGGGCAATATCCCAACACCCGACCCAAGGTGACTTGCAGTGCTTACGGGAAACCAGGGCATTTTGCCAGGGAATGCCGAACTGTAAAGAGGTGCTTCCATTGTGGAAGCCACCTACACCAAGTGCGAGACTGCCCACTCCCTCCACCCCCTCCCAGGCAAGGACAAGGGCGGAGTCAAGGCCAAGGATAGAACCAAGGGCAGAGGCAGCAGCCCTAGTCGTCATACCAGAGCAGGGGAGGGCAGGCGGGCCACCCCAGTAAGCAGTATTGAGCACCCCAATCGGCTCAGTCTCGACCCTCCAACCTACCTCCCCAGGACAGTGGAGTTCGAGTTTATGTGATTCGTAAGGAAGAAGCTGAGAATGCTCCGAATGTGGTGACGAGTACATTTTCTTTTTTAACTCAATCTGTAGAAGTCTTATTTGATTCAGGCGCCACACATTCCTTTATTTCTGCTAAACTAGTTGAGATCCTGAAACTAAACCCTACTCAAAAATCCTCCTTGTTGTCTGTGATGTTCCCTGATGGGAAAACTATTTCGTGCGAGGAGCTATATGAGGGTCATCCTGTGAAAATGTATGAATGTGAATTCCCAGCGAACCTGTATAAGTTTGAGTTGACGGATTTTGGGATTATCTTGGGAATGGATTGGCTTGCTAGGTATCAAGCTCAAATAGACTGTTCTAAACAAAAGATCACCCTGAGAGGGCCTAATGGAGAAACGGTAGTGCATAGGGGCCAGAGGCCCAGAATGACAATAAAGTTGGTGTCAGCGTTAAGAGCTCACAAGCTATTGGGTAAGGGATGTGAAGGGTTCCTGTGTCACACATTAAAAACGAGAGTGCAGGCCCTTCCTTAGAAGACATCCCTGTAGTGAGGGAATTCCTATACGTATTCCCCGATGAAATTCCTGGAATGCCACCTCTTAGAGAGTTGGAGTTTTGTATAGACCTGACCCCTGGAGCCACCCCTATTTCTAAGGCACCTTATCAGGTGGCGCCAGCTGAGCTTAAGGAATTGAAGTCACAGTTGGAGGAACTTCTAGAGAAGGGTTACATCTGCCCTAGTACGTCTCCATGGGGAGCCCCGGTCTTATTTATAAAGAAGAAGGATGGGACCTAGAGGTTGTGTATAGACTACCGAGAGTTAAATAAGATAACGGTTGAGAACCGTTATCCCCTGCCTAAAATAGACGACTTATTTGACCAACTTTGGGGCGCGGGAACCTTTTCCAAAATTGACCTCCGATCGGGGTACCATCAACTCCGAATCAAGGATGATGACCCAAAACGACATTTCGTACCCAATACGACCACTATGAGTTCGTAGTGATGTCGTTTGGCCTCACCAACGCACCAGCGACGTTTATAGACCTTACGAACAGGGTCTTTAAACCTTACCTGGATACATTTGTGGTGGTCTTTATTGACAACATTCTTATCTATTCGAGAACTCTGGATGAGCACACTCACCACCTACAAATAAGTCTGGAAGTGTTACGGAGAAATGAGTTGTATGCCAAATTCTCAAAGTGTGAGTTTTGGTTAGAGAAGGTTGCTTTCTTAGGTCATGTAATTTCTAGCGAGGGAGTATAGGTGGACCCTCAAAAGATTGAAGCAGTTACAAACTGGCCCAGACCTAAGAACCCCACGGAAGTAAGAAGTTTTCTGGGTTTAGCGTGGTATTAGCGTCGATTTGTACAAAACTTTTCGAAGATCGCCACCCTGCTTACAAATTTGACTAGAAAGATCACCACGTATGAGTGGATGAAAAAGTGTGAGGAAGCTTTTCAGGAGCTGAAGAAGCGACTCACGAGTGCGCCGATACTAGCCCTACCTACTGCGGATCAGGATTTTGTGGTGTATAGCGATGCCTCCAGAAATGGATTGGGGTGTGTATTAATGCAAGATGGTCGTGTTATAGCATATGCTTCGTGACAGTTGAAGACACATAAGCGGAGTTACTCGACCCATGATTTAGAATTAGTGGCAGTGGTATTCGCTCTCAAAATCTGGAGACATTACTTGAATGGTGTTCGCTGTGAGGTGTTTACCGACCATCAAAGTCTGAAGTATCTATTCTCACAAAAGGATCTGAATCTGGGGCAGACTAGGTGGCTCGAATTCCTAAAAGACTATGACATCCATTTCCAGTACCACCTAGGAAAGGCCAATGTACTAGCGGATGCATTGAGTCGTAGGTCGTACACGACATTAAGTGGATTAATAGCGCTTCCGGATGATCTGTGTAAGGAATTTGGGAGGTTAGAGCTTAATGTAGTTACCCCAAGGGCTAAACCTGCGCTTTACGCCTTGGAGGTACAACCTACCCTCATAGAAGAAATCCGAACGACGCAGGCCACCGACCCGCAGCTCGAGCGGATAAGAGATGAGATAATGGTAGGAAAAGCACCTGGGTTCGTAATCCATGAGGATGGTACCATCCGAGTCCACAATCGAGCGTGCATTCCAGCCGTGGAGGAGTTGAAAAGGAAAATCCTGGACGAGGGGCACAATACTCCACACTCGGTACACCCTGGGAGTAATAAGCTGTATAAGGACCTGAAGCAGACGTTCATGGTGGAGGTATAAATGTTTTTTTTTCATGGTGGAGCGTCAGTTTGGCAAACAAGTAAAAATTATAAGGACTAAAAATGGAATAGGATTTACTTGTTTGGCAAATTATTTCCTTAAGAATGGCATAATTTTTCAAACATCTTGTACGGGTACACCACAACAAAATGGACGGGTGGAACGTAAGCATCAACATATCTTGAATGTTGCCCGAGCCTTGAGATTTCAGGGACGTTTGCCTATTGATTTTGGGGGCGAATGTGTGCTAACAGCTGGTTATTTGATAAATAGAACGCCTTCCTCGGTTTTGGATGGCAAGACTCGTTATAGTGTTCTCTATGGTCGTGATCATACATACGATCATATTCGTGTTTTTGGCTCCCTTTGTTATGCTCACAAACAAGGGAAGATGAGCGGCAAATTTGATAATCGGAGTAGATAATGTATTTTTGTGGGATATCCATATGGGAAAAGGGGTGGCGTTTGTATGACCTAGAAACTCATGAGTTTTTTATTTCTCGTGATGTCAAGTTTTTGAATCAGAGTTTCCTTTTGCTTCTTCCCTTGCAAGCGACTCCGCTCCACCCTCTTATTTTGGAGATCCATCGTTTGGTCTTGGGGATTATGATGATTTGGGAGTAAGGGGGGAGCAGAACATATCGTGCCCAGTAGTATTACAACGTCAGATGAAGCTAATGATGGCTTGCCAGTTCATGACACCACTTCTCGGGAATCCACTGGGCATGATGAACCAGAAATATTGCATGAGGAATTGTTGTGTCGGGGTCACAGACAGAAAAAGACTTTTGTTCTATTACGTGATTATGTTACTCATTCGATACAGAAATTGAGTCCATCCTAATCGACACCCAAACCACAGCGTTCCTCAGGTAATCCTTATCCCATTGCACACTAAGTAAATTGTAACAATTTTTCTTTGCGGCATAGAATGTTTCTTGTAGCTATACATGCTGAACGTGAACCGACGACACATTCTGAAGCAGTCAAAGATGCGCAATGGCGGGAAGCCATGCAACAGGAGATACAGGCACCGGAGACTAATGGAACATGGGTGATCGAGGAGCTGCCCACGAGCAAGAAAGCTCTAGGGTGCAAGTGGGTCTAAAAAATCAAGTACAATTTCGATTGATGGCACCGTAGAAAGATATAAGGCTTGGCCCGTTATCCTTGGAAATCATCAAGTTGAAGGGATTGATTATACTGAGACATTTGCTCTGGTCGTTAAAATGGTTACACTGCGCCTTTTTTTAGCTGTTGTTGCTGCAAGAAACTGAGAAGTGCATCAAATGGATGTCCACAATGCCTTTTTTCTTAGGGCCTTCAAGAGGAAGTTTTCATGAAGTTGCCTCCTGGGTTCCAAGTTTCGGCTCCTGGGAAAGTATGTAAGTTGAAAAAGTCTCTCTATGGGCAAACAGGGCCATCGATGCTGGTTTGCCAAACTTTCTGCTGCCTTGAAGTTCTTTGGATTTCAGCAGTCGTACTCAGATTATTCACTCTTCTCCATGAAGAAAGGCAACATTTATCTTAGTGTATTTGTGTATGTTGAAAATCTTATTGTTGCAAGGAATGACAGTTCCACTATCCAAAAGTTTAAAGCTTATTTAAGTCCCTGTTTTCACATGAAAGATTTGGGTGTCTTGAAGTATTTTCTTAGCGTTGAAGTGGCGCGAAGCCCCAAAGGATTTTTTCTCTGTTAACGAAAATATGCCCTGGATATTATTACTGAGGCAAGTTTGTTGGGTGCAAAACCTGCTCATGTTCCTATAGAACAAAATCATCGTTTGGCTCTATCTACTAGCCAACTCCTAGCTGACCCAGAACCATACCATCATTTGGTAGGGCGCCTTATTTATTTGTGCTTTACGCGACCTGAGTTGTCATATAGTATCCATATTTTGTCCCAATTTATGCAACAACCAAGGGAGGAGCATTGGCAAGCTGTGTTTCGGGTTGTTCGCTATCTAAAACAGAATCCTGGGCAAGGGATCTTGTTGAGTAGTGCTTGTGACTTGCGTCTACATGCATGGTGTGATGCAGACTAGGCTGGGTGCCCGATGACAAGACGATCCTGACAGGTTGGTTGATATTTCTCGGTGTGTCCCATTTCCTGGAAGACGAAAATCAGCATACTGTATCTCGATCTTCTGCTAAAGCAGAGTATCATTCAATGGCCATGACTACTTGTGAACTACAATGGCTGAAAAGTGTTTTAGCCAATCTTGGAGGGCTTTATCCTACACCCATGTCACTACATTGCAATAGTCAAGCTGCTTTACACATATCTCAAAATTCGATTTTTCATGAACGCATCAAACACATTGAAGTCAATTTTCACTTTGTTCGTGATGCAATTGTTAAAGGGGATATTCATCCTAGTTTTGTCCCGACTACTAAGCAACTGGCAGACATTTTTACCAAGGCTTTGGGACAACAACACTATTCCATCTTACTTCACAAGTTGGGTATTTATGATTTGCATGCTCCAACTTGAGGAGGGTATTGTGATATTATTGTATATATGTCATTTTGTGAAGATAATATTTGTGAGATATTGGCTATTATATTAGGATAGTTTTTATTGTTTCCAGCTTATTCTTAGGAGCATGTTTCGGAATAGGTTGGAGGAAGGTTTGTGTATATATTAGGACTTCTGTTTTGAATGAAATGACAGGCTTTATCTCCCAAAGCTCCATTGTTGGCTTGAACTTGTTATGAATAAACACATTTTGGGGAAAGTTGCAGCAAAGATACAAGTTGTTGAGTTTCAAAAAAGAGGGTTACCGCATGCACATATCTTAATTATCCTTGATAAGCAATACAAAATCAAAAAACAAGAGGAGTTTGACAGGTATGGAAGTGCAGAGATACCTACTACTAACCATATGTACTTGCGGAATTTAGTCCTTAACCATATTATGCATGGTTCATGTGGTCCAAAGTTCTCAACTTGTGGTTGCATGGAACAAAAAGGTCAACAAAAGATATGTGGATTCAACTACCCAAAAGCATTTATAGAGTATACAACAACTAATGCATAATCATACCCACTTTACAGAAGAAGAAATACAGGAGAAGAAATACACATGAGAGGTGTTGTACTTAATAACCGTTGCGTTATTCCATATTGTCCATTCCTTCTTGCAATGTTTGATAGTCGTGTCAACGTTAAAATATGCTCAACAATAAAAGTAGTCAAATACCTATACAAATACATCTACAAAGGTCATGACAAAGTTTCTTTTAGGCTATCTTCAACAAATGAAGAAACAAGACATGATGAAATTGTAAGATATCAATCAGCTCGTTGGATTTCACCACCTAAAGCTACATGGAGAATATTCGGCTATTCGGCTTTGATCTTTATACCGTGTATCCTCCTGTAGTACCCAGGCCTGTACATACACCAAGCATGTAAACAGTCCAATTCTCTGGCAAGGAAAGGCTTGAAAGAATTATGAAAGATGGACAACGAACAAAGACTATGTTGCTTGCATTTTTTGAAAAAAAAATCAAAGTTGGGACCAAATCACGAATACTTATATTGAGAATTCCTAGAGCATTTCATTTGGGATGGAAAAGAAAAAGAATGAAAAGAAAGAACAAAAGGGAAAGCAATAGGAAGAATTGCCTACGCAACACCATCAGAAGGTGAAAGATTCTACCTTCGACTACTACTAGCTAACATTCAAGGGCCTACATCATTCACAGACTTACTCACAGCAAATGGAAAATTATGTAGTTCATTTCAAGAAGCAGCTACAGAACATGGATTTCTTAAATCAGACAACATTGTTGAAATCTGTATGGAAGAAGGCATTGGAGTCCAAATGCCATCTGCATTACGTCGCTTATTTGCTACACTACTAATCTTTTCTGAAACTCTAAATGCAAAGGATGTATGGTCAAAGTATTATAAACACTTATCAAAAGACTTCCAATACATCATAGATAATAACAATGAAGCTTGGATCTTACACCAAACAGTCACAGCAGTGCAAAAATGCTTAGAAGGCATGGGAAAGCCACTAGCAGATTTCAATTTATCGGAGTTATTAACATAAGCTAACTGTGCGATTGATTGGACAAAAGATCTAAGAAATGCACTTGCTACACCAATTCCAAAAAACCTGCTTTCTGCTCGGAAAAAGCTAAACCCTGGACAAAAATTAGCTTACAAAGAAATTATGCACCACATCAAGCACAAAAAATCAGGTGCATTTTTTATAGATGGTCCAAGTGGAACTGGGAAGACGTTCCTGTATTGTGCATTATATGCAAGAGTAAGGCAATTAGGCAAAATCATATTACCAATAGCAAGTTCTGGCATAGCTGCTACAAACATTCCGACTGGCAGAACTGCATATTCTTGCTTTAAATAGCCACTTGATCATGAAAGCAGTATCAATTGTAATGTTAGAAAACAAAGCAGCCTTGCAACTCTATGAAAAGAATGCTCACTGATCATTTGGGATGAAACATCAATGGCTTATAGACACAACATTGAAGCACTTGACATCCTACTTAAAGATTTATGCAACTCAATTGAAGTTTTTGGGGGGAAATTATCGTATTTGGAGGTGACTTCATACAAGTACTACTAGTACTTCCCTACAAAACACAAGCAGAAGCTATTGATGCAAGTTTAGTAAGCTCCTCACTTTGGTCTCAACTAAAAAATGTCAGCCTCACAGAAAACATAAGAGCCAAAGAAGACTCTCCATTTTTAGATTTTCTTCTTAACCTTGGAAATGGCAACTGACAAATAGAAAGTGTTGTACAGATAAAATTACCACCACACATAATGTCATCCATGAAGACAGTCAATGCAGAATTCTCTAACCTAATACCTAATATCTTACCAGAATTGCAACAAGAATACATAGACCCTAACATCTTCTCAAAAAGAGCTGTATTGGCTCCAAGAAATGAAGAAGTAGATGCAAGAAATGAGCTCGTAATAGCTAAATTTCCAGGAAAAGCTACTACATACAATAGCTTTGACAGCATTGATGGGGAAGATGCAACAAGTTATCCACAAGAATTCTTGCATACATTATGCCCACCTGGCATCAATCCCCATGCACTCATATTAAAGCCTAATAGCCCGGTTATTTTGTTGCGAAATTTAGGTCCCAGTCGTGGACTCTGCAACGAAACCAGACTTATCTATAAAGAGTTCTTCCCCAACTTTATCCAGTGCACCATTGCAATAGGACACCACAAGGGAGAAACTATTTTACTACCAAGAATATCTATGTGGCCATCATCGTCTTCGAACTTTCCTGTCCAGTTTGAATGTAGATAATTCCCAATTAATTTGTCGTTTGCAATGACCATAAATAAATCTCAAGGTCCAACCTTAGAACAAGCTAGCATTCACCTAAAAGAACCATGCTTTTCACATGGACAACTATATGTGGCACTATCAAGAGCAAGAAAATCAAAATTAAGCATATTCTGCTATGAGAGCACAGTTACACCAGAGCAACAAGGATGCTTACAAAATGTAATTGTTTTTGAGGTCCTCTTTCGTGCAACTATTCAACAACTATAAGTTTCCCTCATAATATTCCCTCAATGCAACAGTTCTTACTACTACTAATTTTCTTATTTTAACTTACCTGTTGTATTACTTTCATAATCTAATTCATTCTATTACCCTTAAATGTGTACTTGCTCTGAGAGTTTCTAACTTTCTTTAAATTACTATCAAACTCAAAAATTTCTCTACCTTCTAAATTACTATTTTCTAGCATGATTAATAATAAACTAACAAAGCTACTCTTTCCGAACTGTTGCTTATGAAATGAACTCTATCAAACAGGTAATAATGTTTGTTTAGGAGAATATTTCTTTTACTTGTGCTAATCTTCCTACAGAAGTAATATTCCATTTATGATCAAAGAAGTTCTATATTCTCTTGTCACTCTTAATCTTACTAATTTATCATACACCTACAATGCAAGCAATATAACTTTGCATGTATTTATCACAAACATCATCATTCATTTTATCAATAATCTTGTTGTTGCCATTTTCCTTCATTTCCTTCATACCTTTAGATCAGTTTTTCCTTATCACCATGTGTTCTAATAAACTTGAATATTTTCTTTTCCATTATTCAACAGGTCTTAACATAAAGATGATCCACCTTGGTTACTTCCACATTGCACAAAGATTTTCTAGTGGCAACTGATAGCATTATTCTTATAAAGCTGATTGTATTGTACCTTGGAGGACCACTTTTCCCTTATATCATGGCAAGCTTCAAATGTACACTCATAAACACTTCTTACTATTTAGCAATTCCCTTATTTTAATGCTAGTTAATATATCACTGTCAACACTCAACCCATTCTACATTAGTGTCTTTATACTAATAATAACTAATCAAAAGGTCAAGAACCTACCTATTCTTCATTGCTTCAATTGAAATCATACTGCTACCACTAGAAGTAGACCTGTCAGTTCAGGCAAGCGGGTTAAATACGGGTTCGGGTGTATTCGGGTTCGGGTAAAATACAGGTCGGGTGTATTTCGGGATCAGGTAAAATACGGGTCGAGTGTATTTCGGTTTTACGGGTTTCGAATCAACCCAACGGGTTTAGAGCGCCTTTTCCGTAAGTTATTTTTCTTTTTTCAAAATAAAAAATTCTGCATATTTATTATTCAAAATTGTCATTATTTAATGAAAATGCATAACAATTGTAATTTCTCAAAAGAATATTAAAATATTCAAACATTTGATTATAATATATGAACATCTTGTAAGGGCGAGTAAAGAACTAAGCCCCACTTGATTTTGGGTAGATCGACTCGTACATTGAAAGAAGATTAATAGTAGGTCGAACATTTATTGGGCAGCCCGTCTAGAGCATTTTAATGAGTTGTAGCAATTTCACCGCTAATAATCTATTTAATAATTTAATATTTTTATTAACTAACCTACCAATGTCCAATCAGGTAAAACTTTATTAATGGACCGACCCCAATACGAACACGGCTAGTCGTTTTTTTACCGTTAGTATTATAGTTCAAGACTAGTCAGAACGGAAACCAAACAAAATTAAATAAAAGAAGTACAATATATTATCTTGCAATTATAACATCAAAACTTTAAATTATTACAAATTAATTAATTTTAAAAAAATTGGACACATTCGTTTAGCTAACTATATAATGGTATGACTTTCTCATCTTTAATTCTTGTGTTCTTTTAAATTAACTTTTTAAAAAAGATTAGATAGTTATTCCATACAATTTTACACCTATTTTAAATGTTTCTTCATTTAAAGGTTGTGTACGGTTTTATTTTCAGAGAATGGAGAAGAAGAAAAAAGTTATTATTGTTTAATTTGTAAATAGATGCAATAGTTATATAATATATTTTCAAAATACTCAATAAAAATGACTAACCATTATTGTTAAAAGAGATAAATTAGAGAAAAATAAAAACCTAAGGATATAATGTTCAGATAAAGCGGGCGGGTTCAGGTTCGGGTCGGGTTTGACCCGCTAATTTGCGAATTTTTCGGGTTCGGTTTATTTCGGGTTTGGGTCGAAAAAATCGTGTTCAAAACCCAAAATTTTTGGGCGGGTTCAGGTCGGGTCAATTTTTGACAGGTCTAACTAGAAGTTTTTAATTTTGCATAATTCCATGTTATCATAATGGTTCTAGATTTCCATACTGCCATTTATATCACCTTACCTATTCTCAATTTATCTTTCCCTAAATAAACTCAACAACAAATCAAAACAAGTTACAATCACAAACAAAGAAAATATACAAATCCAAACAAACTTGACAAAAGAATTTACAAAAAATTCAACCACATAAATTTGGTTCTGTCGGGATACCGCGCATAACTCGCGGTCTCACGACTAACAAAAACAAGAAGGGAGATAATAAAGTGAGGTTTAAGTTGGTACTAAGAGTTCTTCCAATTCTCACCATGCTTATGGGGGGAGTGGGCATGGGAAAACACATATGTTAATTGATGGAGAGGAAATAGTAGCCCCAGGGAATGAAGTTTCCAAACGTAAGTTGTCACGAGATGGGTATCTAAAGACATGAAATTGGCGGAAATAGAGCTGTAGAGTTGTAGAGGGCTTACCAAAGGAGCAAACTAAAGACATGAAATTGGCGGAGGTTGCGGTGCAAGCTCGCGAAGCCAATGGGTATCTTTAGCCTTAACTGTTGGGCGCTCAGTGACCCTCGGGTAGTTGATGAGCTCCGTATTGTCTTACGAAGATATTCACTGAAATTGGTCTTCTTATCAGAGACCAAGACGACTGCGGCTGGTACGGTGTTGATTAAAAATCAACTCGGGAACCTTGATGGCTTGTATGTCGATTCTTGAGGAAGATCTAGAGGAGTTGCTTTATTATGGAAAAAATCAGTCAAGGTGACGCTTCTGTCGTGTTTTGTTCGTCATATGGATATCGAGGTGGAAAGCCTGGAGGGACGATCAATGGTGCTTTACGGGTAGCCTGAGACAGCGCAGAAACTGAAAACCTATGAATTGGTATGAGACATACAACATGATTCGAGTTTGCCGTGGCTACTAGGAGGTGATATAATGAATTTTTTTACAATTTGAGAAGGGAGGACGGGCTAGACGACAAATGTGCTAGACACTTTCTATGAGACTTTTGAGGAGTGTGGGCTATTCGATATTGGCCATTCGGGATATAAATTCACATGGGAAAACCGAAGGGAGGATGGAGAAGTTATCGAAGAGCGATTGGGCCAATTTTATGCCTCTGCCGAATGGTCTGTTCTTTTCCTAAAGCCGAAGTTATTCGCTTGAACGAGGATATTTCTGATCATTTACCCCTTCTACTCAAGCTTTATCAAATTCGAGTCAGGAAGTGTGGAAGAAAAAAAACTATTCATGTTCAAGAATATATGGGTTCAAGAGGAGAGTTGCAGACAGGTGATGACGGAAGTATGGCATACAGGGTGGCTAGATGACCCATGGACCAATTTAACCTCCAAGATGGAAACATGTTCGATGGCATTGTCAAAATGGAATCCAGAGACCCTTGGTGAAGTGCAGCAGCGAATCAAAGAACTGGCTAGGCAACCTGGGGGCGAAAAAGATATCCGTAAACATCGTATACTGCTCAGGGAGATCAGTAAGTGGAGGTGCAGAGAGGAAGTCTTTTGGGGCCAACGGGTGAAGGCGGAGTTTTTAAAACACGAGGACTCTAATTCTAGATGGTTCCATGCTAGACCCAAAATGCGTAGAAAAACAAATACTATTACTTGCCTGGAACGAACATGGACCAATTTTACCTTGGTAGGCCCTGTCAATATAGACGATGTCTTGGATTCCAACCCTTCCAGAGTAACGGAAGACATGAATGATATGCTGGAGAGGCCGTATGACGAGGTAGAGATTTTTGAAGCACTAAAGATGATGGGGCCTAACAAATCTCCGGGCCCTGATGATTTTAATGTCATGTGCTTTCAGCATTAATAGGAAATCATGGGAGGAGATGTGGTCTCCTTGGTGAAGGACATTCTCATAGGACGGGGGATCCCCCTCATATTGGATCACACTCATGTGACGCTTATCCCGAAAGTTAATACACCTACGAACATAATGGAGTTCAGGCCTATAAGTTTATGCAATGTGGCGTACAAGTTAGCGATGAAATTCATTACAAATAGGTTGAAGAAGATACTACCCCAAATTATTTCCGAGACGCAGAGTGCTTTTACTTCAGGCATACTCATTATTGATAACATTCTGATTTCATACGAAGTCTTCCATTCTATGCTTAGTTAGAGTTGCCGGAATGGATCACTGGCTATTAAAGTTGATATGAGTGAAGTATACCATTGAGTTCAATGGTTGTTTCTGCACAACATCATGTTGAAGATGGGGTTTAGGACTTCCTCGGTGAGTGTTGTTATGTCTTATGTTGAATCGGATATGTTCTCCTTTGTCATCAACGGAAAGCCTAAGGGGTAGGTTAAACCTACCCCTGGGATTAGACAGGGAGACGCCATCTCTCCCTATCTTTTCTTATTCGTGACAGAGGGACTAGTAGGACATTGAAGAAGGCCAAATCTAAGGGCCGGCTTTGGGGTCATCAAGTGTGTATGGGAGCTCCAAGCATCTCTCACCTCTTTTCTGCTGGCAATTCTGTCTTCTTCTGTAAAGCCATGCGTGATCATGCTAGGACCATAAAGGAGATCTTGAGGTAGTATGGAGAAGTATCAAGATAAGAGGTCAACTTAACAAATCAAATGTTACCTTCGGGAAGGATGTTCAGCAGCAGGGAATAGATGAAGTTCTCCTCGAGCTCGACATCAAGGAGATTTTGTCTCAGGACAAATATCTAGGATTACCAACGTATGTGGGCAAATCAAAGAAGAAGACCTTTTTGTTCGTAGAGGACCGAATTGGAAGGCGATCGGCTGGATGGACGGATAGATTAGTCTCTTGGGCAGGTGGAGAAGTGCTGATAAAGGCTATAGCTCAAGCAATTCCTACCTATGCTATGAGTATTTTTAAATTACCTAAGGACCTTTGTTCATCTATCCAAGCTATGATTAACTGATTTTGATGGAGCCACGACCCGAACAAACTAAAAATCCATTGGGTAGGGAGTGCTAAACTTTTTGACAGGAAGGACGATGGGGGGCTTAGGTTTCGTGATCCGGAAGTCTTGAACGATGCTCTCTTGGCTAAGCAAGTATGGAGATTGTCCCAGAATGAAACATCACTGGTACCCGAGTTCTAAAGCCCAAATATTATCCTAGTTGATGTACTCTCCTCGGTCTTCGGAGCACAACCGAGCTTCACTTGGAGGAGCTTGCATGGGGTGATAAATGTGATACTGAAGCGTTCTAGATGGATTGTGGGCAACGAAGAAAGCCTCAAGGCTTGGATGGCAAGGTGGCTGCCCTGCCCAACGTCATTTAGATCTATGCCTATGCGCCAATGGTATGATCCAGAGGTACGTGTAGCAGATTGCATTAATAAAGAAGTTGGGTGCTGAAGGCAGAATTGGTCCGACAAAGCTTCTTACCATTGGTGCAGAGTTAATCTTGCACTTACCCATTTGCACCTCTTGGCCGAGGGATCGGTTGACTTGGCACTTTAACTCGAAAGGAGAATTCTCGGTAAGATCGGCGTATCATCTAGTGAGATCATTAAAGCCGAGTGGCAAACCTTCAAGTAGCTGGACTTCAGGAAGGCTATTTGGAAGACCATCTGGAACTTAGATATTCCTTCTAGAGTGCACCTTTTTGGGTAAAGAATTGGAGTCGAGGCCTTAGTATAAAAGAATACATCGCAAGAAGGCTTCCCAATGTTGGAATAAGATGCGACATTTGCGGGACACTAGAAGAAATTGACGCACATACTCTATTTGAATGCCCACTAGCAGTTGAGATCTGGAGGGGGAGCGGCGTCGAGGGACAGTTTTGGCGTGAAGGTGCTCCTAGGGCCATTGACAATGTACGGCATGCGGCAAACAAGTTGGATGTAGACAAGCTCGGGGAGTACGTGGCTATTGTGTGGGTGTTATATTTATGAGGTTACTCACACAAGAGGGGGGGTGAATTGTGTGTGACAAATTTTTGCACTTTTGAAAACACTCGTGGACAACAGTTTCTGAACAACGTATGGTTAGCAGGGAACTGTTCCTGCCAAGCTTTCGTAATGTGTTTGGGATAAGAATGAATGCAAAAAATAAGAATGAAGACACAAGATTTTTACGTGGAAAACCACCTCTAGCCCATCTGAGGTGGAAAAACCACAACCTACCTCTGTAGGATTTTCACAAAAATTCTACTAACGGGCTGAGCACGTTACAAAAGTAACCCCACGTTACAACTTGCAACAACACGTGATTGTCTACCCTAGACAATCACCCCACATCCTTAGTTACCTTAAACTTAGGACAACTCTATTCATTTACACAGACAAAACGAAGACACCTTACTTAGCAACTTCTAATAAAGCAAGTGTAAGGTACAATGAAGCGCCTAGTATGCCAATGAGGAAGACTCAATTTCTGCTCTCTTTTACAGGTTTTTCACTCAGAAAACTTGGCTCAGTACAACTCACAAAATCTGAAAAACCCACCTCTAAAAACGTTGGCAAAAACTCCTTTTTATAGCTTGAAACAAAACGGCTAGATGAGAATTTTTTGTGGCTGCGCTTTTTTCACTACTAACGTGAAATAAAAGCCACATAATCCAGCAGCCAACATCCAGCTTTTTCACAGTCTTAAGACTTTGCTAAAAATAGGAGAAGGAAGATAAAATTTGACTTAGTAAAATCTTATCCAAATCTTATCCCAAAAAATTAGAGATTTTAAGTTTGAAAATCTGTTGGGTTGCAGTTGAAAAATACTTTATCAAGTAGCAAAAATTATCAACCCAAAAATAGAAAAGAATCGTAAAATCTTTTGCCATTCGTTTGCTGAGAACACTTAGGGTGCTTTACCAGAAACTGTTCCCAGTCAGGATCAGGACCTGTTCTCAGAGTGTCAAAAAGATTTTTCAAAAGCGAACATGAAATTGGGATCCTCTCACTGGCATATTAACAGACGGTCTAATAAAGAAAAAATTCTACCAAACCCATGACTTCTTGTTGATGAAGCAGGTGACTTGCAATGTCAACAGCCTTGATACTGCTAAGAACTGTTCCTGAAGATTGTTCCTGAAACTTCATGTTGTTCTTGGACTTGAAGCATTGCTGTTAGAAACTGTTTCTGGAACTTCAACTGATCGTACAAGCTCTGTTCTTAATCACTGTTCTCAACCAATTTTATTAACCAATCATCGCACAAATTCAAGTATTATTAAAGGACTAATACATTTGTGTTTGACATCATCAAAACCTTACACAAGGAAGGAATCAACAGTGGGAAATCTGGAACGAGTGGAATAGAATCATTTTTGGAGGTAGATTTACAATGGGGAAGGGAGCAGCAACCCAGGCTATATCTTTTGTAAGGAGCTTTTAGAGAGTTCAATGAGTACAATAAGTCAGTATCTAGCACCCACTCATCATTTTGGAAACCACCCGATGCAGGCATGCTTAAGCTCAATTTCAATGCTGGAAAGATGGGGGAAGACATTAGAGGATGGGGGTTTGTTATTTTGTGATCATCTTGGTGATGTGGTAATGGCTGGGGTGAAACAGGACTCAGGCTTTTTAGGGCCTGAACTTGACGAGGCACGAGCCTGCTATTTAACTTTAAAATTTGCTGTCGTTCATGGGCTCAAGAGTTTGATCATGGAAGGTGACTCTCAGTCTCTGCTCAACAAACTTCACAGGAAGGAGATTCCAAATAATTCATTAGGCTTTTTTATCTCTGCTATTTTATTGTTGGCAGCTAGTTTTGAATTTGTTTATTGGAATTTTGTTAGATGGGGATGTAACTCAGTTGCACGTGCAATCGCCCATTTCCAACCTTTCATTTTCGAGGAAAGGATATGGGTGGGGGGCCAGATTGTATCTTACAATTTGGCCATGAAGGATATGTGTACTTTTATTGAAAATTCCTTAATATAAACCCCTTTATTTTTTTCAAAAAAAAACTTGGCACCCACAAGTGGGGATATTAACGGACTGGATTTGGGTCGATGTAGGAACATACAAATCCGAATCTAATTAATTTCATATTCAACAATCCTATCTGAATCCAATATGACGGATCAAAGGGAAATCTCCAAATCTGCTCCGAGTCGCATTGGACCGAAGTTGGATTTAATCCAATTTGAATCGATTTTTTTTTCTTCCGAAATAATTGTGTATTATCTTTTGTCCACTCAAATTTATTATGTCCACCTATCGATTGATAACATCCATCTTCCTATTATACAAATCGAATATTTACACATTTAATGTTAAACTAGGGGTGATTGACAAATGACAAGGAGGTAATTGATACCAAGAGGTAGCTGCAAGGAGTCGGCAGCTGGTCAACAATGAAATAAGACTAAGACTGAGAGAGAGGGGAGGGAAAGTCGGCTAGATGAATAATGGGTGGTGGATATTAAGGACTTACGGTTGAGCTTGAAGGGTAGATTTTAGATTTTAAAATAAAAAAATAAAAAATAAAAAATTAGGCCGGAGGTTGAGAGCATGGGTTGAACCTATAGGGTAGACTTTAGATTTCAAAATTTTAGGTTTGAATTTTAATGATTTAAAAAATATTCGGATCAAATTAGAAAATCGGATCGGATATTACCCTCTCTCCGAATCCGATCCGGATCCGACTTGAATTAGAATTAGTTTTAATGAACTCATACTCAAATATTTTTTTCTCGGATTTGAATCGAATTAGTTTGCCTCGAATCCGATCAGATATGCCTCGAACTATAGTGTGAGTGACATCCCTAACTACAAGATATAATTACAATATCATAATGACCTATAAGAAACAATAGTAATTGTGTTTTGATGTGGCAAAATCCACAGATCTGTCACGTCATCCACCAACTAAGTATTATGGATAATGTAATTCAGCTTAGATGAAGGCCTTTAATAATCATGGACTAGGTAAAGAATAGGATGGTAAACACACTAAAATTATCATTTGCCCTTCCTTTACTACTACAATAGTAGTGACTTTGTCCCTCTGTTCACACAGTCCAACATTGTGTGGGATGCAACATCTTGCACGTCTTACTTAACCCATATTGTTGTACAAAAATCCCTCTCTCAGGCAAAATAACTATTAAATTCTTTTTCCCCGTCTCTCTTGGCAGATTCAATCTTTAAATTTATTGTCTTTAGTCATTCTCTTTCTTTTTTTTGTTTCTTGACTTGGGTGTTAGAGGGGTGTTCCCCGAATCCAAACCCGAGGGTCTGCCTTTTTGCATCTTATGAGTAGTTAGGAACAGATCATCCAAACATCCCTGAATATTGACATACATAAGTTCGCCCTTTCAATTCATCATCACTTATTTAAGTTGGAGAAAGCACGCATGCATAAGATCTCCTAACACCTTAGTCTAACCCAAAGTGATATTTAAATGAAGATGACCTGTTCTTTTTTGTGATAAGATGCAGCTAGGGATGAATGGATCGGATTCAGATCGGATGTTTGAACATCCGAATCCGATTGGCATATACATCACACATCCTGGATCAAGCAAAGACTATGGGTTTTCAGTTGCTTAATTTCAAATTTGAAAATCGGATCTGAATCGATCCGACGGATCAAAGGGGAACCTCCAAATCCGATCCGAGTCAGATTTGATCGGAGTTTAATTTAATCCAATCCGAATCGATTTCATTTGCCTGACAATATTGGTATTATCATTTTTCTATTCAAACTTATTCTATCCACCTATTGATGCGATAACATGCACCTTCCTGTCATACTAACCGAATATTTAAACATTTGTTGCTAAGCTAGGGGTGGCTGACAAACAACAAGGAGGTAGTTGATACCAGGCGGTAGCCGCAGGGGGTCGGCGGCTAGTCAGCTACGAAACGAGACTAAAATTGAGAGAGGAGGGGAGAGGGAGTGTCGACTAAGCGACTAATGGATGGAAGTGTTAAGGACTTTGGGTTTAGGTTGGAAAGCAGGCTTTAGATTTTAAAATAAAAAATAAAAACTGAAAAAAATTAGGTTGTGGGTCGGGAGCACGAGTTCAACCTGTAGGGTAAACTTCAGATTTGTGAAATTTTAGGTTTGAACTTTAATGATTTAGCAAAATAGTCATATCGGATAAGAAAATTAGATCGAATGTTACCTTTCCTCTGAATCCAATCTGTATCCAACTCGGATTCAAATTATTTTTAACGAACTCATACTCGAATATATTTTTTTTCTCAAATTCAAATCAAATTATTTTGCCTCGAATCGGATATGCCTTGAACTCAAATGTGATTGACATCCCTAGATGCAACTGTAAGCTGTAAGAAAATATAAGAAGCTGTAAGTGCTATAAGAATTATAAAAAGTTGTAAGAAAATAAAAATTGTATGGATATATGTAAGCAATTGTAGAATAATTAAAACTTATACATTTAACAATGTATAGTTTATGAAATAAATTATTTTGTGAAAAATAAACTACGTGTAATATGTACGTGATATTTATGAAATTAATTGTATACCTTCACTAAAAAAATTTTTTTTTTACGATTGATACAGGTAATTTTGTTTATCTAATTCTTGTTCTTGATGAACAACAATAATAGTGAAATAACATAATCAGAGAATAAAACTTTAAATAACCCAATTAAATAACAATAATATAAATACTTGACCACAAATTTGTAGAACAAAATATGTTATAAACTTGAGAATAAATTTTTTAAAAAAAATCCCCTTTAATTAAAATGGCTCCTAGAAGATAAAATAACATGTTTTCTCAACAAAATTGAATAGAACCCTTCAAATTCAAAACTGCTAATATTTAACAAATTAAAATTAATATTTTAAGATAACATTACCAAAAAATTATAAAAATAAGCCCTTCAAAATATTTAGCTAGCATTAATGAAATATAGGTTTATTATGCTATATTTGTTTAACATAATTTGATTCACCATATAGATTTACTATGCTATTTATTGAACAAATATTATATTAGTCATAATAATTTTGAACTAATATGTTCGTACAAATATTATGTTCATAAAAATCTATATGCAGACTTTTCATATTGATAGTATATTAAAAAAAATTAGGTTTGTACATATATTATACATATTGAACTAATATGAGGGGAAAAAATGACAATAAGAATGTTATAAAACATTTGTCGTAAACTAAACGTGTCATAAACAAGCACAAAAAATATACACTGGCCAATAATTGACGTAAAGGTGATATAAGAAGATGTAATGAGATAAAAGAAGATATAAGAAACTGTAAGAATTTATTAGAGTTGTGAGAAGCTGTAAAGAGTTGTAAACTATAAACTCATCGCTCCCTGTTATAGAAAAAAAAAAAAAAGGGGGGGGGGCATAATGTCGCTGTGTGTGGGGAACAGTGATACTTGATGGTAGTCACTAATACCCGATCTTGATCCAAGATGACTAAGATGGCTAACAACGGAAAGGACATAGCCAACCCCCCTCTTGAGGGCCCGCCACAAGAGCTTAGCTGATGACGCGAAGTCCTCCTATCATCATAGAGATTCATAATGGAGACCGAGAAAAGAGGATCCCTAAGGGTCATGTATGAGCCTTAGGGGACTTCACTCAAGAAAAGACAATAATAGTCTTTCAAGAGAATACCTCAGCCCCTAGGGGACGTCATTCAAGAGAAGACCTCAGGGTTCATATATGACTCATGTGGGACATCTTTCAAGAGAAGACCTACAGGGGCTCATGTATAACCCATAGGGGATATCATCCAAGAGACGACTCAAAGGTCTCGAGAACATCACCCAAAAGAAGACACCTGGGGTCATTTAAGAGAAGGCCTTAGAGGTCATGTATGACCCATGGGACCATCATTCAAAAGAAGACTCTTATGAGTCAAACATCACCTTTAAGGATATTGGTCCTGTTTGGCAAACAGTTGTTAGCCGTTAGCTGTTTGTATTAACTATTAGCTATTAGCTGTTTAAGTTAGCTATTTGAATTAGCTGTTTGTTGAAAAACTGTTTCGTAAAATTAGCTGTTTCTGACAAAGTTGTAAGACAAAAAGCTAATTATTCAAAAAGCTCTTCCAAAAAACTTATGGAATTAGCTTTTTCAAATTAGCTTTTTGAACCCAAAAGACTCTTTTAAAAAACCCTTTCACCAAACACCCAAATTAGCTTTTTCACTTGATCAAAAAGCTAATTTTAGTCAAACAAACAGGGCCATTATCCAAAAGAAGATCCTAGGGTTATACTAGGATATATCATCCAAGAGAAGACCTTATAGGTCATGTATGACCCGTGGAGGACATCACCTAAAAGAAGATACTTGGGTCATATATAACCTTTGGTATTCAAGATAAGACCCCCTAGAGAAGACCTCCATGGGCATTACGGGGCGTCATCTAAAAGAAGACCACTAGGGGGGTCGCACATGACATTTAGAGGATATCATACAAGAGAAGACTCTAGGTGTTATGTATGACGCGTGGGGGACATCATTTATGAGAAGACTCCTAGGTAGTCATGTAAGATCCGGGCACTGTTCTATTTCGTATTTTTTAGGATTTAGCTCAGAACTTACATCTCCTTACAGCTTCTTACATCTCCTTACAACTTCTTACATCTTCTTACATCTTCTTACATCTCCTTACATCTTCTTACATCTCTTTACATCCCATATAGATTTTCTATAACATTCAATAACTCCTTACATCTCCCTTTACAGCTCCTTACATCTCCTTATAACTCCTTACATCTTCTTATAGCTCCTTATATCTTCTTACAGCTCCTTACATCCTCTTACATCTTCTTATAGCTCCTTACAACTCCTTACATCTCCTTACATCTATCTATCTATCTATCTAAAACGTGAAATAGAACAGGTCCTAAAGGCCATCATCCAAGAGAAGACTCTAAGGGTCATATATAACCCTTGGGGGACATCATCCAAGAGAAGACCCATGGGGTCATACATAGTTCTAAGGGGATATTATTCAATATGAGACCTCTAAGGATCATCAACAATTCTAGAGAAGACCTCCTGGTCATCCAAATTAGTGAGCTCAATGCCCACTTGCGAGGAGCTTATCAAGTGAGCACTTAAGGGCTGTTCATGGGCTACGGGTTCAAATGTGGCCTAGTAAGGGCCACAGATCAAGCAAGGCCTAACAAGCGATGCTTGGGACCCGATGAAGCTCTGGAGAAGATCAGCTATGGCACTTAGAAAGGATAACGAAGATCAAGCAAAGCCCATGAGAGCTTGCCCTCGAGCGAAGCACATAAAGTGGTCGGACAAAAAGGGGAATACGAACAACTATGGGTGAAAATGGGTTGTTGGGATCCATTTTTGAAGGTTAGATTACTGGGGTCCAAGCCTGTCAAAATTTAGATTATTCGCATCCAAACTCACTTATTAATATAAATTGTCGATTGTAATCCTGATTGATTTTAATATGTAAATTAATAGGATAGGCAAGTTGATAGAGATATTAGGATATTATTGGGTCAATAAAAGGCCTGTTAGATCCAACCCAAAACAAATGTGATGACTAATGTGCAAGCCTCACATTATTAAACTATATTGACCCAACTACTAATATTCATATGAATTAAATGGGCAGATCCATCCAACCCAATGGTACCAACCCATTTTTCACTAATAATTGTCAGATCATATGTAGAAGGACTTTTCACTATATGCACTTCGTGCATCTTGTGAGCGATTTCTAAAGATTCAAGTCTAATCCTGCATATATTAGCCTTTATTACTTGTCTTCACAACAACAACAACAACAACACCTCCCAGTATGGATTCTGCTTTCGTGGTGTCTGAGGAAAACTAATTGTAAACAATCTTACCTTTACTGGCATTCCTACTCGTAAAGAGACTGATTCCAAGAGACCTACAAAAAAGGATTTTGTGAAAATGTTTTATAGAAAAAAGCTTTTGTGAAAACACTTAATATTGCTTGTCTTCACACTACAACACAAAATATTTGTTACATAAAATCAAAGATCAAAAGTTGACCTTAATGTTAGTATAACAAAATCTTCATAAGCTTAATCCTAAAGCTTTGTTCTCATCAAACATACCATCACAAGCTCATGAATGAACTCAATTAGTTAAGATTTCATAACCAAACAAGTTTTGAACTATTAGGGCATCCCCAGCGGGGGGAATGCATGGCAGCCAAAGCACCCGCGTGTCACACGCTTAGCCCCCAGCCAGTGGCACGCAGGATGTGACACGCAGGACTACCCGGCCGTCCGTTCCTCCCCGCGAGCAGTTGCTTTGATTTTTTTTATTATTTTTTTGTTTTTTTTAAAGATAATATATATTTTTTTTATATTATTAAAATAAAAATTAATAAATTAAGTTCAAATTGTGGGCTCCATGTAATTAATTGTTCTGAAATGAGTTTCATTGGTTGGAAAATTGAATGGAATGCAAGTGACACTCATGCTGACGTGGCAGGCCTGAGTTCCAAAAAATGGAACTTGGGTTGGGGATGCCCTTAAGGCTCTGTTCTTCTTGTTGGTAAATTCTAATTTACCAACTTTAACCCACTTTACGAACCTCAATAAAAAATACCAACTTCAACTCACCATTTCAACCAATTTCTAATATTCACATAAAAAAAAATATACAAACTTCATCACTTCGATAATAAATACTCATTTCAATTTACTTCAACCCACTCTATTTATTTCCCAAACGCTTATTTCCCAACAAAAAGAAGCGTCTTAAATGCTAGCTTTATTTGGCTTTAGCCCAAACTATGATCATGTATGGACCGATTCGATACCCAAACAACTTACAATCTTCATGAGGTGGCCTTCTTTTTGTTTTTTTTTTTGGTTGTGGGCTGGGTGGGTGTCCTCCAAAAGAGCATGTGAGCACTGAGCACAGATCGGAGCAGCCAAACTGCGATTCGAGAGTTCGATCGAGAGAGAGAGAGGTTTGATTTGGAGAGAGAAAGAGAGAGAAGATGAACACAGACATAACAGCATCGGCGAAGCCAGAATACGCAGTAATCGATCGGAACCCTCCGTTCACCAAAGTCGTTGGAAACTTTAGCACTCTCGATTACTTCCGTTTCGCCACCATTACCGGCGTTTCTGTGACAGTCGGCTACTTATCCGGTAACCCATTTCCCCCTTTTAGTCAATTCCCCATTTTGTTCTCTCTCCTAGGGTTTGGGGTCCATGATTTAGGGTTTGGCTTCTGTGGGGTTTTGATGCAGGGATTAGGCCGGGAATTAAAGGCCCATCCATGGTCACTGGTGGACTCATTGGATTAATGGGTGGGTTCATGTACGCTTACCAGAACTCTGCTGGAAGACTCATGGGTTTCTTCCCAAATGATGATGAGGTTGCCAAGTACAAGAAACAGCTTAATCGGTGAAATGAGGTTTGAATTGGGAGAATTGGGACTTGTTTCTTGAGATAGATTTTGCAGTGGAATCTCAATAACATGGTTTTGGGTTTTTGTGTTCTTCTTGTATTTTGTATCGAGATGGAATCTTTTTGATCCTGTGTTTCTTGGGTATGCCCTAATGTTGGGTATTTGACATTGTGAATGATGCAGTTCAACCGAAAAATAATGCTAGAACTGTTGTCAAGCTCAATTTTTTTCGTCCAATTTGATGTTGGTTGTTCATCTTGAGTTGATGCTGAAGCTTGAGTTTTATTACAAGTGACGATAATGGCGGAAAGAACGATGTTTATGCCTTTGGCATGTTCCATTTTTTTTATATTTGCCTTGATGCTAAATGGAGCTCAAAGCTTGACTGCAAAAAAGTTTGACACTGCTAAGCATTTTGCTATTTTGGTTGTGGGTGCCCTTTTGATTTAGATGATTGAAAAAGGCTTGATTCTTATACGAGCTTTGATGTGATGAAATTGTATGTTTCCTTTTTAGGACATCTGCAATTAGATTTGGTAGTGAATCATCGAGACAACGACAATTCTGTGAGCATTGTGCTTTTTGTTGTTTCTGTATTACAACTTGTTTTCTTAATATTTTGTTTGTCTATTTCGGTGGTTGCTTGATTTTGGGTCTCAGGAAAGTCCTCATTTTCTTCAGTTTGTTATTTTGGCCTTTTTTTTGGAGTGCCGGAGTAGGAAGTTGTGGGTTGTTTGAAATTTAAATAACCTGGGCCTTGCTAAATGAATATTTGGTTCTGCGAGCTCCTTGTGTATCATATTTGAAACTATATTTCACACTATAGTCTTTTGCGTGAGCGTTTTCACTGATGACTTAACTTAATCTATTGATTCAGAATTCTCCCCTATGATTTGGTTTTAAAGGACTGCAATTGTCAGAATTGTTGTTATATTGACAGCATCAATGAAGTTTGACAGTTGTTGCTTGTATGTTTGCTGGGAACCTAGGATATGTAGTTGCCCAAAATTCCAATATTATGGTGAGGGCTGGGGAGAAAGTTCCGCTATCCATTATGGTGGAGTTGTTTTCATTGCCTGAGAATTTGACTTTACCTGTCACATATACTTTGGTCCTTCAGCTCCAATTTATGATCACAAGCATTGCTGAATTCAAGCTGTTCTGAAACTCTTATCAGATTTCAACCTGTGGTACGGACATGTTTAAATTCCTGTTCCTTCCACACTCTCTCTTTCTGTGTTGAGGGGGGTACCAAGTGAAAAGAAGTTCGTAATTACTGAAACGTGTATTTACGATGACACTTCAGGCATGGGCTTTATGCTTAAGAAGTGGCCTATATTTAATTCCTCCTGATTCTTTACAACTGAACACCACTGTATCTCATTCTGACATCTTTTCTAGAATATGTACATCTTCTTGGTTTTTGCTTTGTTGTTGAAGTTCTCACTCTTCTAGTCTTTTCAAGCCATAGTTATCAGTGGTTTTAATCCATGCTTGCCGCAAGCTCCTGGATCTTTATATGTCAATACTTGAGGAATTGAACTGCTGCATCTCACATTCTTGTTGCCTATTATGGCTTAATCAGCTTTATGATGTCCTGTGTTTCTATTTGACAATCACAGAAAACTCAAGCCTGTTTCTTCTCATCCTTGAAATGTTCTCTTTTGTTTGAAGCCTGCCATGCATCCTCATCCAGCTCAAAATGCAAATTTAGGGACTGTTTTCCTATTCTGCGCAATCTGATGAAACTGGTGTACGGGTGTAAGCCAAAGACATTTATAGCCTTACTGCATGGTCTAGCCCCGTGTGGTATCTCCGAACCATGTTGTCTGTTGGCCTGAAAGCCGGTTGATGCCTAGTCTGTAATATAGATTAATTGCAGTCTTCACCTGCCAGTGCCCAGCATTAGCTCCTGGTTTGTACTCCCTTTTAAGTATGCACGATCAACCCATTACACACATGAAGTTTCCTTCCCTGTCACATCTGTCATATGTGTTCTAGACTAGGCTGCCATGTTTCATCTTGCAGTGTCCTAATATGAATGAAGTTGCCCATACAGTAGCCCCCCCCCCCCCCCCCAAAAAAAAAAAAAAACACGCACACATAAGGGAAAAAAGGGATAAATCCTGTATAGATAGCACTCTGGGGTTTGCTTTGATTTGTTTAGAATTGTTCTTTGGGGCAGCTGGGAGTCGTGATCTGCCAGAAGCTTCGTGCTAAATGCTTTGCATTTCGCCCTTTTTTTAAAAATCCGAAACTTATTCATTTGTTCATAGAATTCACTCAATTTCCATCACATCATAAGAGACATCCTGTAACCAGGGTCAGGGAGGAGGGGACATCACTCAAGAAGCAACATCTGAACTCAATAGACACCACCTTGCAACGTGATGGGCAACCTCATTCCTGTTCGTTCGTATCCAGGCCACTTTCTTCGGCTTTCCATAATTCCATTTGTCCAGTAGCACACTTTGGGGCACACGCCTTTATCATGAATTCTTCATTATATTTGCTTTGCAAGCCTCTGTAACTGCCCTTCCAGCACAAAGGGGACACGCTTCTGATCCCGATAGTGGGTCTCCTTAAGGGCAAATATTTATTTCGATAACATATTTATGTCAACAATGGGTTCACTATGAGCTAATGAACGGATTTGGAATGCTTAGCCTTGCAAGGTGATCGTCGCTGATTCACATGGGATTCCATATGCCCATGTCACTCGGGTCAGAGCATAAGCTAGTGATGCTTTTGGCTATTGGGCTCTGGTCATCTAGGGTTTGGCACTCCACTTCAGTTAAATTGCAGAGTGTTGGTTTGTACTTCAAAAGCTGGCCCTACGGCACGTTGTTGTTCATAATGGTTGATGCCTGGGCTTGGAAGTGAAACCTTCAAACCTGACTGTATTATGGGTGTGTTTGGTAAGGGGGAAAAGTATTTTCTCATGAAAAGTAATTTTTCACTTACATTTTCAGCTGTTTGGTAGAATGAAAAATTATTTTCTTTCCACTTCATTTTTTGCTATTTGATAGAATGAATCCTCCGTCCTCACTTAATTGTTTTTTACCATCAACCCCCTTCCCTACTCACTACTTTGACCCAACCTAATCAACGAATTTTGTTTATCTCTCATCTTCAAAATCAAACCCAAAACATCGGTAAGAAATATACCTAATAATAAACCCAACAAAAGAGAAAGTCGACATTAATAAATCTCAATTTTTTCACTATTCCCAAGGATTACCAAGTTGGCTTTGAGTGATATTAAACCTAGATTAAAGAAAATGACGAATAGGGAGACAATGGGTGTTTCAGATTGCGAAATTCTTCAAAAGGGCAATAGTAACAAGGTCAAAAAACTCAAGAAATAATTACAAAGATTAACGATGGAAATCATCGATGAACGTGATGAACATGAAGAAGATGGGAAGAATGAGAGACAAAATGAGAGTAAAAATAGAGTAATTCTAGACACAATTAAAAGAAAATAGAACGAGAGACAAAATTGGACAACGAAAATTCAGCTTGAAAAATCGTTTTCCCTACTTTTTCAAGGAAAAACAATTTCCTTCAAATAGGGTAAAATGATTTTTCCCTCTTTGTTTTACCAAACGACGTAAAATGGAAAAATCATTTTTCGGGAAAATGATTTTTCCCCCTACCAAACACACCCTATATTGCTTCTAGATTCTCCTTATTGAGTAACACCCTACATGCCACTTTTAAGTTGTGGCGCATTCTTTTAAATGATACTCGAACATATGATGTAGATTGTTATGGTGTTTGCATTGGTGTCCACTTGGTGATTCCAGATGGACAGTGCCAATTGCTTACATGCACTTGGATATTACACAAATATGATATTTGGTTGAATATAATATAATGCAATCAACTTTATAATGCAATTATGATTGCATAGTTTGTGGTAATCATAATTACAAGGTAGTTGTTATTTGTAATACTTGCTTACATCTAAACAAGACAATGGAAACACAATGATAAGTTTGTTCATATTATAAGATTTACATCCAACCAAATATTACCTAAGTATTTCCCACTTAAATTACCTAATATTAATGATCAAACTACTCCCAAGCTCAGACTAACAACATGAATTGTCCTAGGCCGAGATTACTTTCAAATGTTTTCTATACTCTTTCTCTCGCTGAGATATCATTTATTTGAAATAGTAGCTTAGCTTTTAACCTACCACTATGACTTGACCTAGACAATCGCAAACCAGGAAAATAATTGATCGAAGTTGACCCACCACTATGACGTGAATTGAATCTAATTTGAACATTTTTCACCAAAGTTATATTTCTTTGTAGGAAAACTTTATTAGACCAAACATGAACTGATCTGAAATAAACCCAAACTAAAAATGACCCGATCCAAATCTAAACTTGAATCGAATTTTGTTGATCCAAACATGACTCGATTCGAAACAAATTGAATGATCAGTTTGCTAGATCACTATCTATGGAGGATACCAACCATAACACTGTCACATCATTGAACCATATTTATAGTGATCATAGCTCAGTTGAAAACAATGGAACATTGGAGACTTTTGGAGTGTATTTTTAAAGTTGAGATTAAGGTCGTATTTGGTAAAAGCATTTTGAGTAGCGTTTAGGTCCTGCTCTCTTTAACTTATTTTGTCTAAACTTATTTTGAATTGAACCTATCTAAATTTATTCTGAATTTATTTGCTGAATTTATTTTAAACCTATTTGCTAAACTTATTCTTAACTTATTAAGAACAAATTTCTCAACTTATTTGCTGAGTTTATTCTGAACTTATTTGCTGAACTTATTCTGAAATAAACTTATCTGAACTTATTCTTCAAAAAATAAGTTGAAGAGAACAAGGCCTAAGTCAATATACTAATCCAACAGTCAAATTTACCGAACGCATTTGCTTCAATTGTTCATCTGCGCAGCTATCTATTAATGGCTAAATAAAAACCGATATCTGCTGTCTAAATAGCTATCGGCAGCCTGAGACAGTAGTTTGGCTTTTGGCCTACCACTATGACCTAAATAGGACGGCTAGAAATCACATAAATAGCTGACTGAAGTTGACCCACCACTATCACCTGAATCAAATCTTATCCGAATATTTATCACAAAAGTTATATTTATTTGCAAGAAAAATTTGTTGGATCAAATATCAACCCATCTGAAGTCAACCCAAACTAAAAATGGTCTGATCCAAGATTGAACGTAAATCAAATTTTCTTGACCTGAACATGATCCGATTTGAAACAAATCAAATGATCTGTATGTTAGGTCATTATCCATGCAAGATACCAACCATGACACATCATTAAGCCGCTTATTTATAATGACCCTAACTCTGTTGCAAACAATGGAACGGAGCTTTTTTTTTTAAATTGAGATTAATAGTGTCCAATAATCTTAAATTTAGAATTATTAAGATCCAAAAATTCTTTTAAGATTAACAACGTTTAGGTATGAAAATTTTCCCATTTTTTACTCGGAGAATATGAAGATAGTATGCCCAATTTGGTTCAGGTTCTATCTTTGCCTTCTTGAGAGTTTGGAGGACCAAAGTGCAATGGAAACTATTTCGGTACAAAGTTTTTCTTGGAGATGGTGTTTGGAAGAACGGGCTTACGTGATGGCGGACAATCCAAACTTGATTCTCACTTTTGTTATCCCCCAACTTGCAAAAAAGGCCTGCCTCGGATGCTGAATCCGAGGAACGCCTCTCCAATGCTTATGTTAGCAAAAATCCACGAGAAAAGACCTAACCAGGTCTATGCCAGATCAAGGCAGGATTTTTATAGGGAAAAGAGAAATCTTTCACGAGAAAATATATTGCAGATGCTCAGAGGAATTTATATTGACTGTAGTTAGGGATACATCTATAAATTCAGGTTTTTTCCTTTCTCTATTGGCCCCAAGAGAAGCAACCCTCCGAGGTAGGTCCATAAAAGGTTAAAACCTCCTCTCGCTGGCCCTACCTGCCTGTTGCCGAATGCTTGTTTGGGTCCATGAGGGTTTATCCCGAATCAGGAACTTATCCATTCTGTCATATCATGTTAGACATTATCAGCTGCAGAACCTGTGCAAGCTGTCATGACAGATGACCTATATAACCTATCCAGCACATTGCAATCACTTCACGCAAGTGCAAACAATCGAGGAGCAAATGTCATTAAAATTAGACAATTGAAGGTGAGGTTAAAAGCACTGAAATGAGTTGGGTAAACAACCAAACTTCTCTTGGCAAATCATTAGTAGTTTATATCGTTCGCTTTAATATTGTAATCGTTGATAAAGAATGAGTTGGAAGGCTGCAACCAAACGCAACTTCCCACAATCAAACATCCCAATTTTTTATCTATACATTGGCTGGCCTGCTTTTGGTAAAGTTTTTGCATTAGTTTTTGTAATAATTTGGTAAAGAACTTTTAGAAGAAATTACTTTTCTTGAAAACTAGCTTGCATAATTTTGAGAAGCTGGAAAGCAATTTTTCATACTAACTTTTAAGGGAAGTTGGATTGCCATTGAGAAATTTTTCTAAAGTTCTAATTCACTATTATCTTTTTAATCTTAGGTAGGTTTTCTTAGACCTGACAAAACTGACCCGACACCCGAAACCCGAACCGAATGACCCGGACCCATACCCGACCCGACACCCGAAATATGCTCACCCGAAAGTGGACCCGAAACCCGAATTGACCCGACCCAAACCATACCCGACCCGAAATTTTCAACAAAGTTGCTTGTTTTGGCATAATAAGCGTGCTTCACCAAAAATTGGTTGACCCAAAATCGACCCGACCCAAACCGAAACGACCCGAAATATCACTTAACCCGAAAATGACCCGACCTGAACTTGACCCGACCCGTACGCGAACTGAATGACCCATTTGCCAGGTCTAGGTTTTCTTGGAGGGGGGATGGTTTTCCCGACGAATCATTTTTTGTGAAAAATATTTTTTCAAGGAAAATCTATTTTCGTATCTTATTTTTCATTGTTTGGTATAAGATAAAAAAAATTTCTATGGGAAAAAATAAAAAGTCAACTGAATTGCTTAAGTACTGAAAAATATCGGCCAAAGTATCATGGAAGAGATGAATGTTGATTAAATGAGGAATGTTGAATTTAGATTTGAGCTTATTTAATCTGTCCATCTAATAATCAAGTTTGATTCAAACTGTTGAAATTATTTTAGCGATAAAAAATATCAACTGAATTGTTTAAGTGATGGAACATTTCGATTAAATTTTCGCAACAAAGAAAAATATGGACCAAATGAACGAATATTTAGTTCAAAATCTGAATTTGAACTTATTTTAATCTTTTCATCTTATAATCAACTTTTGATCCAAATCGTTGAAATTGTTTTAGTAACGAAAAATATCAAGTGAATTGCTTAAGTAGCAAAAAATATCAACTAATTGTCGTGGTGGAGTTAAATGTTGACCAAATGTGGGAGTGTTTAGCTCAAACTTTGGACATAAACATATTTCAATATTTTCCATCAGATAATCAAGTTTCAATTCAAATTGTTAAAGTCGTGTTTTGCTCATAAATTCCAATTAATCACGTCATCAAAAGAATCAAAGGAAGAAAATCAACTACTTTTTTCTCAAAGTGGAAATAATTTGGAAAATTGGAAAATCATTGGAATAAAAATTATTATCCTTTAAAATAATTTTTTGTCCACTATACCAAACAATGAAAAATTGAAAAATTATTTTTGAAAAAAATAATTTCCTTAAAAATTATTTTCAACCTTAATTCCAATCGGACCCAATTAACTAATTTTTCCCAACAACTACAACCAATTAAAGTACAGTTACGGTTCAACCACTGTACAAATACAACCTTACCAAACACAACCTTGATTTCCTTCCAATTGTTGAGAACTTCTACATCAACTGGTTAAGTTTAATTCTCCCAGAAGACTTTACCATGTGAATTCAAGCTATGGGAAGTTACAATAATTCATTGTTATGACATCGACCTTGGATGAAATGGATGCCCCTCCTAGTGATACCAACTTACTTAAGAGTCTTGTAATTGATTTAAGTAGACCATTTGCTTATCGTTATTTTTATTTTTATTTTTATTTTTTTGGGTTGGAAAAAAAATGAACATTTGTTTTCTTATTAGCTTTAAAGATTCTCAATTTGACACTAGAAAATACTAGCAATAATATTGATTTTTTATATTAATTGTGCGTGAAGGGTAAAAGTCAAGAACTAAAGGAATGTAATAATTTGTTGGAAAAAAATGAACATTTGTTTTCTGATCAGTGTTTGGTTTGTTTATTCTTCCAAGATAAGTAATCTTTTAAGGGTCTGTTCTTTTTGTTGGTAAATTGGGATATGTAAAAAGGTGAAGTGGGTTAGAGTAGGTTGAGCTATTGAGGTGGATTAAAGTAAGTTGAAGTGAGCTGAAATTTTTTTCAGTGATAAATTAAACTTGGTTAAAATAGTTGAAGTATATTGAAATAGGTTTAAGTAGGTTGCAGTGGTTGAAGTAAGTTGATGTCGGTATTTTGAAATTTACAAATGAAATTTTCGTGGGTCAATTCTAAAATACCAACCTCAACCCATTTCAACCCACTTTAACATACTTTAATCCACTTCAACTCACTTCCACTATTTTAATCAAGTTCAATTTATCACCAAAAAAGATTCAATTTACTTCAACCTACTTTAACTCACTTTAACTAACTTTATTCTTTTACCTATTTTAATTTACCTACAAACAGAATAGGCCCTTAGTGACGTAGTTCTAGCATATGCTAGTTTCTGACCGAGTTTGAGTTGAATTGTACGATTTATAACTGTCCATACGTACAAATTAGTCAGTGATGTATCTTTCTTTCTTTGTTTTTCTTAACATTAATGTGGGCATCATTAAACTAAATAAATTATGACCAAGCCTATGCTTTTTATTACCCATTTGCATTTTTTATGTACTATATAAATCTTTTTAACAAAAACGAACAAAATGCACTTCGAAAGTTGTAAAATTAAAAAGAAAATAACAAATGTAATTTAATTATCAATCAAAATGAGGATATTATACAGTTTGGTTAATTCCTAACTTGGGTATCTTTATTTTATTTTATTTTAAAAAAAAAACCCTAACTAGGACATCTTGGATTCAGCAGCAATAATAATTACCTAGATTATTGTCTATAGGAAGAAGTATATGTTATAGAATGGGTGTGCATAATCTATTTGAGTTTATTAATCTAAGGTTATGTTCGGCAACAACATTTTGAGTAACGTTTAGTGTTTTAACTAAATTAATACACTAATCAGTTAATTTTTAGTGTTCAGTAGCTTAGTGGTTTGACTAGCATTACAAGTAGCATTTATCATTTTACGCAACATTTCTAAAAAGCTAACAGTATTAGCTTTTGGCATGCAAAGTAGCATTTCATATTTTTTGGCCAAAAATATCCTTTAGAAATTTTATATTTGAAAACTATCTATATCTTTTTATGTCAATTTACATTAGTCAACTAACCCAACAACTAAATTTACTGATCGAACACATTTATGTCAACCGTTCATCTAAACAGTTATCTGCTAACAGCTAAATTAGAAACGCTATTAGCTACCTAAATAGCTATCCGCTAACTGAACCATTATATGCTACCTAAGTAGCTAATTTTACCGAACAAGGACTAAGTCATCCTATTTGTCTCAGTTAATAATCGATTATTTATAGGAGCATGAAAAATGTACGAGGTAAACTTGGTGTTCTACTCTTTTTGGCAAATGCAAAAAACATAATTCGGTTATTTGTTATGCAACATTTTGAATTGATGAAAATTCAGCTCAAACATGGTTCAAATTCACTTATTTTGTTCAATTTTTTTAATTAAAGCATATATTTTTTATTTTGGAAGTGCACACCTATGTAAAAAAGACAAAATATTAAACAATCATGGATATATATGAACAATTAGCAGAATGCTCATTTGTAGAACTCATAAATGCTCTTTTAGAAACTAAACGGATGCTCATTATTTTTTTGGAACTAGAAATGCTCATTAATTGTAAAATAGTAACAAATAATGCTGTGTTTTCTTAAAAATAAAGAAATATAAAATAGAGAGACAACAACATAGAAACTAATACCAATAAAATACCGTAGAGATGCAAATAAAATATAGGGTGTGTTTTGGTAAGGGGGAAAACGATTTTTCCAGAAAATAATTTTCCCATTTTATATTGTTTGTTAAAAAGCGGAGGAGAAAATCATTTTACCCCGTGGGAAGGAAATTGTTTTCCTTTGAAAAAGTAAGAAAAATCATTTTCCAACTATCTGCTATTACATTTTCAAGCCCGATTTTCATTCTCTTTCTGTGCTTCTCCTTTATCTCATTCTCTGCTTCTGATCCTCCTTACCTCTTGCATTTTTAGAATAGTCATGGCTTAGGGTTGACTTTGCGCGCGCTCTCTCTCTCTCTCTCTCTCTCTCTTTCTCTATGAGCCCCCCTTTTTTCCTCCCCTTCTTTGGCTAAGGAAAACAAAAATATTATTATGAGTTTTTAAGGTCGGTTTGATAACTAAGTTGACTTGTTATCTATTAGGATAGCCTATTAGTAGCAAACAGTTGGAAATCATTGTCTTGGAAATGGTTTCATTCTACCAAATAGCAGAAAATGAAGTGCAAAGAAAATTATTTTCACCCTACCACCAAACAGCAGCAAATGTAAGTGAAAAATCATTTTTCTTGGAAAAATATTTTCCACGGAAAATGATTTTCCCCCATACCAAACACACCCATAATATAAAAGCCCTTTCTTCCTCAAAATCAAGCTCTATCCTTATTAATAATTGTCCTCTAATAACATTATTAGATAAAGTGCTACGAGATCCATGAAAATACCAAATGCTCAATTTTATTTCATATTAATGCTCATTTGCACACTATATAAATGCTCATTTACGAACCATATAAATACCCTAGAAAATGCAAATAAAATATCATTAAGTAGGTCTGTCTTCCTCAAAATCGAGCTCACTCCTTATCAATAATCATCCTCTAACAAGATCCTTAGGTAAAGTACTATGAAATACATAAAAATACCAAAATGTTTATTTATACTCATATAAATGCCCATTTGTGCACCATATAAATACTCATTTGAACCGACTAATATGCGTAATCCATATTGCTATATGGACTCAGAATCATGATATAATTTTCCAAATAAAGTATGATTCAAATAAATTATTACAAATGAGGATAAATCAAGACGTAGCCACAGCAAAATAAATCTATTTCTTCAAAAAAAAAAGAAATGACATTTTCTTTTTCCGATTATTTCCAAGCCAAAGGGCTCAATTGGCTACAAGTAAGAATAAGAAAACTACAAACAAAAACACAATAATCTAACAATTAAATTAAATATCATCAGCTTAGAAGACTCCTACCCCTCCATTTTTGTTCCCTTCTGCAAATGTTATCACCAATGGGGACCAGCAACTCTAGTAAGTAGACAAAAAGTGCAAGGGTCCAACAAAGACGAGACAACAGCACAAGCATATTCATTCACAGCCTTTACACGTGCCTGCTTCCTGCATTTGATGATGACATCTCAAGCCTCAAAGAGCTAACATGTATAGGCAAAGAGTAGTAGTCTAAGTGCAGGACTCCACCATGGCAATTGAGCTTTTTGTCTTTATATATGACCAAGCTTCTACCAAAGTCTTCTTCCAATATTCATCCCTTTAGTCTTCTTCTTTTCTACCAAATTAGTCCCTTGATTTGCTGACCTATGTCTCACACAAATCAGCACCCGCCACCTGCTCGACAAAAATCCTCATAGAATGTATCAACCTTGCTTTGGTTCTACCAAATGAATTCATGTTTTGGATGGAATTAAATCCCTCACAAAGTTGGGTCTCGATCATCATCACCCATCACTGGTGACTTAGCAAACTTTTCAATGTGGATAGATGCTTTAGCGACTGAATGACAGCCATCTGAGGCACCACTGCTTGAGTGAGATGTCTTATTCATTCTGATCAACTTCTTCCTGCTCTCTTTTCATGTCGACCCGGTTCTAATTGTCCTCCTCTTTATGTCTGAGCTAGCTCCTTTAATCTTCCAAACAACCACTTTCGTGATGGCTGAGGCAAAACCTCAATGTTGTGAGTTATTATTCCCTTTTGCTTTTGATGCTAGCAATTTCTTGTTCCGTTTCAAACTCCCAGTAATTCTTGCAACAGCTGCTTTCTTATTTCCAATTACTGACAAGCCCAAGAGTTTTCCTATGTGAAGAGACTTCTTGGCAATTCTTTGAATGCTATCTGAGGTCTGACTAGATGAGTGAGATACGAGTTGTCTGCTACTCATTTTATGGTTGCCTTGGGGATGTTTGTTGGATCTCTTCTTTTTCCCTTTGATGTGTCGCAAAAGTACAGGATTTAATTGGGATTCGAATCCTGGAGGTTGTGGCAAAGCATCTTCATTCTGCTTACTTCGAAATTCCTCTTCCCCCAACGGTTGAATATTAATTTCGTTACTAGGGGAGAAAGCCAACACATGATTATCATTATCACTTCTCTTGAAACCTGGGGGTTGCTTATCATTTATTTCTGGCTCCTTATGTTCTACATCAGCTTCCAGTGAGAATAAATGCTGAGTGGTTTTGAAGATTTCCTCTAAATAGCCATTTTGGCTAAAACAGGCTGTTTTGGTCCTTGATTGAGTGTGAATGCTTTCAAGTGGGTTGTCCTCTAGCCTTTCATCTTCCCTTGCAATATTTGAATTGATTGACCTTTTGAAGTCTTATTAGCTTTTCCCCAACTTGCTCAGCATTAACGATGACATCCCTTCTCCAATTACTGCACTCCACCTCATCATCCAATGCCACCTCATCATCCAAATCCTCGAAGCCTACCACTCCATTGTTGGAATCCATAGCTTCAGCTAGAGGAGATGGACATGGTATGTGAGCTGGCTAAATCACTTGGACAGATGGTCCGAGTTCTTTGATCTTGAGTCTATATCCAGAATCTTCAATCGAAAAGATCACATCTGCTTCTATTGTGTGGAATCTGTTTGTATCAATGAGAACTTTCATTGAATCAAAGGAGTCGGTCCTTGCAATGGATTTGCCCAAACAAACAATTCTTACCCAAATATCGACAACTTTTTTGAAATTATCCCATGTCCATCCATGGGGAGGAACTCCAAAAATCTCAATCCAGACTCTTCTCGTTTCGCAGTAATCATACTTGTCCCATTTCTTTACAGTGACAAACCACAAATCAAGCTCTTCATGGTTGCTTAACACTTCTTCCAAACGATCTTGTGTAGGAAAAGTCAGGATGAATTGACAACTGCTTAAGGAGCAAATTTTGGTACATTCCCCAAACCCACTTATCAAAGCTGAGGTTAATGCTCCTAGATCCCTAGGTTCCTCTGAAGTACACACAAGACTTCTACTCAACCAATCCATAAAATCTGAATTCACTTCTCCTTTCAGGATGTAGGAGTCTTGAAGACCTTCTTGACTGAGCCTCACTTTCTTGGCTTCATTGTTGTGTGCTTGCACCTGTGTCTTCTTTCTCCAATATCTTCTTTGAGGCTTGTGGTTGTTTTCTACCCTATCTTTGATATGGTGCTTTCTACTTTCTCCTCTGCCCTTGTCATACTTGGCCATGCAGACACTAATTCTGGAGCCTCTGATTGTTGCATTATTTAGCGTAACGATACTTCTTGCTGCTTCATCTTGCCTCCAAAAGCGAACAAAGCCATATCTTGTTCTGGTTTTCTGAGATTTTCTTGATGGAATGTATGAATCAATGACTCTTCCCGCCTTCTGGAAAAATCCCCTTCAGACCATATTGATCTAAATTGTCGGGGATGTTGCTAACGAATACTGTGAATTCTTTTCTCCGACCTCCCACCTAGCCAGTTCTCTGCTTCATCTTCTAGGCTTTTTGTTTGTGTGCCTAGCAATAGTAACTTAGATCAGTGGCAATAACGATATTGTTGGTAGAGTTCTTTCATAATATATTTTTCCCATTTACAAGACTCAAGCTCAAGACTTTGCTTAAGCGGAAAAGAGCACAAAGCTATTTGAACAAACTTGTATTGGCACTCCAAGCTATCCCTTGCATAGTTCAATACTCGATTGATGAGGACTTGCTTATGTATACAAGTACAAAAAAAAAATCAATTAAAAAAAAGAGAGAACTTACAACATAGTTTAAAAAATAAAATAAAACAAATGAAAAGAAATGACATTTGCCTCAAAGACATAGAAACAAAGAAAAAAAATGGCAAAAAAAAATAATTATATTGACATGGGGAACCCTAGTCCATCATATAGTTACCACAGTATTTTTCTTCAAAACATATGGAAGACTACAAATATTTTCTTTTTGCAAGATAGATGTTTCATTAATTTATTTTATGTTACAACTTTTCACATATCATCATTATTATTTTGTCTAAAAATTAGTGGTACTTATTATATTGACTTATAAATTGTGCAAATGACCAAGTATTGTTATATAAATGACGATACTCAATTATGATGGCAGTTATTGTTTGCCATTGAACTTAAAAATCATCCACTACTAAAAAAGTTCACATTAACGACGGAACTCAGCGACGGAAAATATTAACGACAGATTTGGCGACGGAAATGACGACGGATAAATAGCTTTACCAAAAAGTCAGATTTGACAACAGACATGGCGACGGAAATTCAAATCCGTCGCCTAAATTGGCGTGTGGCGACGGAAATTCCGTCGCCCAAAACATTTAATTTTTTTTTAAAAACCTGGCGACGGAATATCCGTCGCCTAAAATTTTTTTTTTTTAAAAAAAGAAAAATATAATTTTTTTCAGAAAGGTGGCGACGGAAATTCCGTCGCCACTTAAAAAAATTCAAACTGGCGACGGAATTTCCGTCGCCAGAACGTTTAAATGAAACCAGATCTGGTTTCATTTCGCTGCAAGTCGAGTCGAGGAGAGAGAGAGAGCGAAACACCGAGCGACCACCGTGAGCGGCGCCCGCCCCCCCCCCCCCCCCGCCGTGCCCAGCCGCCGCCGCCGGCCGTCCCTTCTGCCCCGCCACTCAGCCGCCCCTTGCCGCCGGCCACCCCCTACCGTCGGTTTTTTGAAGCTAATTGAGGTATTTTTCTCACCTAAACAACTTGAAATTTCTACAAATTTTTGTATTATATTGTTAGAATTTTGTAGTTAGTTCATATTTATGTTGAAATGTGGTGTTTGTGTGAGATTATTGGTCTAATTTGGTTCAAGATTGAGGTAAATGCGATTTAGAGTTTAGGTTTGGTCGTTTGAAGTTAAAGTTTGATGCATTGGTGGAATGAAATAGTTTTATTGATAATGTTGTTGAAATGTGCAATTTGTGTGAGGTTATTGGTCTAATTCGTTACAAGAATTTGTTAAATGCGATTTAGAGTTGAGGTTTGGTAGTTTAAAGTTGAAATTTCGTATATTGGTGGAATGAAAAGTGTTAATTGATAATGTTGTTGAAATTTGGTTGAAGAATTTGATAAATGCAATTTAGGGTTTAGGTTTGGTGATGTGAACTTGAAAGTTGATATGTTGGTGGATTGAGATGCTTTAGTTTATTATTTTGTTCAAATGCGATGTTTGTATGAAGTTGTAACTCATATTAGTTTTGTGATGTTCGTGAGAATGTAAGTGTATTTATCACGTAGTTGTAATGATTTTTTTTGGGTGCATGTGAAAATTTTGAAGTAAGCAAAAAAAAAAATATAATTGCGTAATTTACGTAGTTATTATAATTGAGTTTTAAATTAATCCTTATCAAATACCTTATGTGGTTATTGTTATTTGAGCAGAATATGAATGGTCCTCCACATCGTAGGTGGATGTATAATAGATTACTGTATGATCGTAGTGGTTATACGCAATAATTTCTGGATGGAGTAAACGAATTCGATCAATTCGCACGTACATAGACAGAGTTTTTGAATGGGGAAAGTATAGATGTCCTTGTGCGAAATGCAGAAATAGGGTGTACTTGACACCTGATGAGGTCAAGATGCACCTTATGTATAAGGGTTTTGTGCAAGGGTATTGGTTTTGGATAAGTCATGGGGAAATAGAACCTCAGGAATATGGTTGTGGGTATCAAAATAGTGAAATTCCCGAAGTTGGAGGTTCAAGTCATGTTAATAATGATTATTCTGAATCCTACATAGATCGGATGGAGGACATGGTTGATGATGCTATAATAGCAAATCAAAATGTAAGGGAGGACGGGTCAAGCACTTGCCGAGAACCATTTTATAATATGGTTCAAGCAGCTCAACAACCCTTATATGATGGTTGCTCCACCCACAGTGAGCTATCTGCGGCAGTGAGGCTGTTGAGTATTAAATCTGATTATAGTATGCCTCAAAACTGTTTTAATGAAGTTGTTCAATTAATGAAAGAGATGTGTCCTCCTAACAACCACGTGCCTAACAACTACGGGCAAACGAAGAAGGTTGTTAAAGATCTTGGCAACGATGTGGTCCAAATTGATTGTTGCCGGACAGGTTGCATGCTATTTTATAAGGAGGACGCAAACTTGGATGCGTGCAAGTTTTGTGGGCATTCAAGATGGAAGAGGCAAAGGTCACATCAAAGGAATCAGAATCCATTGCCATACGCAAGGATGCATTACTTGCCGTTAAAACCTCGACTGCAGAGGTTGTACGCATCAAAAAGTACTGCAGAGTACATGAGATGGCATTATGAACATCGACGTGAGGACGGTGTTTTATGTCATTCATCAGATGGAGCAGCATGGAAACATTTCGATTCCAAATACCCTCAATTTGCTGCAGAGCCTCGGAATGTGAGGCTTGGCTTATATGCTGATGGATTTAATCCCTACACATTGTCTTCAAGATCATACTCCATTTGGCCGGTGGTCGTTATACCATATAACCTTCCCCCTGAAATGTGTATGACCACACCGTTTATGTTCTTGACTTGTGTAATCCCCGGGCCTAAAAATCCCAAGAACAACATAGATGTATATTTACAACCTCTTGTCGATGAGTTGAAAGAGTTGTGGGATGTTGGAGTTGAGACTTACGATATTTCTACGGGGCGTACATTTCAGATGAAGGCTGCACTTATGTGGACGATTAATGATTTTCCCGCGTACGGAATGTTATCTGGGTGGAGTATTAATGGCCAATTGGCATGCCCCGTATGTATGAAACAACAAAAGGCTTTGAGATTGCGAAATGGAGGTAAATTCTCATGGTTTGACTGTCATCGGTGTTTTTTGCCAAGGAATCATGCATTCAGAAGAAATAGAACTGCATTTAGGAAAGGGAGAACTGTTACAGGGGGTCCTCCTCGTCGATTGACCGGGGAAGAACTGTATGTGGAGGTGGAAGATTACCCAATGGTAACCACAAATGGTGACTTTGTCATACCAGGATTTAAGGAGAATGAGCACAACTGGACAAAACAGAGCATATTATGGGAGTTGCCTTATTGGCAACACCAACTGCTCCGCCATAATTTGGATGTGATGCACATTGAGAAGAACTTCTTCGAAAACATTATCAACACTGTGATGAATGTTAATGGGAAAACAAAGGATAATGCCAAATCAAGAATGGATGTTGCTAAAATATGTGATCGGCCGGAATTACATTTACATTCAGGCCCAAGTGGTAGGCCGGTTAAACCCAAAGCGAAGTTCGTACTTCCTGTGGATAAACGAAGAGAGTTGTGTGAATGGGTGAAAGAGCTTCAAATGCCTGATGGATATTGCTCTAATTTGAGAAATATCGTGGACCCTAATGAGGCTAAGTTCAACAACATGAAAAGTCATGACTGTCATGTCTTCATGGAGACTCTTTTACCAATTGCATTTGGTGCGCTCCCAGATGATGTGTTGAAACCTCTTATTGAGATAAGCCAGTTCTTCAAGAACTTATGCTCAACAACATTGCGGGAAGATATGCTTGAGGAACTGCATCGCAACATTGTCATCACTTTGTGTAAGTTGGAGACCATTTTCCCTCCTGGCTTTTTCAATGTCATGGAGCACCTGCCAGTGCATTTGGCAGAAGAGGCTCAACTAGGTGGTCCAATACAATATAGATGGATGTATCCATTTGAGAGGTAAATTATACTGTAATTGATGAAAACCTTCTATGAATTCTTATATGTGGAATCACTTAAAAGTGATTGCAATTGTGAATTTTGTAGGTTCTTTGGCCGATTGAAGAGAAAGATAAAGCAGCAGGCGTGTCCTGAAGGTTCAATCACAGAAGCATACCTAGAGGCGGAGAGGACATTCTTCGCTTCGTATTACTTTGGCTCTAATGTGCCCTCCATGCGTAGTAGGCACAGGAGAAATGAAGACGACGATGAACATATAAATCATTTTCCAACTCTGTCCGTGTTTGAACCGCAAGGGACCACTATTGGTAGGGAAAGATCAAGGTATCTCACGGATGCCGAGTATGTTGCTGCTCATCTTCACGTGCTGTTAAATTGTGACGAAGTGAAACCTTATATAGGGTGAGTTGTATTTTCACATCGAATTCAGTTTATCATTCATAACGCAAGTATGTTAATACGCTTCGTAAAATGTGATAGTATTTTCACGGACCAAGTGAGAACCGCACGTCCCAATGTCAGCGACGCAGATGTCGACACCATCATCGAAACTCATTTCGCAGATTGGTTTAGTGAGAATGTAAGTATTCGAACTCATTTATTTACAATTTGAACATAACAATTAATTAGGTGCAATGTATTAATTAAAACCACTTGTTATGTCACCGTAGGTGCATTATATTCAATTGTTCGAGACCGACAAACATTGCTACCTGAGTCAATTGGCTGTGAAGCCAAAACGGTGTGTGTCGACGTGGACGGCGTATAGAGTAAATGGATTCAAATTCCACACAGAAGCCCGTAGCGTCGGGAAGAGAACATATAATTGTGGTGTTGGTGTTTGTGGCACTGGGGAAGGCGATATTGAGAATGATTATTATGGTGTACTGGAGGACATTGTCCAAATTGAGTACGTAGGCGAACCACTTAAACGATGTGTGCTCTTCAGTTGTCAGTGGTTCGACCCCACATTGAATCGTGGGACACGATCTCATAAACTAAGCAACCTTATTGAGGTCCACCGTACAAGAAGATACCGAAAGTACGACCCATTTATCTTCTCAAACACCGCTTCACAAGTATACTTTATGCCACATGCAGATCGCTCAAGGGATAGGGCGAATTGGCTTGTTGTCATACCAACCAAACCAAGGGCGAGAGTGGATCAGCAATACACTCTACCATCTGCGTACCAACAAACGGACATGACGACTATCGTCGAACCTACGAATGACGCCATCCCTGCGTCATTAGTGGATGAAAGTGCACCACCGGATGAGGTTAACGATGAAATAGGGTTTTCATTCGTTCAGGGAAATGACGAGATAGATGAGGTACAAAATGATGAGGATGAAGAAGAGGGGGAGTGGGATGACGGTAATGAAACAGATGAAGTTGAAGAAAATTTGCATTTGTATGATGATGATGACGATGACGATGACGATGCGGATGATTGAGTGGTTACGAATTCTTATGTGTTTGAGTAGTTCGCATGTCAAACAATTGTTTGGGACTTTACTTATGTTGTATGAATGAGTTTTGCAAAATTTGTGTCACCTACATACCGATTATGATGTATGATGTCAAACGATTTACATGTACAATCATTATATATTTGCACTTGGCGTTGTTGTCACATATTTCAGGTATGGATTCAAGTTCTCGTTGAGCAAAGTCCTCCCCTCGAGGTAGAGGACGAGGGCGTCGGAGCTCTGCCGTGGATCCGACCGCAATGGACATTGATCCATCTTCCCCCCAGGTACCTCATACACCAGTTCAGCCAGGAGTGACAATGGCTCCTTACATACCAGGTATTTCAGGACCCCTGCCTCCCCCATTTGGGGCTTTCCATCAACAGACCACATACATTCCCAACCAAAGCACGATGTACGACCAATTTGCGTACAACATTCCTCCAAACCCCCATGTTATTCACAATGTGCACCCCACTCCCCAACCCACTCACCCTAACACAAACCAGTCCCAAGAGAACATTGGAAGTGGTGAAAGTGAAGCACAATCCAGTCATGGGAGCACTCGAGCAAAGATTTGGATTGAGCCAGATGGTAACGGGTAAGTCTTCATTTGTTATATCTTACGAAGTACTACATGAATTTTGCATAACAAGTAATGAATTTTATGTGTAATGTTCAATTAGGTTTCTCCCCAATGATGGTGCTGTTGGTAGGATTTCGCTCATATTTCAAAGCAAGTTTGACGGAGCTTGGCCTACTTGGAGCAAAGTGCCCAAACCAGTACGAGATTTGTGGTTCGGGGAGTTCAAGGTAACTACAGTGACTTCATATTAACAATTTCTGTCAACGTGCTATATTAGTATTGCATTGTTTGATGTGTTCTTTGTTTTCATAATTGTAGAAGTGGTTTACTTGGGATCCGATCCATGAGGATCGTATGAGAAGGAATTTTGAAAACCGAGGCAACGCACGCTTGAGAGACTTCTTCGGCAAAGCAAGGAAGTATAACAAGAAGCCTGTTTGGCTCGGTGATGCTCAATGGGAGGGACTCCAACAGCACAGGGCGAATGAACATTACAAGAAATTGCATGAGACAGCCCAGAAGAACCGACTGGGGACTCCAGAAAGTGGTGGCCCATCTCTCCACACCTGTGGCTCGATCCCCATGCATGAGCATAGACGGCGTCTGGTAAATAAATTAATGTTTGCTATGTTTTCGTTAAAGTTTAATACTGTATTTTGTATTGTACTTGACATCATTCTTTCTGGCACGTACATAGAGGGAACAACTTGGGACGGAGCCCACCATTGTCGAATTGTTCAGTCGCACTCACAAACTCCAAGGTAAAGAAGATGCCCCCTGGGTTGACAAGAAATCACAACAAACATATGTAAGCAACTAGCTATTCTCAATCTTCATTGGTAGTTCAACATGAACTCGTATACTTCATTTTAAGTTATTGTACTATGCATGATTTTGTGCGCATGTTGTGGTATTGTAGGAAACTTTTGAACGCGATTTTCAAAATGTTATCAATTCTCAAGGGGGCGGGGATGAATCTTCTGAAGATCCAAACCAGCCATTTCCCAACCCAAATGAGTTGTGGGTGAAGGCGTTCAAGAACAAGAAGGGTCGGATTTACGGCATTGGTGACGAGGCTGTCAACATGAGGCAATCCAGTTACTTCAGTCCCACTCAAAGATCCGGTATTGTTTTCATATTACAGTTCCAACAACCATGGTTATACATTTAATTTACTTAATGACAAAGCTAGTATAGTAATTTACTTAAATGTCTGTCAGTAAGTTCGGGTTCTACGCCATCGCAACAAGAGCTCAATGAGTTAAGGGGTGTAGTAACCAACTTGGGGGGGTGAGCTATCTTCACAAGCTGAAAGCTACCGGTTGGTTATGGAGAAATGTAAGCAACTGGAGGAATCCAACAGATTGCTCACACAAAGCAACCAACAACTGAGCCAACAAATGATGAGCATCGATCAACGCCTCCAAGCTTTCTTTCAAATGCAACAGGCGTCTGACTCGGGATCTCAGCCACCATTTACTCATCCCTCGCAACATTATGAGGAAGATGGCGAGGAAGAGGAAGAGGAAGAGGAAGGCGAAGAGGAAGAGGAAGACCTTAGTGATTGATGAGTTGGTTGCAGTTTTCCTTCAGCTGGTGGCTCTTCTGCTTGATTCTTCACGAAGTACATCATTTCTCTTGCTGCTTGCTTCCCTTCCCCTTCCTGCTAATTTCACTCCCCTCCCCCTACTGCCTATTTGACTTCCCTCCCATTTGGCGCTTATTTCACCCTCTTCTGCAAACATATATATCACTTTATTCTCAATTACTGGTAACTTGTGGTTATTTTGTTTGGATTTGTGGTTTGTGATATGTACAGACTTCGTTTGGAGCTTGTAGTTTGTGATATGTAGAAAGTTTGTTTGGAACTTGTGGTTTGTGAATTGAAAACCCTTGGTTTTCAATTTGTGTGTTGTGGATGTGAAATTGCACCTTTGTGTGGGTTGCAATTGTTGAGAACGCTTCGAATGAAGCCGTTGGATGTTGATTGGGTGCGGAAATCTTGTAAATTTCTTGTAGGGAATTATTTGTATGTACGGAAATGATCAAAAATAAGCAATTTTATTTAAAAAAAAAACAGAAACATAGCGACGGAATGGCGACGGATAACTTTTTTTTTTTGTTTTTTGGGAGGAGGTGGGGGCGGG
>JACYFF010031959.1:88975369-89011616 GCA_017589665.1 Selenicereus undatus
TCCCGCCCCCACCTCCTGCCCCGCCACTTCCCCGCCAAAAAAAAGTACGTCACACATTCTGTCACTGAAGGCGACGGATTTTTGAAATTCCGTCGCCGGCTACTCAGCGACGAGCGAAAATCCGACAGTCGTATTCCGTCGCCATTTCCGTCGCTGATATGAAATTTCCGTCGCCGATTAACAATATTCCGTCGTTAAATCCGTCTGTATTTTGCATTTTTCTTGTAGTGATCAATGTCAATTATTTAATTAAGAAAATCACATATTATGCCCAAATAATACCATTTTCAATGGATTTTGGTAGATAGTGGAGTTACAACAATAGCACTCTCTAAACTTTTTTATTTCATGTTCCATGTCTCATAGATTTTCATTTAAAAATGCTATTTAAGTAAATTATTTTTAAAAAATTAAATAACTTATCCTTCATTTTTTAACTTAATTAAAAATTTATCTAAAGTTTATTTCATATTCCATTTCTGATGGTCATAGAGGTTGGTTGAAAGATCCATTAAAAATGATTCATTTGTACACTAAGTTCATTTTTGTGAAAGATGATTCACAAGTAAAAGAAAGAGATTTATGAGTAATGAATGTAAACTATATATGACACATCGTTTGATAGAGATGTGGCTGTTATAGATAAAAAGAATAGCATTTATCACATTATTTCAAAAAAAAAAAAAGCACTAACATCTATTTACAATTACTTGTCTGATTAAAAACTAGATTTGGCTAACGAGTCATTCGGTTCAGGTTTGGGGTTGGGTTAAGTTCAATTCGGGTTATATTCGGGTTGATAAATCACGGTTCGGATTCGGGTTCGGTTCAGGCTAAGTTGGGTTCGGGTTAAGTTCGAATTGATCGAATATAATTTGGTTCGGGTTCGAGTACGGTTCAGGTGAAGTTCGAATTGGGTCAACTTTGGGTCAAGCTCATCCCGGTCGATTTGGGTGCAGGTCGGGTCCAAGTCGGTTCGGATAGGTTTTGGTTATGGATTCGGCTCAATTTTGGATCAAATAGGAATCGGATCAGATTTCTTTTGGGTCGACTTATATTTCAATTGGGTGAGTTAACATGTGATATGAGTTTGATATCTTACACCGCCACATAAGCCATGAAATTTTGGACGAATTAAAAGGTTAAATGGCCATGAATTTCAATTTTCTCAGTTTTAATATCGCTCTAGTTCATCCAAAATTATATTTTAATTGAGTTAGTTTTTAATCTTGTCTCAATGCATCACACATGGAAGTAATCAAGTAGACTCAATTATGATGGTAGTTTTGGGTCGGTTCAATTTTGGGTTGGTTCAATTTTGGATTTTGGGTCGAGATCGGTTCAACTCTTTTGGATGTTGGTTCGGGTTTGGTTTCAGGTAATTCAGTTCGGGGTCAATCGGATCGGGTCATTTTTATCAGGTCTATTAGAAACGTATAAATATATTTTAATTAAAAAAACAATACTAATCTTGCAAAAAGAAAATATTGTATAATTTTAACCACATATAACATAAATCAAGGAATCGTTTGAGGAAATATTTCCACAAACTAATATGTACAATAAAAACCAGTTCTAACATATTTCTCATTGTGACAGCAGCTTCCAGTTAGAATTTAGAGTAAGTTACCCTTGATCCCCTTTGTTTTCATGCTCCATTGCATATGGTCAATCACGGCTCCGAAGGACATAGGGGCCTAATCACGGCTGTAATTTTTAATGGACAAAACTATGATCTTTGGCAGAGAGCAGTGAGAACCGCTCTCAAAGTCAAGAACAAGTTGGGATTCATTGAAGGAACTCTCAAAAAACCATACCAAAAAATGACGAAGATACCACTAAGTTACAAACCTCAGAAATTATCAATTCGATGATTTGCTCATGGATCTTGAACGTCATTGATCCGAAATTACAATCTAGCATTGCCTATGAAGATACGGTTGAATTGATGTGGACCAATTTGAAGAAATGCTACGCTGTGGCAAGTGCTCCCAAAATACATCAATTGAAGGCGAGTTTAGCAAGTTGTAAACAAGGAGGCATGAGCGTAGTTGAATTCTACTCCAAAGTCATGAGCTCGTGCCAAAAATGAGCTATTTTTAAGGTAGTTTACACATATTTTGTGCTCGTTATAATCGTATTTTTAAGGTTTTTATTTGATTTTATTTTGTTTTTGTAGGTTTTGAATAAATATGGAAAAATGGAAGGAAATGTGGAAAAAAGATGACGAAAATGCCGGGAATGAAAAATTGGGCCGAATTGACTCGAACCCAGCCCAGTCACGTGCAGTGCATGTGATCGCTAACTCCCTTCCCACTTCACGTGAGCCTCGCATGACCCAACCTTCCCCCCCCCCCCCCCCACCTCTCAATTTCTATCTCCTTTTTCTTCGGTAAAATGGGCACCCAAACCCAGAAAACCGACCCCATTCTCGATCCCCTGCATCTCTCTCTTCCTCATCTCCTCTCTCTCTCTAACTCGAACTACCTCCAATCGAAGGGTCGATATTGAAGCTGAGCTCGGGTATAAAATGGAGGAAACGGCCATTGAAGGAGGTAACTAGGAATTTTAGGGTTTTAGGTTAGGTTTAATTTAGGTTTAGTTTTAGTTTTAATTTTGTTATTGTTTGAGTCATTCGAATTTAAGCTTTAATTCGTTTTAAGGTTTGATGTTAGAATGGGTTTTGGGTTCGAATTTCTTGTAATCATGCTATAATTTCGAGCTTTCCAGTAGCAATTCACAATTTAAGTTCGATTTTGCGAGAATTGGATGTGGTTTTACTTAGAAATTTTGAAGTTCCCCCTCCCCTGTTCTTCGTTGATGCACGGCTCTGGTGGTTCTGCCGTGATTGAGCTGGTCTGGAAGTTCATTGCTTTCGGTTGGAGTTTTGAAGTTCATGCCTCTGTTTCAGCTTTCGTAATTTAAGGTTCGGTTTCAGTTTTGACTTCGAATCCTAGGTGCAGTTTTCAGCTCTAAATTTTGGGTGAGTCATCGTAGCTTTGTTAATCTCTATTACTGCTGGACGATTTGTGGTTCGAATTGCATTGATTCTGGGTTTGGAATTGCTCAGTTTAGCTAACTTTCGCTTCCCCTGATTTTGCTTGAGGTTTGATTAAGCAATATGATAGATTTTAAAGCTGGGCTCTGTATTGCTGAATCTGAAACATTACTTCGAAGTTTGATGGATTTCGAGTATGCCATGTTTAGGTTGTAGTTATGGCTTGCATTATACTCTGTTCTGCTGGCTCTGCTACTTTAATCCCCTGCCTTGTTTTCATGAACATGATATGGCTTTTCTGGATGTGTGACTAGCTGAAGTCAGAATTAGATTCTAGGTTTGCTATTGTTGTTAAGTTTGGCAAGATTTTAGTAAAGTTTAGGGAATATTTAGAATTTGATTCACAGTTTATAAACTTTAATCTCAGTTATTCACTATTTTAATTAATTTAGAATGATGTTAGATTAGCGTAATTTCGTGCTAAGTGACCTTAATCTTTTCCGTTGTCCCCGAGGACACAACCCTCAAGTACTACAGCGAAAGCTGTACACTTGCGGCCCTTTTTTGTTTATCGCTCAAATTTACCCAATAGGCAAGTGCTCCCAAAATACATCAATTGAAGGCGAGTTTAGCAAGTTGGAAATGAGGAGGCATGAGCGTAGTTGAATTCTACTCCAAAATCATGAGTTTGTGGAGCGAATTAGAGGGCCAAATTTGGCATCCTCAGTGCACTTGCAAGAAATGTGAATGTGATATCAGCGGTCAAGTAACGAAGCTGTTGGAAGAAGAAAGGACTCATCAATTTCTTTTGGGATTGAATGATGAGATCTACTCTAACATTTGAAGCCATATCCTTGCCCTAGAACCTCTACCTTCTCTTAATGAAATTTTCAATATGGTGTCTTAGGAAGAGAACCACAAGAGTCTGATGCTTGGAAGAGAGGACAAGGGCGAAAACATTGCCTTTGCGGTGAAGGCCACTGGGAAAAACCCCATTCGGCTGAGAAGTTGACTTGCCGGCACTGTGGGCGAATTGGGCACGAGGAGGCTCGATGCTTTGAGATAATCGGGTACCCAACTGGATGGGGAACCCGCTGTAGAGGACGAAGCAAAGGTAGAAGCAACCGAGGCGGTAAGAACTTCGGTGGTAGTGGAAAGGCGGAAGCCGCCAATTTGGTGATAGCTAACGCAGCGGCAGCGAGAGCAACAAGCACCGACGATGCTGGTCCAAGCGCAGTGCCTGGAATCACGGTTGAGCAGGTTCAACGAATTCTCATCCTTCTTGATACTCAAAAGGCTGGAAATGAACAATTGAAAGGTAAAATGGAGTGGTTGTATCATTCTGGAGCTTCTTGTCACATGACTGGAGTTTTTGAGGTTCTGGAAAGTGTGGAGGAAATAGATCCTATAACGGTAGGTCTACTAGATGGCAATAAGGCTTTAGCAACAAAAATCGGAAATGTTAGGCTTGGGCAAAAAGTGGCCCTTCAAGGAGTTCTATTCGTTCCCAATTTGAAAAACAATTTGATTTCAATTTGGCAATTAAATAAGAAATTAAATTGCATTGTAACGTTTACTAACAATTCTTGTGTGATACAGGACCGTATCTCAAGGAATCTGATTGGAGTGGGTAGAGTCAAAGGAGGGGTCTTTCTTCACAAGAATGTTCCGGAAACACAATTGCAAGTTCACGCAGTCAGGACTTATGACTTATGGCATGGACGTTTCGAACATCCTTCTAAACAAGTTCTCTCTTCACTTGCTAAAAGTTTCGATATTGGTGATAGTAGTAAAGTGAATGAACCTTGCGATATTTGTTTCCATGCTAAACAAACTCATTCATTTTCTGAAAGTGATAGTAACACTAGTGAACTTTTTGAACTCATACATTGTGATATTTGGGTGCCTATCATGTTAGATCAACTTGTGGGGCACATTATTTTTGGCCAATTGTTGACAATGCAAGTAGAGCAGTATGGGTTTATTTGATGCGTGATAAGGGTGAAACTATCTCATTTTTGCAAAGTTTTGTGATATATGCAAAAAAATCACTTTGGAAAAAGTGTGAAGTTCATTCGTAGTAATAATGGCAACGAGTTCACTTCCAACCCTACGAAACCATTCTATTCTGAAAAGGTGATTGTCCACGAGACTAGTTGTGTGGGTACTCCACAACAAAATCCAAGAGTTGAACGAAAGCATAGACATATTTTGAATGTTGCTCGAGCTCTTCGATTTCATGCTAATATGCCAATAGAGTTATGGGGTGAATGTGCCTTAACCGCGGCCGACCTAATAAATCGTACGCCTGCTCCGTTATTGAAGGGTAAAGCTCCATATGAATGTTTATTTGGATGGACACCTTCCTACGATAATATTCGCATTTTTTATTGTCTTTGTTTTGCTAAAAAGCGAACAAATGACAAGTTTGCTGTCTAGTAGTCAAAAGTGTGTCTTTGTGGGATATCCTTTTGGAAAGAAAGGATGGAAACTATATGATTTGGAGAGTAAGGAGATATTTATAAGTAGAGATGTTGAATTTTGTGAAGAAATATTTCCTTTCTCTAAAATTGTAAAAGAAAACTCAGTTGGAGTGTGCCAAATGGTGTATTTGGGCCTGATATTTTTGATGATTCAATTGACTTAGAACCTCGAAGTGATGGTGTTCTGAGCCTAGGAGGAAATAAGGATGCTTGTGTGGACTGCACTCAAGAAGCAACTGAAACTGGGACTTCACCTCACACACCTTGGATAGGGGGAGCATTCAGCCTACCGGGCTTGTACAAGGCACTAATTTGGCTCTTAGGCGTAGTGAGCGAGTTCGACAAACTCCAACTCATTTGACGGATTACATTTGCAACGGAGCATGTTCCACATACCCCTCTCTTACTACCTGCCCTCAACAAGGTTCCTCAGATACTCCGTATCCCATTGTCAATTTTGTTACATGCAATAATTTTTCCTTTGCTCATCAAGCTTTTTTAGTTGCTATTACCAAAGTTGTTGAGTCCATATATTATCATGAGGGCGCTCAAAATCCTTTATGGAGGAAAGCTATGGCAGAGGAGATTCAAGCTCTTGAAGAGAATCAAACTTGGACTATTGAAGATCTTCTTGAAGGAAAGAAGCCCATTAGCTGCAAATGTGTCTATCGTGTCGAGTAGAAGTCCGATGGATTAATTGAAAGATACAAGGCTCGTCTTGTTATTCGAGGAGATCATCAAGTAGAAGGGTTTGACTTTCACGAGGCTTTTGCTCAAGTGCAAAAATGACAAGTGTTTGGGTTTTTCTCTCAGTTGCCGTTGCAAAAGGATGGAAGCTTCATCAGATGGATGTTAACAATGCTTTTATGCATGGTGATCTGGAAGAAGAGGTTTATATGAAAATGCCTCCAGGTTTTTATTCCAGCACGCCTAATCGTGTATGTCGATTACGCAAATCTCTTTATGGATTGCGGCAAGCACCTCGACAATTGTTCGCAAAATTGTCTAGCAAACTAGAGGCTTACGGTTTTGTACGATCCTATGCTGACTATTCGCTATTTACATACCGTAAGGGAAGTGTTTTCATGGGTTTACTTGTGTACGTTGACGAAATTATTTTGGCTAGTAATGATACTTCTGCATGTTAGCTGTTCAAAGGATACCTCAATCAGTGTTTCCGCATCAAGGATCTTGGACAGTTGAAGTATTTTCCTGGTATTGAAGTGGCTCGTGGGCCAAAGGGGTTGTTTCTTTGTCAATGAAAGTATGATTTGGAAATTGTGGAGGAATACGGTCTTCTTAGAGGGAAGCCGGTTGCTTCTCCTCTCTAAGAGAATCACAAGTTAGCTCTTATTTCTGGAGATTTCCTCAATGATCCTACTCAATATCGACGCTTGATTGGTCGCCTTATCAATGATCCTACTCAATATCGACACTTGATTGGTCGCCTTATTTATCTGACCATCACTTTACCCGAGTTAAGCTATGTGGTTCATGTCCTTTCCCAGTTTCCTTTCCCAGTTTATGCAAGCTCCTCGTGTTGAGCACCTTCAAGTAGCACATCGTGTTCTTCGTTACATCAAGGGTAGTCTAGGTTTTGGGATCTTACTCCATGCCGATAGTGATCTTCAAGTGTATGCTTATTGTAATTCCGATTGAGGAGCATGTCATCTCACTCGACGATCTCTTATTGGTTATTTTGTGACTCTTGTAGGGTCACCTGTTTCTTGGAAAACAAAAAAGCAAGTTGCTGTGTCTTGATCTCAAGAGTAGAAAAATAGAGATTTTTCTCTGAAACTAAACACATTCCCTTGTTTTATTTTTTTTTCGATCATCAATTAAGCAAGGTCTGAAAACAAATATACAAAATATAGATAGCAAAAAAGTAGCTTGTAAATATAACTTAAAGGCCATAAACTCAGGGTTTAGCTCTACTATATAAAGTATAAACATTAACATACAATTCACCACAATATGTCATTATACAAGCCCATTTTTACAGCGAGTCACTTATTCGTAGCACAAATTGGGTAGTGAAACTTAATCAGGCAGTTGACTTATTGGCCGATTTAGGAACGACTCAATCCTTAACTATGGTTATTTTTTATTCTCCCCCAAGCTCCCTTATGTCGATCTTCTCCAAGGGCAATTCTTGTGTCTTTTGACAACGTTTTATACGTCATGAATTAACTGTCTTTATAAGGGTGTTTCCCCTCTTTCTCACCCAAAAAAATTCACTACTAGGTTAACCTAAACTATTACTTCCAGTAACTAAAAAAGAAAAGAAAAATCCAGGTTAAAGAAAAAAGAAAAAAAAAAGCAATTGAATTTGGGTGTAACAAATTATTCTAGGCTGCAGGAGATCATGATCAGTTAGTTTAACAGGTGTTTTTAGTAACTTTTTAGTGAATTTTTAGTGGGACATAAAATCTCCTTTTATGAGATCTGTGGAATTTTATTATTATTTTTTTGGTTAGGTGTCAGGAATCTGTGAATCGAGCTGGCGAAAATTCTACAGATCCCATCTGTTCAAGCGGGCTGTGGTCAAGGTACACATAATTTCAAACTCCAGCCAAAAAGCATTTTTTAAAAAAATTATGAGAAAAGTTGTACCCAGAACACATTTGAGAATATAAAATCTAGCTAGTTGTCTCACACAATGATGGAAAATAGGATCAACTAATAAATAAATTGGAACAGGTCAAGTTCTCTTCAGTTTGCTTATTTTCAAAAAAAATAAAAAAAAATAAAATATAGTAAATTTACTAAAGAAATAAGTACATGCATGGTTTACTTGGGTTGGGCTGCAACTCCATACATCTCCAAGGTTTGAACAACAGTTTGAATTGAGTGCAACTCTCCATTGGCAAAGACCAAGAGGTCATCAACAAAGATCAGATGTGAAAATAATTTTCTTAGATTATTATTAATACAAAGGGCAGCCCAGTGCACAAGCATCCCGCGTTCACGCAGGGTCTGGGGAAGGGTCATGCGTGAACGCGGGATGCTTATGCACGGGCTGCCCTTTGTATCAATAATAATCTAAGACCAGATTTATGTGAATTGGCAATTTCGTATTTTTGGGTCATGGCGGTTAAGTTCATGACCTACTCCAATCTGGCATGTAATTCACTGTTTACGATTCAGTCCAATTGATTCACCCACCTAGACCAGATTCTGAATCATCTTGTGTAAAAGTTGCGTGAGTTCAACTCAAAGGACTCAAGCTCACATTGATTAGACTGGTGGATTAGATGAGTTTTAGGCAAACCTAGTAAAGGCAAAACTGTTCCATTTGCAACTGTTACTCCCACATTAGTGTATTCGGGTGGCCAACACAGCCCATGGTGCCTACCATGGTCAACTCGTGGTGGTGGCTTGCTTGAAAATTTCCCAACATTTTTTTTTCCAGTTCAAAGTGGGTTGAATCTTTGGATCAAATTAAACCTAATAATCAAATGATCGAGTGATCATTGTAAAATGCAAGTTGATTTGCATTAAAAATACCTAATATTCATATATTCAATTATGAAATCAATTGTGTGACTAGATGACTTCGTAATATTTATATTCTCAAATCTAAGTCCAAACACATTTCTTAGGCTCATGATCAACACAAAACTTAAAGCATAACTCGTCAACATTGCATTTTATTGCATTTAAACATATATACCTTAAAAAGAAGAGAAAAAGACACATTTTATAAAGATAATCTATTTTTGCGAGAGAAAGTCTATTGAGATAGAGAAACTAATTTAATTGTTTATGGCCTCCATTCTTAAAGTCTAGAATAGTCCAAAATTATTTATATCAAAGGAGCTCATTTACTTGGACTTTAGAAGTGGCAAGACTTCTACTACCAAAGGGAAGGTTCTTACTTTGACTCCATCCAAATGAAGCAAGTTGGGAGTTTCGTAGTCCCCAAGAATTATAGTCATGTGATAAAATAAGAGTATCAACGACTTTTATTTTTTATTATTATTATTATTATTATTATTATTATTATTATTATTATTATTATTATTATTATTATTATTATTATGTCATTTATCACATGTTCATATCCAAGTAAGTGTGTTATTCTTTTGATTTTTATACTAAAATTATAGACCATGTCATGGAATCCCTCTTTTAAAAAAATAGAATTTAACATGAATAATAAATAAAAACCCAAAAAATTAATTCTTGACCATGAGGAACCAACTTGTTGACTCTAAAAGTCATATATTGATTTTGATGATAACAAACAATATAATTAGCGGTATATATGAAATTGTGAAGTGAGTTGATTTTATAATTATTCTACTTCATATATAATATCTATGGTCAGTCCAACATGCTTTTATTGATGTTGACTCCCTTAGTGGCTAAATGGTTTTGATGAAACACAAAATTAATTAAAGCCTTGGATATAAAAGGAAGAGATTGAAACATGGGTATGCACAAGGCAAGAATATGTGTGATCTTGGTTGATTTGATTAATTAGAAGACAATCAATATAAAGGCAAGAAATTGGTAAATTGAAGGCAAGAATAACTATCTATTTTTCACCAAGATAAGCGTAGGTATGCATAACGAAAATAATCAATGTGATTTTGGATGATTTGATTAATCAAGGAAAATCACTAAGCTATGCTTAAAATTTGAAATTCAAATTTTGAGGAAGTAAATTAAGAATTTTGCCATGATTTTATCCTCACCAATGATAATTGCCATAAAGACATTATATGCTATGATTTGAGATTAAATTTAGCAACATTATCTTTTGATACTTCAGCGAATTTCTACAATACTTTGGAAAAGATATTGTACAGCTTAATATCTATCCAAATCATGGCAAGGATAGCAAGAGAATCAAAACAGATGCTGTCAACCAAAAATCAAGGGTCCGAAATACAATTTCAGCATACACTGTGCAAAATTTCCTTTCTTGGTGCACGTCCACTTGAGCTTATAAATAGAGGTCAAATGAGGATGAGCAAGCAACGAAGCAAGTTGCAAGAATATTTAGCTATACACTTGTGAATTTACTCTAAGCATTACATTGTGATCAAAAGTTGTGAGTGTATTGAGGAGTCCTTTATTTAGGAGTGAGTTTAGGAGTTGATGTGAGGTTACAACTGTCTCATACTTAAATCAAGAGGTTAATTTAAGTACTTGGAATCTCTAGAGTGAGAGTTCATCTTAATAAGAAAAGTAGAATGTTGAATCCTAGAGTTAGATAACTCTAGGCAGAGACTTAAGCCTGATTGAGGCCCAATCTCGTTTAAATATCGTTGCGTATCATCTCTATTTAGTTTTTATATTTACATTTAATTTTAATTTTAAATTTTTACAATCGTCCTATTCACCTACTTCTATGGTGATATGAGTCTTCACAACCCATTAAAAATCTCGAACTATCCAAACAAGACCTCCACTTTACCAGATAAAACAGGATTCTGTGATTGCTATCACATCCAATGGTTGATGGCAGAAATGCAATTCAGTGCAACAACAAGGTCAATCATTGTCCAAGTCCTACTATAAAATCCTGATGAGAGAATCTATAACCACCGAGTGACCAACAATTTTTAGTGGTCTTGGTAGACGACAGCTAGAACAGAGTGCAAGTGTGCAACCTAGTTTGATTCTTTTGGAGAGAGAAAAAAGCCAACAGCACTTGCTATCAATCAGATAAGGTTAGTGAGCATTCAAAAAATCTTCTTTTCATAAAATTTGATGTGGGTTTGCTGTGCTTTTCAAGTTGAGAGATTAAATCTTTCATCTTCTAATTTGAGCTTCATTCTATGTTGTTGATTCATAGATTGTGTAACCTCCCAATTTCAGTCCCAAAATTGGGTTTTTAGTGCTGAAAGACAAAATTTGGTTGAAATTCCTGTTTTTCAGTTTTCTTCACTGCTATTTTCTGAGAGATTGCTTGTTTCCTATAATGTTGTTCCTATTCAATCATGCATCTTTGTATCTTTTCAGGTGTTTTACCTCTCAGAATTTAGATTTTCTCCCTCTCATCATATATTCTGCCCTTTGTGTAGCTTTCTGGGTAGATAGATTGGCGTGGTTGAAGTGGACCAAGTGGTCCTTTCAGTGTGGGGTTGTGGGTTCTCTCTGTCTCTCTGTCTCTCTCTCTCTCTCTCTCTCTCTCTCTCTTCCCCTCTCTCCCCTCCCTCTTTGTGTGTGTGTGTGTGTGTGTGTGTGTGTGTGTGTGTTGGATTCTTTTTGTCTTTGTCTCTTATTTAAAGTAACATTTGTGGAGTTGAGACCATGAAGCAATGAATTAATCCTTAATTCTTAAGCATTAACTGTGAAGGATATTAGCATTTTTGTGGTGATCAGCCTAATGGTGAACTTAGCTGTCTCCAATTTAGGGATTTGAATGAAGTTCAGATTTCAGGATTGATTTGATGGGTATAGATGCTTATTCTCTTCTCAATTGAACTGATGTACAAGATGAGTGCTTCACTAGTAGAAGCTTTCATTAGATGCTTGTTTTGCACTCATTTGCTTGGCCCACTAGATGTCCTTGTCTCAAGCCATTATTGTAGATCTTGTATTTGACACCACAATTATCTTGATTACCTTGAAAAGAACACGTCATACGTGTACTAACAGTTATCAAGTATATGCCCCAACAACGTGTTATTAGGGAAGTCCAAGATGCACACAACCTTACCCGTCGATAAATTCGGGGTTTTTCCCTTTTGTTTTGGTAAAAGATAAGCAATCACAGTCCAACCGATCATCTTTCGCCACGTTGTTGAAGGTGACAGAACAATACTTTCTTCAAGGCTAAAAACAAAATATCATCTCTTAGATGTTCCTACCAATCTGCTGTCAACAGCAAGAATGAAATCCTCGGTGTCACTGTCACTATTTTTTCAACGCTCTGTAATCTTAGCATCTCTTCCGCCCTATGATAGCAAACCCCACCCGGTAATTGGTATTACATTGACATTTTTCAGTAATTAGAGCTCATCTACTGGTGTCAATTTGGGAAAACAGGTGTACAAAACAAAGTTTCCTCAAGCACATTTACTGGTGCTCACACTGCCCTTAAAACTTCAAAGTTCTGTTTGTAGGACTTCTTCTTTTGCATTACCATTCTGTCTTGCTGAATTCTGTGTAAACCATCCACACCGCACTTGCAATATAGCACCTGAACTTTGACATTGTCAAGGCGATACCCAGAAACCTCATCAAAATTGTCAGTGATTTTGTCTCCAAGTTTAGGGAAGTTCCTCTAATACCAGCTGCAGTCAGATTGGACTGCATACTTACATATGATATCCCCTTTTAAAGACATAATAATTGACCAATTTCACCGACTTTTTATGTCTGCTCTAGAAGTCAGTTGCAGAATGTACTATTTGTTACAGGGATTCAAAATGCGGCTGTTCCATGACGAAACGGCCACATCGGAGCTACTTTGCCATATTGCGACTGAAAGTGCAATTGTGTTCGAAACCGGATTTTGGATCCTACTTGTTTAAACCTCGCACGATTTTATTTGGAGCAATTCCTCACATTCAGATTTCGGTCCCTTGTAGACTTGGCCATAACTGTATTGTGAGCAACCAAACTGATCCTTCCATTTTGTTGCACTAGATGATTTGAAGATAGTAATGTCTGGTGTATAGGTCTAGACTAATTGAAATTAATCCATCACTTGCATTGATTGACTAGCTTCAAATTAGTTCGACCAATAATTTTTTTCTCATTCAACGTAGATTGGAACTTCAGATCGAACTAAACTGAATAATTAAACTAGTTGTCTTTTCTTTAGAAAGCTCAATTGATTAATGGTTTTTTTTTAATAAAAAAACTGATACGTATAACATAAATTATGACATTGACTATGCCACCCAATAGTATTCATATAATCCAAAGTTGGACACGCTTCATTGCTTTAGCATATATAAAACTAGAAAAGGGGAGGAAAAAAGGACATACTCTTTATAAGAGTTGGTCATCTGCTCAAGGGAAGGTCTATGAGATAGAGAACTACCTTGATTGTAGCCTTCACTTCTAGAATACTCAAAATACCAAAGGAGCTTATCTACTTGAAATTTGGAAGTGGGAAACTTCAACTACTAAGGAAAAGAGTCTTGCTTTGTCTTGTCCCAAGAGAAGCAAGACTTCAACTACTAAGGAGAAGGCTCTTACTTTGTCTCATTCCCAAAGAAGCAAGTTGGCGTTTTCTAAATTGTGATAGTAAAATATTATAGGTATGTTTTGAAATAAGAGTATCAACAATTATATCTTATTAGTCTCATTTAACACATGTTCATAACCAAGTAAACTTATTATTTTTTTCTTTATATTACAATTCTGGACCATGTCATGCATCTAGTTTTTGACCAATAACACATGGAATCCCTCTCAAGGGGGTTTTTTTTTGGGGGGGGGGGAGGTGTCTCACAATGCTAACATGACAAATAAACCCCAAAAATTCATTTATAGACCATGTTTCACCAACTTTTTAAATCTTTAGTATCCCCTATTTTCTTTTTATCCTATACCAAACAAGACTCCTGATAAATCCTGGTTTTGTAATTGCTTACCTCATCTAATGGAGGTGGTTGATGGCATAAATGCGATTTAGAGCAGCAACAAGGTCAATCATGGCCCAGGTTCTGGTATAAAATCGTTATGAGAATATATTCCAATCAAGTAATTCGAAGTGGTTTTAGGTAGACTAGTGCTGGAGTGAGACTGAATTTGATTCTTCTGGGGATAGGGAGAGAAATCCATTAATCCAACAGCAAGTGCTAGCCAATCAAGGTTAGTGAGCACTCAGACAACCTATCTTTTCATAAATTTTGATGTGGATTCTTTGGCTCTATCCTAGTTTAAAAATCTTTCATTTTTGAGCTATCAATTTGGGCTTCAGAAATGGATCTGCAATAGCATGAGAGAACTGTGATTGTGTATAGTAAACTTCTCACTGTTTTCTTGCTAATTTTTGTTTAAATAGGTTGTTGGTAGTTGATTCATAGATTGTGGGTCCTCCGATTTCAGACCTAATTTGTGTTTTCAGTGTTGACAGACAAATCCCATTTGATTGAAACTTGTGTTTCAGTTCTCTTTCCTACAATTTGCTGAGATATTGCTTAATCGACAAATGCCATTATTGTTACGCCACCCACCAGGCCGCGATGCTTTCCCAGGTGACGTTTGAGAGGTAAGGCTATTATTTTCAAACCCTGATGATTATGGGCGTTGTTGTATCCAATGGGTATGATTCATTTTCAAGTGTTTACTTTATAAAGGTTAGCCCTCTCTTTTTGTCTTTCTTTCTTCTGCCCTGGTGTTGTTTTCTGGGTAGACAGGTGGATTTTTGGGTGAAGTGGTCCTTTCAGGGGTGGGGTTCTGTATTTGATATCTTCTGCACCCCCGCCCCTCTCTCTCTCTGTTGGATTCTTTTCCTGTCTCTGTCTCTTCATTGCACCATCATTTAAGAGATGGGACCATAAATCATTCAATCACTCCTTTATGTTTAAACTTTGGAAGGAGGTTATTATTTATGTGGTGGTGATCCCAATGCTGAATTTAGCTGTTGATGGCGAGGGCATATATGTAATTAGGATTTCCAATGCAGTTTAGATTTTACTCATTTGAGAATTCACTGAGGTTTGTTTGATCTGATTTTAGCAAATATTGTTCAGGGGTATAGATGCTTATTCGGTTCTCAACTGTATTAGTATACAAGATGAGTGGTCCACTTGTTTAAGCTTTTACTATATACTTATGTTGTCCCTAATTTGGTCTCGCTTGATGTGTAGCTGTCAAGTATTATTATAATCTTGTGTTTGATATCACATTTGTATTGATTAGCTACAAAAGAACATATTATATGTGTATAGCAACTATCTCATATATGCCCTCACCATAGCGTGGTTCCAAGGGTTCAAGTTCCACTTAGCCTCACCCTAGAAATGACTTCTTTTTTTTTTTTAAAGTTAAAGATATGCAATCACCATGGAACCAGTCATCTTTTGACACGTTATTCCAGATCAGATGACCAGCCTTTCTCCAAGGCCATTAGATTTTCTAGCCAATCCACTGTTAACTGCAAAAAGTGGTATCCTTGGCTGTTCCTGTCACTGTTTCTTATTTGCTCTGTGATATTTGTACATCTCTTTGCCAAGGATAAAAGTTCATAGCCGGGAATTGGTATTCAGTTGACTCTTGCAGTAAACAGAGTTCATGTACTGGAGGATTTTGTGAGTCATGTCACTCAATAAAAACAGGTGTGCGACAGTGTTATAAAGCTGCTTGCTTAATGCACATCTACTCTCACTCACCTTACCCAAAAAACTTCAAAATTGTGTGCCTTCTATGAATATTCTGATCCATTAGCATTCAACGGTTTCTGAATTCTGTGTAAGCCATCCATACTCATTTTCAACAGAGAACTTGGATTGGATGTATTCAATACCCAAAAACCTTGTCAAATTACCCCTAGCTTAATTTCCTCTAATACCAACTGCTCTTTGGTTTTAGCGTACAATCCCATAGATTACCCTTCTATAATTAGTGATGATTGGTTCATTTCTGCTGCATTATGCCTTCTTTAGATCCATTGATAATATATACTCTTGCCATGCTGCAACATTCCACTGGGATTAATATCTCACATTGTATCCTCAGCAACCAAGGAGACCCTACTATTTTCAGAGCCATTCATAGAAAGTTATTGCATATAGTGATGATCTTCAATGGGTCTGATTTTTAGATAGCTGCTGTGAACATTTTACTCGTCCTCTGCCATGTGGATACTATGGTAACCTTTGTTTGCTCTCAAGCCTGAGCGTTCTGAGAAATGATGAAAGCGCCCTCGAGTTATAGGACTTTTCTGACTTTAGCTTTAGAAAAGAGAGGAAAATCAACCACACCCATCTGATTATTGAGTTTCTGCTCCTTGAGACCTGGATGGAGCCAGAACTCACGGTCTTGTCAGCCAGAATAATCAGGAACTGCATTTCTGAGGACCCATGAAAAGACCCTGGTATACGACTATTCATGAAAACGTTTTGTCAGCCTTTCAGTTTTTGCATTTTATTCTAGCTGCTTTGATTGAAGCCCAATTTTATTAAAACTGTGCTTTTCTCTTGAATGTTAAACTCTTGCAGTTCCTTGCTTGTTATTTTGGGTTTTATGTTTGCTTTCTACTGATATCATCTTTTGGTCGTGCAATTTAATTGCCTACTATGTTATATGGATTTTTATGTTTACTTTCTACTGATATCATCTTTTGCTATTGCAATTTAATTGCCTTCTATGTAGAATTCGTCACTTTGAAGTCTGCCAGGAAGGCAATACAGCTATATTTTTCTTGTGGATGAAGTGATAAAAGGCAAGTGTCAATTGCTTACTGCTTTATTGCGCTGTACTTTTCCAGAGATTTTGGATTAGTCAATGCAGAAGCCAACAATTTATAGCGACTGGCCACAGTTCTACAACCAATTTGATAATCCACGTCTTCTTGAATCTTCATCTATAATGGGTGGTGATCAACTTTTCAGTTCTCCATCTACTGTAAGCATATCTTGCAACAGGAGTCCAGCTTCACTGCCTGAACTCGAATCCTCTTCATCGGACTTCCAAAGTGACTCCCAGGAGACTGTGAATGGCTCGCCAGTGATTGATTCGTGCATGGTACGTGACATTGGTGACTTAAGACACAAACTTAGAGAGCTTGAGACTGTTATGCTCGGACCAAGTTCAGACAGCTTGGATTCATGGTATGCCCCTTCAAGAGGTGAGTGTGAACCTCTGCCACCAGAAGAGCCTGACAATGGGAAACATTTGTTGGAGATGATAGCAAGGGGGAGCCTCAAAGAGGTGCTAATTGCTTGTGCCAAAGCAATATCAGACGATGATTTGTTAACAGCGGAGTGGTTGATGTCAGAGCTACGCCATATGGTTTCAGTTTCTGGAGAACCAATTCAGAGGTTAGGAGCCTACATGTTGGAAGGGTTAGTTGCCCGGTTGTCCTCTTCAGGAAGTTCCATCTACAAAGCTCTAAGGTGCAAAGAGCCTACTAGTAGTGAACTTCTTTCCTATATGCATTTACTCTATGAAGTTTGCCCTTACTTCAAGTTTGGGTACATGTCTGCAAATGGGGCAATTGCTGAGGCCATGAAAAATGAGAGCAGAATTCATATAATTGATTTTCAGATAGCTCAAGGGAGTCAGTGGATTAGCCTTATCCAAGCCCTGGCTGCTCAGCCTGATGGGCCACCACAGGTCCGTATTACCGGAGTCGATGATTCCCAATCTGAGTATGCTCGGGGAGGGGGGCTCGACATTGTAGCGAAGAGACTATCTGGACTAGCCCAGGCTTGCAACCTACCCTTTGAGTTCCACGCTGCAGCACTTAGTGGTTCTGAGATCAGACTTCAAAACCTGGTTTTGCGGCCTGGAGAAGCCTTAGCAGTGAACTTCCCATTCATGCTGCACCACATGCCGGATGAGAGTGTGGGCCCTGAGAATTATAGAGACCAGTTATTAAGGCTGGTGAAGAGCTTCTTGCCCAAGGTGGTTACCCTTGTTGAGCAAGAATCCAACACAAACACGGCCCCATTTCTACCCCGGTTTCTTGAAACCCTAGACTACTATACTGCCATTTTCGAATCAATTGATGTTACGCTCCCAAGAGATCACAAGGAGCGGATCAATGTTGAGCAGCACTGTTTAGCAAGAGATATAGTCAACATAATAGCATGTGAGGGTGCCGAGAGGGTGGAACGCCATGAGGTTCTTGGAAAGTGGAGATCTCGGTTCTCAATGGCTGGGTTTAAGCCGTACCCATTGAGCCCGCTAGTGAATGCAACTATCAGGACTCTTCTGCAGAAGTATAGCAGGAGCTATGGACTTGAAGAAAGGGATGGAGCTCTTTATCTAGGCTGGATGAACCGAGCACTAGTTGCATCTTGTGCATGGCAGTGAGGAATAGGTACGAATAATTCATCTGTTATTAGTTAATGAATCAGTTGATAGCAGCTGTTAGATTTTTGTTTCAATTAATAAGTTGGCCTTGTCAAAACCAGCTTCTCCTTGGAGGCCAGCTTTGTTAATCTTTCTGTTAAATTCTTTAGAATGTAAGATCCAATTTGCTAGTTATGTTCATGTAAGTATATACCAGTTCATTGGAATCTAATGAAATCAGAGTCGTATGTACAAATATAAGCATGTTATTGCATGCTTTCAGTTTGACCTAATTTTACCTGACCCAAGTGACCCATTTGCCAAGTCTAATTCAATAATATAATAAAGCAGGGTAGCAGAGCACTAGGATTGTTCACTATCCAATGTTCAGAATTGGGATGAAACCCTCTTGTTCTTAATTGAATCATATTCATCTTCACTTCTCTTATACTCTGTACTTCTTGTTCTCCCTGCTATTATCCTGCATATAATTACTGCTGTCTTCACATTCTCTCTCTTTGAAACTGCAGCGACACTTTCTTGTAATGCCTCACTGCTTATACAAAGTTCAATCTGGAACCTCTGTGTACGCCATAGTGAAACTGAATCCAACACTTCTGCATAAATTGCAGGTGGGGTCTTGAAACCCATTTCAACTGTCTGCTATGGCAAGTGGTGGTAGTGACATAGAAACATAAAAGCTCATTCCCATCGACCAAGCTTCTTTGGGTGCTTCTGTTCCCTCTCCTTGGCCTTATGCTTCATGATGTCCCTGTATTTTTTGAATTTCTCGACAACTTTGTGTGAGTTCTTCACCTTGAGGACTCTTGTTATCTCTGGAAGCTTCTTCGTTGGGCCTCTTAGATAGGCTGCTAGGATCATCTCAATGATTTTCCTGGATGGTTCCTCTACATCAAGCTCTGCACTTGCAAGCCATTAGCTTTTCGGCTGAGAGGGAACTAGCAAAGCTGTTAGAAATCAGCAACTCCATTTTTCAAGGTGAATAACGGGAACTTTTTCTTCATATTATGGACCAAAAGCAGGTGGACTTGGCTCCCTGGCACGGGAGTGTCAAGTCCTTGGCATGGTTTAGGTGTTGAACTGTCCTTTTCTTAAAAATTTGTGTATGTCTCTAGTTAGAATTATAAAATGTAGGGTTAAATATCAATACATACTATCTAGCTACCCACGGTGAAATTAAAAATTTGGCAACCCAAACTAGTTGTGATTAGTGTGGATGTTAGTGCACATCAACGTTGGCCGGAAACTAATCGGATGTTTGTGACATAATTCGTTCCACATTGAACTACCCATGTTCGATTCTTGTATGCTCATACATGATGAGTATACGACAACCCCCCCCCCCCCCAGCCAAAAAAAACTAAAGGAAAAAAGCATCTGCCTCACAACAACCAAATTAGACATCTTAGACGATTCAGTAAAGGGGTCAAACAGGTCCTATGACACATCTACCCGAGTGACCGAGTCTAAGTAGCATAGACAAGTACCTTCAAAGCTTCTTGGAGAAGCACATTGCTTGCAACTTGGTTTGTTCACCACAATACTATTGCCGACATGAGCATCAATCTTATGTTGAGCTTTCTTTTCAAGTCCTTGCTTTCTTTGCACAATTGATGGCTGCAACGTGTGAGAGATAAAAGGGTTTGAAGAGGTTTATTTAAGACGGGGGAAAAAGATGGCTGCAACGTGGCTGTTTGTGTATACAGGAACATAGAAAAGAAGACCACACCAGGTGATTAAAAGACTTGTACTCTTTGTCTATCTTCGTGGTTGATCATTAAATTACCCACTTCAAGACATAAGTTTCGGTGACCAGTCTTGTGATGTTGCACTCTACTTTGATGCCCGGTGTTTTGTTTAGGGTAGGGCTGTAAAAGAACCGAGCCGGCTCAGCAGGCCCTTGGGCTTAACTCGGTCAAAGCCCGGCTCGAACTTGGTTTGATCAAGTTTGACTCGGCTCGGGCTCGACTTGGGTACCTATCAAACCGAGCCTAGCTTGGCTCAGCTCGATCGAGCTCGTTTAGCTATTTTGGGTGAAAAATAACCTATGTTTCATTGGCATACATGCATTTTGTATTATTTTAGATATCCATAGTTCAATATTAAAGCATATACTTCATAATTTCTTTGAGTTGGAGTTGTAGTATTTTAAAGTCAAGAATTTTTCAATAATTTTTAACTTAAGTTGCGTAAATATTTAAATTATAAACTAAAAAAATTCAATGTGAAAGCTTGAGCTCGACACGTTGAAAACTCAGCTTGGTGAAAGCTCAACTTGGACTCGGTTTGATCAAGCTTGGCTCGGGCTCGGGCTCAAACTTGGCTCGATTATACCCCTAGTTCAGAGTATTGCTCACTTGCCTTTCGTGGTGTGTGATTGCACACCACTTGTTATTGTTTACACGAGGATATAGGTATCTATCAAAAAGAGGAGGAAGGGGGGATACGGAAATAGGTAATGTCTATCATATACCTAAGAGTGTGTACTCCCACTAACCATGTATATACATTTTTCCAACGTGTATTTGTCATATAGACAAGTTTTAATATGTGGCACTGATGTGGCTTGTAGGAGTATGTACTTTTAAGAGTATGATATATGCTTTGTACGAAAGTAAATGAATGATTAGTTAAAATTACAAAAGGGGACAAAAAAGGGAAAACTTGATGCAACTATAACAGCAACAATAAACTCAAGCAGATACTTATATATATAGATCAAGAATTTATTTATTTTTTTTGAAAATGGTAAGAAATACAACTATTAGATAGTCCTTCTCTCAAGAATTCTACCAAATTGTCCTCAATGAGGACAGAAAGAAACGAAAGACAAAGAATAGACATCCATACAACAAAAGAAGAAATAGAAAGACCAAATTTGGCCAACCAGCCTACGCTCGATTCCCTTCTCTGTAAGTGTGCTGGATGAAAACTGCAGTGCAAGATCTGAGATATATTTTTGTATCTTCAGTAAGAGTGTGGACCTCCTAAGAAATCTGAACGTTACCCTTCAAAGATTTGATAAGCACCTGATTATCCCCTTCAAGAACAAATAAACGATATCTTGCTTGAACTGGTGCTCATACACCATTACGCATAGTTGTTGATTTTGTCGCAAGTGCTGAGGCTACGCCAAAATTGGTAAATCCTGCCTGGATAAATCTTTCATCCCAACTTCTGATAACAAAACCTCCTTTTGCTGAAGAGAAAGTTTTGGATCAATTGAAGTTGATTTTGAATGAATCCAGGTGGTAGTTTTGCCCAACTAATGAAGCATGTGGGCCTCACGCGTGGATGAGACTAATGATGAAATGATGAGACTTCACCCATATCAAACCTGCTCCTAGCTTTCCATTCAGCCCAGTTGCTTTTGGCACAAAGAATTGTTGCCGTAGAGTTGTAAATTTCATTCTTAAAGAACGTCGCATTAAGATTCTTGCGTATACTGCAAAGAAGAAAAATAATGTGGTCAAGCTGATTACTTTTTGATTGACTTTCAACAAAATTAAGCAGATCAAGGATTGAGGTTATTCCAAGCAAAGGAATATTTGACCCTAGCCACTTATGTTGATATGCCAACTCCCAGGTACCCTTTGTTATAAAACATTGTGCAAAAAGATGACTTGTTGATTCTAATTCAATATGACATAGAGGACAAATTGGGTCTAGATGCAACCTCCTTTTAAGTAAATCGGCAGGAGTGGGTAATGCATTATGACATATTTCCTAGAGAAAAATTTTAAACTTAGGCATGATATCAAGTTTCCAAATCCATGCAAACTCCCATGATTTTTGAACATCCAAAGGCATGATATCAAGATATACATCACTGTAACCTTCACGGGTAGAGAAGTGATGTATGTAATAATTCTAGTAAATCCAATTAGATGGCTCGAACCCGAGTTCGACTGAGATGAGGCAAATAGATTGTAACCAAAATTCAAATTGGCCTTTAAATGAACCGATGAGAATTACATAATCTGTATAAATTATATTTTCTTGATGATATTATTAGATAACTAAAAATAGTAGCGACGACACACTGGCAACTCTGGAGATGAAAGCCAAAGAGCTCCCAGCCCGTGGCTGGGAGTCCCATCATCCACTCACCTCTCCCAGGTTCGAATCCAAGGGGGAGCAAATTTGCGCTTTGTACATGAAAATTTGCAGTAACCTTGATTCCTGTGCTTTGTGTTCTGGCTTTGGCACCTTTTACCTCTTGATCTAAGGTCTATTGGGTACCCCTGAGATAGCAGTCTTATGGGCTGGACCCACTTACCATACCAGAAAAAAAAATAAAATCTGCAGATGAAAGATGAAAAGATTCCATTGCAAGATCCAAGGACAGTCAACAGTTCTTCCACAGGACGCTTTTTGCATTCCAAACAATAGTATTCTTAGGATTGCTCACTGCTGACAACACTGTACATAAGCCCTTCAAGACATTCACCGTCTCTATATGGATGTATACCCAAGTTAAGATGAAACATACCCATAAAAAACCACTAAATAAAGCGCGACAAATAGGCATTTAAATAAGGGGAAATAAATGAAGCAAAAGAAAAGAAAAAATAAAGAAAAAGATAAATGGAAATTTTCCATTTTCCTTTAATTTATCTAGGGATATTTTTGGTCACTGTTCAATATACCTAAGGACCCATTAGTATCCTTCCCGTGTTCTGTTGATATGGATTAGAAGAGTGATTTACAGGCGGGTTCCCATTTCCAATGCTATGCCCTTGACTATGGTTTTCCCTATTTGTTGAACCATAAACCACCATACCACCATTTACATAACCAGGAAAACTTGAAATCTGAGCCGCTTGAAGTAACAAAAGATTCGGACTCCCAAAATGGGCAGCGCCAGCGATGTGCTCAGCCGCCATAGCCGTCTGGTGGCCTGACCCAAAGTCAGGGCCTGGCCTCAGCCCAACTCCGAGATCAAGGCTCACTCCTTCAGTCCCTTCATGTGAGCTAGCCCGTGCTGCCAGGCTTGAAGCTGCTTGAGCCACTGTGTCATGGCTACTATTCCGGGCAGTTGGTACGTCATGATTGTGTTTCCCCTCGTAAGTTGTTATCACTGATTTTGGGTCATGGGATGCCCTCTCCACGTGCTTCCTTACTGGGCATCCGGGGTGAGTGCACTTATAGTAACTCCTGCACAAGGAAAATGAGGAATGTCGTGAATATTCATCTCAAAGATAAGGTATGGTTTGCCATTCGCTACGTCTCGAAGGTGAGGCATGAAGCAAGATAATATAGGCATAGAGCATAATGCTCTTGTAGAGGTCAAACGAAGTTCCTTCCTTCTGATTTTACCCACTAAGCTATTTGACTCCACTACGTAGAATGACACATTCTAACTTTATATTCTGATTTTGATTTTTACCAAAAGACACAAAAGAAGGGATGATTCCTCATCAATTAATAAGAAAATGTCACTTCAACCAAGTAAAGATCCACCATTTTTGTCATTCGAAACTTAACAATACCATCCATGTACACAACAATTCAAAAGATAAAGCCAGAAGCCAGGACCAGCCAGCACCACAATATCATAAAATTCTGATACTAAAACATAATTATACCATATCATATCAAACGACATATTTTCCCCTCCATGATATATATCTCTCTCCGTTCACGAAGGGCAAGTGGTGCCCCCCCCCCCCCCAACCTAAGCCCGATCGGGTTAACCCAGGCCAAGGCCTAAAATAGGCCAAGGCCAGCTAGCATCCACAAATTCCCTCATGGAGAATTTGTGCCCCCTAGGATTCCAAATTTCCTATCGTAGTTTGGATTTTTTAATCTTTTCTTCTTTTGGGGGGTGGGGAGGATGGGGAGATGAACTGCTAACACTAATGCCAATGGAACTGAGGGCCTTGGCATCCTTCCAGGATAGGTAGCAAATAGAGGCCTAGTCATCAGAGACCTGTCACGTCGATTCTATCTTGACTCAAGTACCCATGTCATACATTTGAGACTTGGACGTGGGGGTATGGACACTCCCCTTTCATTTCGACCAATTTCCACACATTGCCATGCAACACAACATTTGTTTTTGGACACTTGACACTTAAACGTGGGTATAAATCAGTCCAAGTAATATAATTGGAGACTAGAAAGCCTGTAAAAGCAGACTTGGTGATGGTTAAATCGACTGCAGTATTCCACAATCATAAAATTCTACCTATATCATGTGGAGTAATTAGTAAGTAAATATTCGGCTTTGGGAAGGAAAGGCAATTATCTCCAGCTTTCCAAAGGTATCCGGCGGTCTTCATCTGTAGACTGTTTCCTTCCCATATACTATTTAGTTTTCATGATGATTCACAATACAGGCACCAAATCACAGAGATATCCAACATAGGAAAACACTAGTGGAGCATCATCATTAGACAGATACACAGGCAATTTCATGGCTGATTTCCTTCAGACCCATGTGTCATAGGACTAGTTTTACATATGCATATGATTCAGCACTCATCTGATTTCAGTCACCCATCTGCAAGAAAGGGAAGAACTTGCCAAATACAAACTACAAGATGTAAAAGAGGGGCAGTTAAATACTCTGTCTACACCATTAGTCCCCTTTTCTTCTTGAGGAAGGACCAGAATAAATTCTCTTCTTACAAATAATAGCATTAAAATCTGTCAACTTTTTGGACAACCAAAAAGGTTATTGTGAGACCATTTTCAGCGCGGAAAGCCATGAATGAAAACAAAACACTTCACCAAGGCTCTGTTTGATCCATGGAAAATTTGGTGGAAAGAAAAGTTAGAAGGAAAAAAATGTAAAGCAACAAAAAGTAAGGAGAAAGTGAGTTTTTTTTTTTCTCTCTTGTTTGGATTAAGGAAAAAATACAAAAATGTGCATGAGAAATTTGAATGTTGATGAATTACTTGAATCATGTTGATATTATTTAAGCACTACGAAGTTAGAAGAGTTCGGGAATTCTTTTAGGAACTTTTCCCAAACTTTCCAAACAATTTTATGAGGAAAATTTTATCACTTGTTTCTAACAATTTTTTCACCCAATTTTCCTCCATATTTCTTTTTCTTTATGATTTTCTCTAAACCAAACACAAGAAAAAAAGTTAATTTTTTTAAAAAATTTTCCTTCCACCAAATTGTCCAAAATCCAAACGTAGCCTAACTGTTTCTGCTTTTTTATGTGGAATGTGAAAGTAATCAATGGCCTTCATTGAGGTTTTTACATAGAAACACCTCCCTACAATTTAGGGTAAGGGTGAGTGGGTGACACATCTACCCCCCCCCCCCAACCCACCCACCCAAAAAAAACAAAAAACACACACACACTTTGTCTCACTCACCCTACCTAGAAAGGACTCTGGAGTAAGGATTTGGATGTAGAACTAAGAAACCCCCCCCCCCCAAAAGGATCAGCTTGAGTGCATGGGAAGAAATCTAAAATGAATACCTGGAAACAGGATATAATGAGCAGTACATTCACAATAATGTATGATGTGGACAAGCAGGGATAAGATGACTTTAAAGATGTTTACTTTTGGCTATCCTTTCATAATTGGCAGTTGGTCTTCCAGGCGAACTTATGATAATTGCTTAGCAAATGAGTAAAGATGTTAAGGCCAACCCTACTTATTACCAGACACCCAATGCGCTGAAAACTCAGATATGAGAATGAGAAATAGAGAAATGCGAGGCAAGATGGCACTGCACTTTAATAGGCTCAATCATCCCATCCACAAACTGGTACACCAGAGATGTCAGCGAGTGGAACGTGGCATCATAACTTAGCAAAAAAGGAAAGTTTATCAGGACAACCAAATTGATGAGAGCTGTCAGCAAGTATATCGGTGAAGAGAGAAAGTACTGCAGAGTCCTCTACATGCCTCAGGCAGGCCAGCATCCAATATGCAAAGAGGAGTTCAAGACCCAACACAGAAAGAGGGCAAAACTGATACAAAAGGTAGTCAATCAAATATGTCCATTGCACAGCCCAGCACCACAGTTTCTTTGTCCCCTAAAGCAGTTCAAGTCAGGTTCGAGGCTAGAAAAGGCCTACATAGACCCTAAGGACCGGGTGTTAATATAGCCGAGAATTGCACGCAAACATTTTGGCAAGTTCCGGTATCACTGTACCTCTAGTGTCTAATCTTCTCAGAAATCTATCATACAAGAAATACCTTGGATTTGGGTTGCCTCTCACCACCTTCTGCCCATACTTGCGCCAGCGGTATCCATCATCAAGAATATCAACCTCACTCACCGTTTGGACAACGACACGTGGTTCTCGGATTGGCTTAACCACAGAGTTGATGTCCATTTCACCAACTTCCATCCTCCTGATAATATTTTTTTTGGGGATAAGGAAAAAGAATAGAATATATTAATAAAATATTAACAAAAGGATGGGTGCAAGCAAGCATCGGACAAAAGTGTTATGTACATCCAAGATAGAACCTATTCACAAAATCAATCACATCGAACCATCCTCATGATAACAGCACACATAAGTTAAGCAGCTAGGCCAATAACTTAATGCAGTGAAGGCAAAGGTCAGATACTTACCTCCTCTTGGCAAAAGGATCGTCATCATCAGCATCGTCAGCAATTCTATTCAATTGGGAAACGCCACCTTCTCCAATATGGTCATTCGCTCCAGAAGCAGGTAGCTCAGGGGTGCTGCTGGGCTCACTATTATGGCCTATTTGACTGAAAGGATCAGCTAGTTTGCCTGCTAAACCGTCAAACGCAAACTGAATGAAGTTAACAGTTAATATGCAAGAAGCAGATTAGGTGTAAGCTTCTGTCTGCTACCTTCGTGACCAGCAAGAGGAACTCTATCAGATTTTTCTTCAAGGGTGGACATCATAGAGCCAGTTGGGAGTCGACGATTAGGTTGAGGCTTCGGATGATCATGTGTACCCTTGTAGATGATCTCTGTTATATGTCCATCAGGTGATCGCTCAAATAACTTTTTGACTTCACAGTTGGGATGCGTACATTTGTAATAACTTCGTGGATATTCACTTCCCTTGACAAGTTTCTGTCCATACTTCCTCCAATTGTACCCATCATCTGATGTTATGACTTGAGACCCTACTCCTTTCTGCTCAGTTTGTGGTGCCTGGGCTTCATTATTGGAGTCTGCTGTTTGATTTAATTCATTGGAATCAACTTCAGGCTGTATAGCAGATCCTGGAGTAAACATAGTAGATCTCAATTCAGTTGAGCCTCCTACTTCGCTTTTAACAGTTGTTGATGGATCAGATGATTGAGACTGGCACTCTGCTTGGACTTGCATAGCTTGTTGTCGGTTCAAATCTGAAGATGGGAGCTTATTTGCAACAAAAAGAGTGAGTTATGATAACAAATCAAATCTTGTAATTACATGTAGATAGATGGTTGAAGATGACAAAAACTATAGCTAGGGTTCAGAAGGAACATTCATTCTTGTTCTAAAACCATGTCTAGGAAAGAAAGAAAAAAAAAATGAAGCTATGGAACAGTAGGCCATTTTCAAAACTGCAATAGGATGATTGCAATAAATGCAAGCATTGATGTTATTTCATATTTACCAGAGATCTTGCAAAAGAAAAGCCTCCAGCAGAAAATGATCCAGAATCGGGTTTGAACTCAAAGCCGCTTGAATTACTACCATCCATGGTATCAGAGTTATTTATAATAGAAGGGAATGTGGACCCACAAGAAGAGCTGTGCATTATTTGAGGCTTGAAAAAGGAACCAGTTGTTGGCGAAGGTTCTCCCTGGAAGATTTATAAAAGGAACTTCTTATCAGCACACCATTTAGTTTTTCGTATACCTCATTCTCCTCATGACTATATAAAAAAGGGGGGACTTTTAAGAGAACATTATCAAAAGCACCTAAAAGCAAAGAAAAGAAAATGGAATGAAAAGAAAAGGATGGAGCTACAACCCTAGCTGAGCCTAATATACTTTCTTGGTGACTTGGGGATACCCAAAAAAAAAAGCATATCATATATTGTTCAACAATATCTAGCCACTGGTATCAACTCCAGTGCATTGCAACAGTAGTGCATAAAAGTTGCCAGCTGATGCAATTGGTAAAGCCATTGTTTATACCAGGATTTGAGAATTAGAAGCCCATCTTCAGTTTCTCCCATTGAAGGGGAAAAGGATAAACACAACGACCAGTGCATTATGCAAATTCTAGAGGACAAACCATAGTGCCAGACAATTATAGCTAACATGGAACAATTCTTTCATTAAAGATAAAACGAGAAAAAGGCAATAACCACGTTCTTGACATACATCTGCTCAGATGAACAGTATGTGAAAATGGTAACAAAAACGCCAATGGACCATCAAACATCCAATCATGAAAACCGAACAAAAGGATACAGAAAAGGGCAAGGCCCCAAAATGATAAAGAAGCAAAATATTCACTCTTGCGAAGACATTACACGGTGATTTTGAACAGAAAGCACCAAAACCAGATCAAAAGCTCAACACTTGTAAGGACCTAAAAGACGAGCATATTCCCAAGAGACACAACCATTTAAAGTAACAGTAATAAGCTATGCATATGATGGCACAAGCACCTACTTGAACAAGAGCAAATGTTACGTAATGAGCATCGGAATCAAACACTCACCATCACCCGTTTCCTCTATATTCTCCCCCCCCCCCCTTCTTTAAACCACATTTCAAGCAACTTGTATAAACAACAATCAAATGATAAGCACATGAAACAAAGAACCCCAAATTATGCTCTTTCTTTTCTTCTTAGTTTAAATTTTATTTTTTAAAAAATAAAAAACCCTTCATTTTCTTCACCTTTTCCCCTCCCAATACCAAAAGCAACCCAAATAAACAAAACCATAGAACCTTACAAAATATGCCCTCTTTTCCTTACTACAAACAGTCCCAAAAGGAGAAGCCACAATGTCTAACTCATGATTTTTAAGTTGAAAATGAGAATCGTTTAGGCCCATCAATTACATCTAACAAAATTCCACACTACACGTGTACAAAGAACGAAGCAGAGAGAAAATGAATAAACGGAAAGCAATGACATTGAACCCTCAAGCAAAATACTCCATCCATTGAATGGTGTTCTTTCTAATCAACAATCATTCTTCTAACAATCCCAAATTCACTTCATAAACAATCAAGCACAGTAATCTTCCAGCCAACATTCACAACTTGCTTAATTAATCACGTCAACTAAAACCAAAATCTTCCAGCCAACATACACAACCTGCTTAATTAATATATGAGCATTTTTCATTATTCAACAACAACAACAACAACAATATGAAAACAAAGTGGGAATTCACAAATCTTACAACATTTCAAATTGTCTTCCAAATTCACAAATCCCAAAAATTTAGAAAATACAAAATTCAAATTCACACAAATACTGAAGCCTCGTCCCTCAGCCCCACCCCTACAGAACGACGTCGTTAGGTCATCTGAACAAGCAGAAAAAAACGAAATACCCTAGAGAGAGAGACAGAGAGAGACCTTGAAATTGGAAAGGAGGACGGGGGATTCAAGAAACGACGTCGGACTGAGGCCAGGAGGGATAGTGATGCAAGGCGAACGAGAGATCGGGAGTTTGGCCGGCGACATGAGCTTGTACTTGGCGTTAATGGTTGATGATCCGGCATCGTTGTGGGCCCCCCTGCTCCTCAGATCAGAGCCGTCCATAACGCCGGCGCCGGATGATGTTGGCGTGTCGCCGGAGGCTACCGGAGCTCCGTCCATCACTGCATTTGACACTCGCCGGGGGAGAGGAGAGGCGCGGAGGGAGCAGGGGTAGTTTGGTAATTGGATGAGAGAGAAACAGAATGAGGAGAGAGAAAGATTAGAACGGAGAGGAGAGTGGAAGACGTGAGAGTGTTGACTAGTTACAACGATCGGAACTCTGAAGGCCAACTGGGGGCCTGTGGTGGGGTCCGTAGGGATGGAAAACTGAAAAAGACATTCATACGACGTCGTTTGTCTGAATGCTTTTTTTTTTAATAAAGAATCTTATGTTCTTAACATAAGAGTATTCTCAGCTAGAATTTCAATTTTTGGAACTCTAACCTGTCACATCAATAAAAGTTTCATAATTTTGGAATTTGCATTTCATCACTTCTCCAACCTATGGAACTCAATTTTAATCATTCAATAAAAATATTTGTCATTGACCCACCTTATAACACACAACTGATTTTTTTTAATCATTTAAAAATTACATATTTACTCAAAAAAAATATATTTCAAAAATCACAAAAGGATAAAAAAGGGAGAAATGGGGGAGGAACGCCTGAGCAAGGCACCCCACGTGCCCCCTGCGTTTTCCTCCTGCTGCCAACAATTCTCTGACACGCCATGTGCTTCGTGGGCCCCACATCTACCTTGCGTGGCACTGACTGCTAATGCTCTAAGTAGATAGGAACCCTGACAAATAACCCGTGTTCTTATTTTTTTTGACGCGAGTCTTTTTTCCTTTTTCTTTTTTCAACTTCCAAGTTCATGAATTCCTATTTTCATATTCTGAGAAGGTTGTGCTTTTTAGCAATTCTTATGTGAAACTATCTTAAGATGACTTATATTTGAGCATTTATGTAAACATAAATTTTGAGTCTGATTTAAATAAGATAAAAAATACAGACAAATTTATTTTGTATTGATTTCAAAATATATACAATCTCTGTATATTTATTGCAAGATCAACAAATAAATAATTTCTCCAATTTGATTTCTAATTTATACTTGAAAGAGGATCAATTAGCTTGAATCTCGATCAAGTTGGCTTGTTTGACTTACTTTGAATGAACTTGAATGAATTTGGTCTTGAAAGAGGTTCTAAGAAGCTTAATCTCAATCAAGTTTTTGATCTTTGAAAGTGAACAGCACGTGCTTAAAGTGGTTGTTATCTCCTTCTAAAGAAATGTTGCATGAGAGCTTAAGTCTTCAAAATGCATTACGAGTAAATGAGTTTTTCCACCCTTGAATATGAGTGATGTTTTATTTATAGGGAAACCCTACTAGGGTTTGCGGTTTGGTTGTCTTCTTGAGCTGTTAACTTGATAGTCAGTTTGACTTTTGACTTTGTGGTCATTTAGGCCATGACTTGGTAGTCAATTCGGCCCATATGATTTAAATTAATTAAATGGGCTAACCCCAAATAATTAATTTATATTTATTTAATAGGATGACAGTTATTCTTAAATTTTATGTGCCTACAAATTGTCCCTTCGAGAGTTGACCACGCCCATGACTTTGGAGTATTTGGTGATGTCGAGTTTCGAAATATGAAAGTTGATAAGAGTTACAACTTAGCTTGGTGTTGGGTGTCAGAAAAGATTTGTCGAATCATATAGTTCCTTTAGTCTTGGAGCTTTATTGGGTCGATCCATTTATTGGCTGACACATCGATTTCAAAATCACTCGAATCCTAACCATATTTCATGGTTAATTCATTTAAATTCAAATAGCATTCTTTAGATGTGAGGAATTTCATATATATTGCAGTAATCATCCTTTTCAAAGGAAGGACAACATCTAAAATATCACCTAGCTAAAATAGGAAACTAGGTCACGTAGCTCCTTTCCTCCAACGCTTGCCAAATGACTTCTTATAAATATTCATCTGGGCATTAATTGGCAGTGTAATGCAGACACCCAAACATCTTGATTTACAACAGCTACAACACGCCTATCTAGGAGCCCTCGAGTAATTCCTCCATGAAAATTCCACGGGGATGTGATTGATGACTTTTTCCCATCGTTTTTTCTCTTTTTGAAAGATGTGGTGCCTTGGACATGCAGTGAAAATAAGATTAATTAATGGATGAGGCTGCACTTGGAGCGCAACAGATCTTTGTAAGTTTCAACTTTTCATTAGAAAAGAGACATCGCATTGGGCTATAGGAACTTGGTTGTAATAAGCTATGAGATCGGAGAAATTTTGCTATCAGTCAATCTTTTCCCATGGCTTTGTTCATCTGGAGATTGCAAGATTTTGTTTTGCCTTTTTTTTTAAGTTTCTTTTTGTCCTTTTGTATTATTTCTTGTTGATCTTGTCTTGATTTTTTTCCCTTTTTTTTTTGCCTTTGTTTTTCTTGCAGGACTTCATCACTATTAAGGAACTCTTCAATTTTTCTAAGAACAGAAAGAATTGCATCTCATTAGCAGTAAGGGATGTATTATTAATCATTGAATGTTTCCACTTTTTTGGCGAACTTGACTCAATTATTGGTTAACCTTTGAATGTCTCATCATTTTGGGTACATTAATAGGTTAACATTGATTTTTTTTGAAGGCAAACTTCTTTAAAGGCGAAATATATTCAATAGGTGAATTTGATTTAATTATTATTTAACCTTTGAATGTCCAACCTTTTTGAGTACATCAATGGGTGTAATCTTGAATCCTCCTAAGGTGAACTTCCTTAAAGGCGAAAATTCTTCAAAAGAGAATTTGACTTGATATAGATTAACATTTGAATGTCTAACCATTTTGGGTACATCAACGGGTTAACCTTGAATCCTCATAAGGCGAACTTTCTCAAAGGTGAAAATTCTTCAAAGACGAATTCAATTTAATTATCGGTTAACCTTTGAATATCCAATCCTTTTGGATATATGAACGTGTTGACCTTGAATCCTCCTAAGATGAACTTCCTCAAAGGCGAATTTGACTTAATTATTGGTTAATCTTTGGATGTCTAACCCCTTTAGATATATTAATGAGTTAACCTTGAATGCTCCTAAGATGAACTTCCTCAAAGGCCAAAATTCTCCAAATGTGAATTTCCTTTAATTATCAGTTAACTTTTGAATGTTTAGCCCATTTGGGTACATCAATAGGTTAATCTTGAATTCTCACAAGGAGATTTGCATCACATATGTGACCAACTTGAAGAAGGTTATGCCGTGCACATCAAGTAATTATCCAACTTCTTTTTTCATTCTTTTGCAGGTTTGTTATTTGAAATGTCGGATGTTCTAAGCTTTGGACTAAAGGGATCATTTTCTCCATAACTTGCCAAAAGTAATAAGAAAGTTTTTATCATCCTTGAATAGGTCCATCTTGAGTGACTTTCCCTATTTTTCTCACCCTTGGATGGCTTGCCCACACAGGTCCAAATTGGGTAACTTCCCCTATTAAAAAGATAGAGGCCACCTTGTTGTTGTCACCAACTTGAACGAGGACATCCTACGATTTGAAGGTGAAGGCTTCCGACTTTAGGAAGAATAAATATTGTCGTTATCCCACCCCCCCTCCTCAATTTGAAAAAGGAGGCTGACATCGTTGCTGCTACCAACTCGAAGGAGGAAGTTGTGTCATCATTGCTACCAACTTGAAGGAGGAGGCCCTATGTCACTATTGATGCTGACTCGAAAGAGAAGGTGAACGACTTAAAAGTGGAGGCTCCAGCGCCATTATCACCAATTTAAAGAAAAAGGCATATGTCACCGTTGCCTCCAATTTGAAGGAGTCCTAAGAGTCTGCAACTTAAACAGTGCAAGAGTTGACTTAGTGCCTTTCAGGATTACAAGCTTCGATGACTTAAGGCTTATGAAGTTTAATGACTTAAAAGTCTACATGACGATTTAAAGTCTGCTTGGATGGCATGAAAGTCTTTAATTTTGATGAATTGAGAGTCTTTAATTTCTATGACTTGAGAGTCTTGAACCTAGAAGATTTAAGAGTCTTTGATTTCAATGACTTAAGAGTCTTTTTCTTCGATGAGTTGTGAGTCTTAAACTTGGGAGACTTGGAAGTCTTGAATTTTGGAGAATTGCGAGTCTTTAACTTGAATACGTGATAGCTACTTAGTGACTTGAGGTTTTGTAATTTTGATGACTTAGAACTTTTTAAACCTTAATGACTTGATAGTCTTTTAGTTTGGTGACTTAGAAGTCTGAAATTTTTTAGTGACTTGATAGTTTTGAATTTTGGAGATTTTGGAGCCTTGAATTTTTAGTGACTTGATAGTCTTAAACTTTGGAGACTTTGGAGTCTTTGACTTTAAAGACCTAAGAGTCAGTAACACCAATGACTTGAGGGTTTGTAAGGATGACTTAAAAGTCTTCAATAACTTGAAAGTCAATAACTACGTTTTACTTGTGAGTATGACTTGAGAATCTTTAAAATTTATTTATTATTTGAGAGCTTATGCTTTTGATGACTTGATAATCTACCATGTTGATGACTTGAGAGTCGTTGGGTTCACTTCGAAGCTTGTAATTTTGTTAACTTGATAGTCTTTAGGTGACTTAAAAGTCCTTGATTTTGATGACTTGAGCATCCTATGGGTGACTTGAGAGTCTGTGCTAACTTGAGAGTCTAGAAGCTTGGACTTGGAAAGTCTTGAGGGTGACTTTAGATTTGAAATTGTTTTATTACTTGGGGGTCTTTAGGAGTAACTTGAAAGTTTTCAACTTGATAACTTGAAAGTCTTTACATTTGTCTTGCAAGCATATAGTTACGTTGACTTGGGAGTCTTGAATGTTTGACTTAATAGTCTTTAAGTGACTTGAAAGTTTGCTCGCTAAATGCTCATTTTGGGTCATCCTTCTTCCAAATCACTTTCCAATCTTGATAGGCAATTAATCAAATTCTTCAATATCCTCTTCATCTAATGTGATCTTTCCTTCCTTTGCAAGTTGCAAGATTTGCCCCTTGAATACCTTACACTTCTCTATAAGATGACTGATAATGCTGTGACACTTATAGTACTTAGGATCATTATTTTTTCCAATTTCTTCAGGACGCTTTGACTCTAGAAGTTCTATAAGCCCGTTCTTGAGAAATTTATCAAGCATTTCTAGTTCGTCAAGCTCAGAAGAAGGACATTCCTTCTCTTTAGAGCCTCTAAGCATAGAGCTTTCAATTCTTGACAATGTCATTGATTCATCATCATTGATCCGTCTTCCATAGTAGGAAATTGTAAGTTCCATATCATGAGCTCATGTTATCAATTCTTGGAATGTTTTGGACTTGTTCACTTGTAAGGCATAAAGTATATGCCAATCCATCCCTTGAGCACATATCTCAACAATCAAAGTTTCAGATAAATGATCTTTACACTTCAGAGAAAGAGCACGCCAACAACTTATGTAATCGATGACTGGTTCGTTATCCCATTGCCTTGTGTTAGTGAACTATGTTATGCCAATTACACGGTTTGTGCTATAGAAGCGATTTAAGAACTTACTTTCCATTTGCCCCCAACTATCAATGGACTTAGAGGCTAGTTCTGTATGCCATCCAAATGCAATTCCTTTAAGGGATTGCACTAACTACTTTACCAATTGGTCTCCTCTAGTGGCACCGTTACTACATGCATCAAAATGTTGAAACTTAGGTGGTTGACAGCCATGAGGCATATGAAATGCATCGATCCTCTTTGTACAAGGTTTCTTATACAAGTTAGTTTTATGAGAATCCCCTCCTAGATGAGCCTTTACTGCATCAACTATCAAGTTTTGAATTTGTTCAATTGTCATTGGGTTTAAGGTTGAATCATTCTTTGGTTTATGTTCATCATCAGACTCCTTATTGTGATTGGACTCTTTGTTAAAATCTTCACTGTCTGAGTCTTTGTTGGAGGCTTGAGGTGGCCACTTTTCCAACTTCTTTGTTAAATCAACAATCCGCTTGTTTTAACTCTTAATTTGAGCATCATTTTCTACATTCTTCTTAGAGAGTCTTTCCAACATGACCTTCATGCTTGCGAGTTCTTCTTCTAGATTAAAAGCCCTTATCACCATGACAGGCATGACAATAGTATTAGAGGACTCTGATTTATATTTGGAGATATGCGTAACCTTTGGAGATTGAGGG
>JACYFF010031959.1:89011626-89034736 GCA_017589665.1 Selenicereus undatus
ACTCTGATTTATATTTGGAGATATGCGTAACCTTTGGAGATTGAGGGATGGTGTTCTTGGAGAACAGGTGTTCTTGGAGAACATGTGTTCTTTGAAGGGACGTAAAATGTCTTTTGGATAAATAAATGAGAGGCAGAGGGGTCCCAGTGAACGTGCAAAAATTTGTGAAAAAATTTTGAGTTTGAATTAGATAAGACAAGAAATACGAACAAATTTAATGTATATTGATTTCAGAATATATGGGTACAATCTCTGTATATTTGTTACAAGATGAACAAATAAATAATTTCTCTAATTTGATCTCTAATTTGTACTTGAAAGATGGCCGATTGGCTTGAATCTCGATCAAGTTGGCTCATGTTTGACTTACTTTGAATGAACTTGAATGAATTTAGTCTTAAAAGAGGGCCTAAGATGCTTAATCTCAATAAATTCTTTGATCTTCAAAAGTGGATAGCATGCAGTTGAAGTGCTTGTTGTCTCCTTCTAGAGAAAGGTTGCTTGAGAGCTTAGGTCTTTAGAATGCCTTGGGAGTGAAAGAGTTTTTCCACCCCTTGAATATGAGAGAGCGGTGTTCTATTTATAGGGAAACCCTACTAGGGTTTATGGCGTGGTTGTCTTCTTCAGCTATTGACTTGATAGCCAGTTTGACTTTTGACTTGGTAGTCATTTGGGTCATGACTTGATAGTAAATTCGGTCCAATTGATTTAAATAAATTAAATTAATTAAAAGAGCTAACCCGAAATAATAAACTCATATTTATTTTATAGCATGCCACTTATTCTTAAATTTTCTGTGCCTACAGTCTCATATGCTTATTAACTATTGTATAAATTTGAAAGAAAAATGTTTGGCCACGTAGATGGTCGCACAATAAATTTTCGTGAGACCGACTCATACAAAAAATTGTGTATGTTTTTTGGGTTGTGCAACATAATATATATGCATATATTAACACAAAACATTCTAATTTAACGTTTGACATATGGCAAGCTCTCACAACTTAGGCATTAATTTTAATCTAAATCCTAGCCTATAGGGGTGTTCATCGGTCCCGAACCGGCTGGACCAAGGACTGAACATTTGCCAACACCTGGACCGAGGACCGGACCGATCTGGTGTCGGTCCCGGACCTGACCGGACCGGACCGGACCGACTCCAGACCGGTTCTCAGGTAGCCCTGCTCCACAAGCCAAATTACCTGCTGTACTGATTGAACTCATCGAAGTTCTAAATTTCTCATTCTTCAACAAACACATATAAAGCATAATGAACTACCAAAAGAGATGAGAATTCACCTCCAATATCCACAGCCAAATGAGAAATGTCATCAGATTGATTAGGAAGCAAAATTGTCGAGTCTCTCTCCTCCAAATTCCCCTGTATGGCTGCATCACTAACATCGAGTTGCGGCCTAGAAAGTGATCTAGTAATAGAATTTGCGACAGCTATAGCCATTTCTTCCTCTCTCTCCTCCCCTGACTCAATTCCACTCCCCTCTTATTTCTTCTTCTCCTTTGTTTGACCTTCAACTTCTGGCTTTATATCCCCAATTCCAAGAACTGGGTTTCCTACTAAACCAGCCATTTAACTTGCCCTAGCCTCACCACTCTCGACCAATTTCGCAGATTCAATCAATTAAACTACCAAAAATCTCAACAAAATCAAAATATAGACAGAAATGAGAAACCTAAACTGTACCTTAGAGTTCAGACTCGAGTCGAGAGGGAGGGCGGTGAAAAAAGAGAGTTCAGAATCTCCAGATCAAGAGCCCGAGAGGGACGCTGAGAGAGCAACACGCCAACACTTATCGACCAGATCAACGACCGACGCAGCAAAGTGAATTGTCGGAGCTCGGCGCCGGAGACCGAGTGAGAGCCTAAGAGAGTGAGAGGGGTAGATGAACGAAGAACGAACGAATGAAAGAGGATAGGAGCGAGAGTGTCAAAGACTCGAACGAAATGAATGAAGAAGCAAGAAGGTCGGGTACTCTGGTGGAAGTTGCAAAATTGAAACGCGATGAGTTAGCCAACCCCCCCCCCAAAAAAACCTAACTCAACTTGGTCCACGGTCCGGTTCGGATCCAACCGGTCCTGGACCGGATCGGACCGAAGACCGAAACTGGAAAGGGACAGGATCGAGGACCGGACCGAAAAGCCTCGGTCCGGTCCGGTCCTGGTCGGTCTTCGGTCCGATCCGGTCCAAGACCGTTTAATGAACACCCCTACTAGCCTATTAAAAAATAATAAAAGATTTGTTATTATTATTATTATTATTATTATTATTATTATTATTATTGCCTTTATTATTTTTTAAAAATATATCCATATGAAAAGATTCTCACTCCAATATTATTTTTAAATTTTTCAAAAATATACATAGTAAAATATTTTGATAAAATAATTACATGTTTATCTCAAGCCATTATTACATCGACAGGAATGATACCAACTAATAATAAATATAAATTGAATTTTTTATTTATTAACTTTTATTTGAACATAAATATAAACTAAGAATATTAAATTTTAGATACAATATGACAATAATTAGGAAGTATATATATACATATATACATATATATATATATATATATATATATATATATATATATATATAGGTGGAATGGTTCAAGTAAGCACCCGTATTTAAGTAAGCTCATTTCATTATGTAAGCACTTTTGATCTCAGCCCTCCACTTTTAATTTAAGGGCTCTGATTAAAAAGGCATTTTTAAAGTTTTTAGAAAAAAGAAAAAAATTCTCAGCCATCCAAGGGGGTTTCGGAAAAGGCACGTCATTTCCTTCAACCAAACTTTCATTCTCTCTCTCTGCGCCCGTGCTCTCTCTCTCAAAAGCTCGGGTCTCCCTCTCTCTGGGTCCTCACCGCCGGTTTCAATGACGGTAACCTCTGTCCGATTCCTTCGCCAGCGTCGCTCTCCACAGCAACTTCCCACTCGCCGTCCAACGGTCGTCCTTACTCCAGGCGCCTCGCACAATCCCCCTCGCCTGAGTCGTCCATCTCAACTGTCAGCACCCTAATGTGTAATTTATTGTAAATTTGATTTTTTTCTTTTGTTTTGGTTTTCTTAGATCCGTGGTTGCAATCTGATTTTGATGCCTGGAATTTCCCCAAATCTCGTGACTTGTATGTAAGTTCTTCCCCTAAAACCTGAATTTAGGTCTCTAATTTCAACAGTATGGGATGATTAAGATGGATGAACCTAAGTATGTTTGCGTAATGTCTCATTTAAATGGTTTTAGGGTTCTAATCTCGTCCAAAATCATGATAGTTTGGGGTTTTAATTGCAATCCTAAAATCCAGACCAATTATGATTTTCAATTTGCTTTTCTAATAGGGTGGTTGTAATAGTGGTCCAGACTGTAATTTGCTTTTCTAATAATTGGATTGTTAGGTTGTATATTTCTTAGATTTTCCTTGCAGCAAATACTTTAAAGTGTATTTTACTTGGATTGATGCCAAATTTGTATTTGTGTGGATTGTAACCTATGGGTGACGGAGAGCACAATTGGTAGAACTCCATCAACTCTGGTATTGCTAAGCCTGTTACTTTTATCTATTTTGTTCTCTAAACAAAGGATTTTGGCTTGTCCTTGTCATCAAAGTAATACCATGATTTTGCTAAGCCTATTAGCTCAATTGGTAGAGCATTTGTGATTTTACACAAAGGGTGTGGGTTCAAATCCCACATCGGCTGTCTTTTTTCCTTGAATAGATTAAACATATATATATAGAGAGAGAGAGAGAGAGAGAGAGAGAGAGACCAAAAGGTATAAAATTGCCTTGGATTTCCAAAGAAGAAGAGTTCAATCGGTTGTCCTTGTATTCTTTTAGAAAGGTTTTGTCAACATTCATGTTCCATACGTAAGGTGCATGTGCATATGATATTCTCATAATTGGGTTAACACAAATATCCTTTTCAACCCACAAATTGGTCTATTACAAATGTTTAATGGCATTAATGTTGCGCAGTCAAAATAGATAGATTAGTCGCACTGTTATGGAGTATATGAAAAACAAGGAACAACATGGTGTTTCGTAGGGAAACACCTAATCCAGGTACAACCTTGATAAGAGCCAAAAAAGCTTCATCTGAATGGCATATTAGACACAAACTCACACAAACAATTCAATCACCCAAAACCACATTACTCAGCCATCTACCGAAAGAAGACATACCAAATAGCATGGAGGAAGCCACAAGGGGGTTCATCAAAATCATCACAAGGTGCAACAGGAGGTTTCATCATTCATAATTGGGAAGAGAAGTTCATTCAAGCATTAGCATTCAACTTAGGAGCATCCTCAATCTTGATAGCAGATCAACAGCTATGCGCAACAGAATCAAAGCCGCAGTACAAGCAGGTTTCACTCATATTCACAGATAATGAGATAACAAAACTCTCATTCAAGCCGTTCAAGGTCATATTCAATTGCCGTGGGAAATACAAGTACTCATACAGGACATACTCGCTTACATTCAGTTATGTAATAATGTTTTTATTAATCATATTTTTAGAGAAGGAAATTGCGCAGCCGATTGACTGGCAAAATTTGGTTATTTCTTACATTCCATGGTTGTATGGAGTATGATTCCACATAGGGACCTTTTTTCTGTTCTTTATGAGAATAATCTAGGGAGAATCCTTGAGAGAAGGGTTGCTTAAATTGTAATGCTTACCTTTCTTATAAAAAAAAATGTGCATATGACATTTATTTGGTTTTTTTGGTAAAAATATGTAATAGTTTGTATGTTTTAATTAACTTAAAAGGTTGTCAAATCACATTTACAAAGTCTTTGAATGTTTTAATCCAAAAAACCTTCATCGTTTTGCATGAAATTGTTAGATTATTGATTATAATTCATATATATAGCTTTTATAATATTAAATGCTAAAAAAAATTTTCCATGCACAGGATCAATTTAAAATATATGATAATTGCTATAACAAAAAATCTGTTAAATTTCCCATGCACTCGCATAAGTATGGACATGCATGTTCCATATAAAGCGTTAACATGTCAAATTTGCTTTGTGACGTAGCACCCAAAAAAAAATTTCAAAAAAATTGTTGTGTCACAACTTATTATGGGTGGGCAATGGACCAGGTTGGGTTAAAGTTGACCCATTTATAAAGTGGATTGGATCGGGTCATGGCTGGCCCGTTAACAATTTGCGTTGGGGGCGACCTGCTTTTGGCCTATTTTAAAATGGAATAAACTTGCACAAAATGACTGTATATGGTAATAATTGTTATGTATAAAGCGTTGACAATAAGCTTAATTAATTATACCACGTAAATTTGTGTGACAAGTAGGTTAAAACGTAACATATCACTAAACGGATTGTTAATAGGCCGACTCCATTAGGCCTGTTAATATGCTTTAATGGGCCAACTCACAATTGACATGACCCTTTATTGAACATATTTTAAATGGACTGATCCGCTTGATTAAAATGGATACCCAACCCGTTGCCTACCCCTACAACTTATATATATCAAAAAGAAAGAAACTTCCATGGTCTGTAAGGTGGGTGTATTATTGGTTCACATATACAATTTGAAATTGATATGTTTATTAAAAAACATATTACATGGGTTGTCTAGCTAGTCGATATAATGATTAACTCAGTAATTCTCTTCGTAATATTGTTATGTTTGTGAGTAAATTTGAGAGCACAAAACATAGACTGAGGATGGAGATCAAATATAAGTAAGATCATGTAAATATCTGCTCTAAAAATCTCGCAGAAATCATGGAGCCTCAAGTGAAAATAGTGTACTGTTTTAATGGAGTTACATGTTTGAGACTACAAGATTTAAACATAAAACGCAGATATCAAAATTTGTCTTCAAACTAAGGACTCACTACATGCTAGCTTACATGGTACGTGCATATATCGCTAGCTGATGATAACTACCTAACATGTCGAAGATAAAAGCGATACCATACTCGATTTCCTTAGTACTAGTCCACACAAAAAGTATTTTCTCTCGATAGAAAAATTATTTTAAAATATTAGACTTTCACAAAAATCCAAAAGCTTCAAAAATGATTCAAGTATGCCAACAAAGGGAGGTTTGAGTGAATAAAAAACTCGAGACCATGATTATGAGTTAGACCCCAAAAAAATGAGCATGAGTTAGTGGGGGACTGATTAGTGGGGTTGCGCATGGCCTCACAATAATGAAACTCTTCTTAACAATTCTCATAAAAGCACTAAACACTAGATTGCCACCAAACCTTACCGGCATTTGATAAGGAAACTACAAGTTATATCACCACATATCTGTAGATTATATCTACTAGGATTTATTTAGTTTCCATATCTTGTAGAATTCCTTAACGTGAAGGATAAATCACGGCTAGGGCTAATGTGAGAAGCCAAGGATATCTTCATTTATTCAAGCCCTTGATTGTGTCAAATTGAGGGCATAAGAAAATAATCAAATCACATGATGAGTTCTTTGTTCCTAATTTCTATCCTTCTTTAAATTTTGACATGGTATCAGAGTATGTTGCTCGATCCTGATTTGCCATCGTCTCCGTTTGATTACAATTGTTTGCTCGTGTTGAACCTTGTTAGCACCCCACATATGAGGGGGTGTGTTTGAATATAAAAGTGGGTATTGTTCAACATTGATAAAATACGAATAATATAACAGTGGATTTTGTCCCATATTGATATAATTAAAGAGTTTGAGCATGTATATAACCTTATGAGTTACTCCGCCCATTGCTAATTAGTTTTGAATTGGAACCTCACTTGAACTTATTATATGCAAGACTCTTTGTTTATAGCCTAATTGACATAAAAAAAATTTAACATGTTATCAGAGCCATGTGGTGGCAACAAAAAATTCGGTGATTGATAATCAATCACCATATTTCTTGCATCCGTCTGAAGGACCAGGTGTGGCCATCATGACCATTATATTCAACAGGAAGAGTTATGATTTATGACAAAAGGTAGTAAGAACTACATTGAAAGCTAAAAACAAACTAGGGTTCATAGATGGAACCCTAGAAAGACCAAAATTAAAAGAGGGAGATGGCCAGCTCCATGATTTGTTTATGGATTCTAAATGTTGTCGATCCTAAGCTACATACCATTGGCCTATGTGGAAACATCACTAGATATATGGGTAAACTTACAAAAGAGATATGCGGTGGCCAATGCTCCCAAAATACATCAGTTAAAGATAGATCTTGCAGCTTGTAGACAAGGTGATATAAGTAGTAGAGTTTTATTCAAAAGTAATGGGGATATGGAGTGAGCTAGAAAACTACGCAAAGATGCCGCATTGCACTTGCGGCTAGTGTGAGTGTGGAGTCGACAACAAGATTGTCAATATGATCGAGGAGGAGAAAACACACCAATTTGTAATAGGCTTCGACGGCAAATCCTTTTTGGCCATTCAAAGTCAAGTGCTTGCTCTCCACCCACTACCTTCCCTTGACACTATCTTCAACATGGTCCAACAAGAAGAACATCACAAACGGGGTAATGTTGGGATAAGATCAGCGTGGCATCTCGATAATGGCCTTCGCTGCCGGGGAAAAATCAGGAATAAGTGAGAAGCCAACGTGTAGACATTGTGGAAAATATGGGCACAATGAAGCAGGATTCTTTGAGATTATAGGATAACCCGACCAGCTGGGGAGCTCAGGGGCGCGATCGTGGACCTTGAGGGGGACGAGGTGGACAAATAGTGTGCAGCGCTGGGCGAGAACCCCTGGACGTTGCAGCAAGCCAGACAGAACCAACAATACCTAGTGCAGCAACGGCTAAAGCAGCATCTTCAGTCTCGATCTTGTGACTCTTGGCTGAACAAGTGCAGAGACTTCTAAGTCTCATTGATACACCAAAAGGAGGCTACGAAAAGCTCTCAGGTATAATTCCATGGTTGATTGATAGTAGTGCGTCGTGGCACATGACTGGTGACTTAAAAGTTATGGAGGAAGCCAAGAAAATTTAGCCCATTCCGATCGGACTACCAAACAATTTTGGTGCAAAACTTAGCAAGCAAGGCTCAGTTGCCTTGGGGAAGAACATGAAATTGAGTAAAGTTCTTTATGTTCCAAATTTGAATTGCAATCTTGGGTCGGTTGCAAATTTAATAAAAGATTTAAATTGTGTTATGACTTTCTGTGATGATTTTTGCATGTTGTAGGACCGCACTTCAAAGACTTTGATTAGAGTGGGTGAGCAAAGAGATGGGGTCTATTATTATTATAAGGAGACACCAATAATTAAGGATCAAGTCAACACCTTGATTTCAAGAGATCTATGGCACAACCGCACGGGGCACCCCTCTAGTGAAGTTTTGTCAACTCTTCTCAAATCATTAGGAATTTCTAGTATAATAAAAAATAGTGAGCATGGTACGTGATGCTTGTTTGTGTGCAAAACAAAGGAGAACTCAGTTTTTTGCTAGTGAGAATAAAGCGAATGATTTATTTGATCTTGTGCATTGAGATATTTGGGGCCCATGTAGAGTGTCTCCCTCATGTGGAGCACATTATTTTTTAACTATTGTGGATGATGTAAGTAGAGGCATGATGGTGTACCCAATGAAAGATAAGAGTGAGACCGGGCACTTTCTTAGAGGTTTTATTGCTATGGCTCGAAATCAATTTGGAAAAGTGCTAAGGAGTCATAATGGATCCGAATTCAAGTTGGACCTATGTTGAAGTTCTACTTTGACAATGAGATCATCCATCAAACCAGTTGCGTTGATACTCCTCAACAAAATGGAAGAGTGAAACACAAACACCGTCACATCTTGAATGTGGCAAGAGCATTATGGTTTCAAGCAAATTTTCCACTAGACTTTTGGGGAGAGTGTGTGCTCACGGCAACTCATTTGATGAATAAAATTCCAAATAGAATTTTGGATGGATAAAAACCTCATAAAGTGTTGTTTGGTCAACAACCATCTTATGAACGCATTAAAGTATTTGGAGTTTGTGTTTCGCTAAAAATAGGTCCAAAGACAATGACAAATTCATGTCTCAAAGTCGGAGGTGCATATTTGTAGGGTAACCGTTTGGAAAAAAAGGGGTGAAAATTGTATGACCTGGAAACTCAAGAAATCTTTGTGAGTAGCGATGTGATTTTCTGCAAGGATGTTTTCCCTTTTAGCACTTCAAAACTGGATCCACAAGAAAATCATAAGCAAAATAATATAGGGAGCAGTCACGAGGCTGAGGAGCTTGAAGATAAAGGAACCCATCAGCTAAATGACGAGAATGGCCCAACCAAGTTAGGCGATGAGCATGAAGACAGGGGGAGTCGACCCATGGAGAGAGATATTATTTTGGGCCGTAAGGTTAGTAGCGGAAATGGCCTAACGACTGAAGGAAGCCCAAGAACCCAAAATGTTGTGCCTAGAGAGGACTGCAACACTCCGATTAGGCATGTGCCTAGAATGGGTCGCGATACGCAGGAATTTGCCTTGCTCACGAAGGCCCGCAATGTTCGGTAACAACTTGATTTACCATCCTCCTAGGAACAAGCCCACGATGACTTGGGCCTCAATAGTTGATGTGCATAGCGAACCAAAATATGACTCAGTCGCTTGGACAACTTCATCTGCTACAATGCCACACCCTCATCTCCTTCAAAAAGACTCCTCAGGCCCATGTTATCCTTTAGCTAATTATGTCACATGTACTAAATTTTCTCATTCTCAACAAAATTTCTTAACGGCTATTACAAAAATAGTGGAGCCAAAACATTATCATGAGGCCGTGAGACACCCCAAATGGAGGGAAACCATGGCCATGAAAATAATAGCATTAGCGGCAAACAAGACTTGGGTGATCGAAGACTTACCCCTGGGAAAGAAATCTATCGGTTGCAAGTGGTTCTATAAAGTGAAATATAATTTTGATCGCACAATTTAGTGCTTTAAGGCTCATGTAGTCATTCGTGGTGATCCATCAAGTTGAAGGCTTTGATTATAATGAAACTTTTGCTCATGTGGCCAAGATGACTAGCATGCGTTGTTTTTTAGTTGTTGCTGTTGCAAAAGGTTGGGCTTTATATCAAATGGATGTCAATAATGCCTTTCTATACGACGATATGGAAGAAGAGTTGCATATGAGAATGCCTCTTGGGTTCACATCTAGTCATAACAACAAGGTGTGTAAACTATAGAAATCTCTTTATGGTCTTTGGCAAGCTCCACGCCAATAGCCAGCTAAGCTCTCATCAAAATTGTGTGAGTATGATTTTGTTCGTTCTTATGCAGATTACTCATTATTTATCTATTGACAAGGAGCTACATTCATGACATTACTAGTTTACATCGATGATATTATAATTACCACAAATAATGTCGAGGCGTGTGATAAGTTCAAGGCCTATTTGAATGCACGTTTCAGCATGAAAGATCTTGGACCTTTAAAATATTTTTTAAGGATTGAAGTGGCACTGGACCACAAGGCCTCTTTCTTTGCCAATGAAAGTATGCCTTGGAAATTATTGATGAGTGTGGCTTATTGGGGGCAAAACCAACAGAATTTCCAATAGATTAGAATCATAAATTGGCCTTGGCCTTGGCCTCAAGAAGACTCTTGAATGATGCTACTAGATATCGATGTCCTATTGGAAGACTTATCTACCTCACCATCACATGTCTAGATCTTACCTACTCTGTTGATATTTTGTCTCAATTCATGCAGTGCCCCAAAGAAGAGCACATGAATACAGCTGGACGGGTATTACGCTATCTGAAAGGTACAGCTGGATGTGGCAAATTTCTCTCAGCAGAGAATGACTTATAACTATCTGGATTTTGTGATTCAGACTGGGGGACATGTCCTCTCTCTAGAAGGTACCTAACTTGATATTTTGTAATGCTTGGAAACTCTGCTATTTCCTAGAAAAGCAAGACACGAGCCACTGTTTCTAGGTCCTCAGCATAAGCTGGGTACAGATCAATGGCCATGGCCACAAGTGAGCTAGTCCGGATACGATCCTTTTTGGCATGTTTAGGAGTATTTCATAAACAACCAATGACGCTGTCCTGTGACAACTAAGTTGCTTTCCATATTGCAAAGAATTCCATCTTTCATGAACACACGAAGCATACAGAGCTCGACTGTCATTTTGTGCACGAGAAACTTGAAGCTAGTTTGTTGGAGTTTTCCTATTTCAAAACACATCTACCAGTGGATATTTTCACTAAAGCCCTTGGAAAGAAGCAGTTTCACTACCTTCGAGGCATGTTGGGCCTGTTGTACCTCCACGCTTCAACTTGAGGGGGAGAGAAAAGGAAACTACAAATTACATCAACACCATATCTTCAGATTACGTTTACTAGGATTTATTTAGTTTCCATATCTTGTAGAATTCCTTAACACAAAGGGTAAGTCACGGCTAGGGCTAATGTGAGAAGCCAAGGACATCTTCATGTATTTAAGCCGCTGATTTTATCAAATTGATGGCATTAGAAAATAATCAAATCACACGATGAATTCTTTGTTCCTAGTTTCTATCCTTTAAGTTTTGACAACATTTTTGGAATACCCAGCAGCTATGAATTGTTGTTGATGGGCTCTCACTACATATTTTCATGCACCTTTTCTTTTGATTGCTGCAATCAAGTTAATTAAATGCCTAATCTCGAGATTACGATCGATTGAGTGTGCAAGAAAATAGCTCACACCCCATTTATTTCCCTTTGATTTTATTTGACCCAATAAAATTGATCTCTTTCTTGCATGAGTCATGGAAGCTTGTTGTTTGGCCCCCTACTCACCACTACATATAAATAGGGATGCCCATGCACCTTGAAAGATAAGGATAACTCCTCATTACACTACGGAGACCACCCTTCTCCCTTGATCATTCTATCATCTGTGGTTTACTTTGACAAGCTTAAGTAACAATACTTTGCCCAAATTTTCTTTTAACCTCTCAAACAAAATTCTTTTGGACTAAACTTACATCCTACCCTAACATATTTACAACTTGCCGGAGGGAGTCAAGATTATTATTTTGTCAATGAATCGAATTTGATCTTGAGGATCATTAATCATAGAAAATAATTTGTAACAAAACCTAAGTAGCAAAAACTTTGCCCAAAGTTCTCCTTAACTCTCAAAAATATTCTTTTAGCCTATGCTACATCCTACAATGGATCAAAGGTCGAAGTGCCGGAGAATATTTTTAAAGGTCAGATTATTAGCATCTAAACCTTCCAAAATTTGGATTATTCAGATCCAAAAACCCTATATTTAATTATTAATTACATTAAGAATGATTTCAACTATGATCTATTATATTGTATTAAAATAATTATTAATTACATTACGAATTATTTCAACTATGATCTATTATATTATATTAAAATAGAGCAATACAAACATAACAAACAATACGTGACAGTTACCCAAAGATTCAGATAATTACCCAATCTAATCATGAAACCAGTTCCAAACTTCATAATTCAATTTAAATTCAAAACACTTATGATTATCATTAAGAAAGAACTATACGCAACCATTATAATTATGTTATAATTGATAGCTTTTTATCGAATACTTTGAATTCAATCAAAATTAATGTATTCTGAATAAAATGAGAGTACTTATCCTTGGTTTAATTTAAAAAAAGTAAATAAACAAATAAAAAAGATTTTGCATTTACTCAATTTCTAAAAGTTTCAAGAAAACATATAGTTATGGTTATTAGTAATCACAGTTTTCACATGTAGCAAATATATATTAAATTTTTTTAAAAGAAAACCCTTTTTTGCACCAAAAAAAACCTTCTAGCAGGGGTGTTCATCGATCCAAACCCGGGATGGACTGAATTGGACCGGGTTGGATCGAGGACCGAATAAGAGAGAAGATATGGACCGTGGATTGGACTGACCAGATCGTAAAAAAACGGACAGGACCGACCGAATTGTCACACTAGCAAATTTTACAATATGAACATCTTATATTTATTTCAATATGAACTATTTCTACATATTTTCACTATGAAAAACAAATCAATATTCTTGAACATTTGAGAAATTATAAGTTGCAAAAGAAAATTGAAATTGAACAAGTAAAAAATTGGTTTGCAAAACTTTTTTTATTCGGACCTCGGTCCGGACCGGTGGACCAGACCGAAGATTGAATAAAGAAAAATTTGTGGACCGTAGATCGGATCGAATTCATTTGGTTCGGTCCAGTTGGATCTTGTCCAGGCCGGTCTCCGGTTGGATCAGAATTTGGACCGAATAATGAACAACCCTAACTTCTGGTGTTTGACTTTAATTTTTCTTTTTCCCCCCCTTATATTAGTTATTACTTTTGCTAACAAATTGTGTATCATATATGCTCAATACACTAATTAATGCCTCATAATGATATCTAGGCCTTATTTACAAACACTAAGATAATTAATACCCCTTACATTTCAAAATATTTGGCCCTTTTTTCTTTTATGAAAGTTGTAAAATAAAGTCCCTTCTTAGCTCTTACTATTGTTGGTAAAAAATCTTCTCTTTATTCTAAAATCAATAAAAAATATTACATTAATTAACACACCTTAAAAAAATTTATTCCATTGATAGACCAAATTTTACGAGATAGAGGGAGTAGTTAATAACAATAATTACACTTTTCCATTGATGGAATAACAATTTACTTTAACTAATAGTAAACAGCCACTAAGTATGTCAATATCCAGATATTGGTTTACCAAACAGTATTTAGGTAACTTGTGTTTTAACTTAATGAATTTATAAACCTTACTTTTAAACATTGCCATAGAACACTACTTTAAAAGATGAGTTTTAAGTTTTTTTCAATCTCCCTTGCATTGAGGTCCTATTCTTTTCGTTGGTAAATCCCAATTTAACAACTTCAACTTATTTTACAAACTTCAATATAAAAAAAATAATCAATTTCAATCCACTTGAACCAACTTCAATCTACTTCAACTCATTTTAACCAACTTCAACCCACTATTTTAACCAACTTCTACAGATATATAAAAAATATACCAACTTCAGCAAACTTCAACCCACTTTAACCAACTTCAACAAAAAATACCCACTTCAAACCACTTCAATCAATTTCAACCAATTCACCCTTTTTTCAACCCTATTTCCCAACGAAAAGAACAGACAAAAATACAATAGACCATAAAAATTATATTCTTGACAGATAGTTTAACATATCCTTTAAAAACCCTTCAAAAAAAATTAGAATACTATTTAATAGACAAATATATACAGTTGCAAACTTATTCTAAAGAAATTATTTTAATTTGTCCATAATTTCAAAAGATATTGACTCTCTACTATCAATTTCCATATGACGCCAAAACAAGCTATCCATGGCCAAATGATGAGATGCTGAACAAATACATCCTACCCTAATGATTGTTACTGCCGTGAATGTTGGAAATTTGTCTCTAATTTTAACCAGTAGACGAAAAAGGAAAGAAACCCAAATGGCTCAAAAGTCACATGGACAAAGTAGCCTCAAAAATTTGATAATTGTGAGACAGAAGTGCCCGAGAATTCCATCTTCACGGGACCTACGAAATGATGAAGACATAAGGTCCACACCCGGGCCCCCTTCAAAAAAAAAAAAAAAAAAGAATATAAATTTGGGCATACCCATGTTCAAAACCCACGTGTTTGGATATCTAATTCTCTCAGTCTAAGTTCATCAAGTCTCAATAAAAGGTTAACAGGAATCATACATTTATTGCTCTTATTTCGAAGATTGATAGATAGTCTCTCATGGACTAATCATTATAGACCAATTAGTCTATGCTCTACGATTTATAAAATTATTTCAAAAATATTAGTTAACAAGCTAAAACCCTTCCTCGATCATTTAGTTTCTCCCTTTCAAAATAGTAATGCTATACCTAGTAGATTTATTCACGACAATACCCTACTAACTCATGAAGTTATGCATGAATTTAAGAACCTTAAAACTAAGACTTCCTAGGTAGTTGTTAAATTCGATATGAAGAAAGCATGCGATAGAATTAAATGAGACTTCATTTTGGAGTGCCTTTAGGAAATGAGATTCTACCCACTTGGAATTCATAGATTAAGGAAGGTATTTCTTCAGTTAAATACTCAATCATTGTTAATGATGAACCTAATGACCTTTTCACCCTGACTAGAGGGATCAGACAGGGGAATCCCTTTTCCCCTTATATCTTTATTTTATGTATGGAAGCCTTAAGTAATATACTTTTATATGCTTTTGAAAGAAGATAGTTATATGAAATCTGGAATATGAGCTAAGATAAGCCCAAATGTCATTAGAATCATGTGCCTACTTTTTGCATATGATTGTGTATGTTTTTGCAAAGCTAATTTGGAAAGTTGTATTAAAATTAAAAGTCTACTAGACTTCTTTTGCTAAGACGATTAATCAATTATCAAAAATCTGTATTGACCTTCTCACGAAATGCCAGCAATTCACAAACGCAACTAGTGACAACAATTTTTAATATTCCACGTAGTCTTTGGAAAAATATCTAAGAAGCCTTGTCTTCCAGCGTCTTTCTACTAGCTTAACTTTTCAAGAAATTATTAATAAAACAACTACAAAGCTTAAAGGATGGAAAGCAAACTACTTATCTAAAGTAGAAAGAATAATTCTAATTCAATCACATTTATAAGCACTCCAAGGCCCAAGCACATGCTATGCAATGTTTCGAATTACCACATAATACAAGTATTTAGACACGTGCAATAGAGAATTTTTTTGGAAGAGGTCCAATTTAGAAAAAGGAATACCACTCATATCATGGGATAAGATCTGTCTGCCAAAAAATAGAGGTGGGCTGGGTCTACAGAAAATAGATGCTGTCGAGAAGGCTTTCCAATGTAAATTGACATGGAAAGTACTTACCAATGTTCCTAGCATTTGGGTTCAATCTATATGGGTCAAATATTTACATAATACAACATTATTTTTTTATAAATGAAAAAATGTGGATTTTCTAGTTTAGAATAGCATTCTAAAATGTAGGGATATTATGAAAAAAGTATTGTGTAGAAAATAGGGAAATGAGGCATGATCTCCTTTTGGTTTGATAATTGGATTGAGAACAAAAATCTAGTCGAGATCTTAGAAGTGGCTAACGGTAATGTTCCGCATCCTGATGCAAAAGTGTGTGACTGTATTCATCAAAACTCAGAATGGGATATCCTTAAGTTGCAACAGGTGTTCAACAACCATCCTATTGTACAAAAGGTTCAAGGCATCACGATACTGATTCCCGAAACAAACAACTCTTTCTATTGGGGTTAAATAGCTTAGTTAACTTCACTACCAAATCAGCCACATGGGTAGCCCATGGCATTCAACCCCATGATTCATTAACATGGCCATATAAATGGATTTGGAATATTGATGCCATGTCGAAAATAATTTTTTTTTCTATGGCAACTTTACCATAAGCCTTACCTGTAAAGGGTATTCTGCTAAGAAGGGGGTTTAATATCAATCCAATGCGCCTCCTCTATTTCGGAGACTTAGAGTCTTCATAGCATCTTTTTAAAGATTGTCAAATAGTCAAAAAAGTCTGGGAATTAGGAGCAAAACATCACTGATTTCTATTTAATTTTTTTACCCCCAGGATGTTGTGATCTATCACAATGTCTTGATAAGATTCAATGCTCCCGCAACCCAAAGTTGCAATGAAAATTCTCATTTCTCCTATGGAATATCTGGACGTCTAGGAATGCAACGATTTTCTAGAATGAAAATTTTAATTTGAATGAATGCGTAATTCGGGCAAAAAAAGATTATGACGAATAGATAATCCGAACTTGCATGTCGGTTGATAACCATTCTAGGGGGTCTTCTTCTCCCCCTACCACCACAAATCATCTAGTGAGGTGGCATCCCCCCTCCCCCCAACACCAGGATTCATCAAACTCAATTTTGATAGATCTCTCATCAATTCATCAGCAGCAGGAGGCTTTATCATTTGGGATTGGGCGGTAAAACTTATTAAGGCAAGGCCGACCTACTATGGCAGTACTTCTATTTTAGTGGCAGAAGCTAGAGCCCTACGTCATGGACTATTTGTAGCTACTTAGGTAGGGTTCAACAACATAGTAATTGAAGGAGACAACAAATATTCAAGTGTTACAAGGGAAGACTCAAATTCCTTGACATATATCTAATATCATTGAAGATATTCACATATGGCGGAATCAAGGTACTCAACTTTCCATCAATCATATTTTTAGAGGAGCACATATGGCAATGGATTGACACTCAAAATTTGGGCATTCCACTATAGCATCATTTTCCTTAGATATATGCTTTTCTCCATCTCTTAAGGCTATTCTAGCAGAAGATGTAGTTGGGCGTACTCTTGTGAAAAGAAGTGCTTAACATCATTTATGATTTATTTACCCTTGTAAAAAAAAGTCTCAATGAAAGGTCGCATTTCACTTTTTTTTCTCTTTCTCTGTGTGTGTGTGTGCTGGGGGTGGGGATGCAGGAGTTATATCGTGACTCTGGAACTATAATCTACAATTAAGTGTCTGCTTGAGAAGAAGATTTTTGGGGAACTATGTAAAATAGGGGAGGTATGAGGGGGAACACATTCTTTTTTGTATTGTAGTGTCCCGTGTGGAGCATGTCAAAACTTGAGACACTCTGACATAATTTCAATCTCAGTGAACTGGGATTTGGTTCTGTGTGGCCTTTGGGAGCAGTTTGAGATAACTTTGGTATGTAAATAAAGATCTAACCAATAAGGATATAACTTGGTAAAGGCAAATCCATCACCAATCCTAGAGACCCACTAATAAGTTGATTAAAGGTTAACCCATCCTCAACCTATCTAAATGATCTTCTCAACTTACCACCAAGGATACTTGGATAAAGAGATGGAGATTTTTGGAGCCAAGTAATATGCTTTTCATTCATTCACTCCAACTTTTGTTCTATCAAATGGATTACAATGCTTTACAATTTAGAGGGGAAAGGGGATTAACTCCTAGCAAACAAAAAACAAAGCATTAAATCCAACAAAAAAAGACCACAACTAGGAACTGCTGACTCTAGGTACCCTCAGATTTGATGAATTAATTTTTATGACCCTAATATTTTTGAGTTTATTTTTAAGTACATTCACTTATAAATTTCCTACAATTAGTCCTAAAATTACAAAAATACCATTACTATTGTCCCTTCTGTTTTTGTTTTCTTTTAAAGTAAAAACCCCCAGAAAATACCTTTCCGCTATTGGATAGTCTATCGGTAGTGTCGTGGGTACTTCAAGAGAGGGGTTGAGTTTTTTTATAAAAAAAAACCAAAAAGGATAATAGTCAAGATATTTTTGTAATTTCAAGGCCGAAGTATAAGGAATTTATAAATGAAGATACTTAAAAATAAACTAAAAAATATTAGGGTCATAAAAATTAATTCATCAAATCTCAAGGTACCTAAAAGTCAGCAATTCGCACAACTAGAGTAACCTTGTTATAGGTTCTTTGCATTGTTTGATAGCATAATATCTATTTGCTAAAGACAATTGAAACTAGACTTGGTAAATGGGCAATTCGGTTCTACTATGTGTGGGTGGGATGGCCACAAATGGGCATTTCAGGCTAACGACTTTTCCATTAGATTTGGTTTGGATTTGGGTCAAGTGATTTTCGTTTTGGGTCGATCTTAGGTCAAGTAACAGTAATATTTAGTCTAGAAATAAGTTTATCTTGCCAAAAAGAAATTTCGGCTAGGGTTCGAATCAATTCTATTTTGGGGTCAACTTCTAGGCAAGCCTACTTCGAATGTCAGATCGTGTATTGATATAGATAATTTGGTTTGAATTTCGAATCTTAGGCTAGTTTTGCGTTAATCCTATTAGAGAATGGGTCATGGTACTACAATAACAACCGCTAAATTTTTTTAAAAGCCCAACTCAGATTCGAATTGGGCTGATTAAGGAGAAGTACATGGAGCATGCTTAAGGCTAGCTCATTAGCTCCTCGAGGGTTAGTTTCCCAGTTTCAAACGAAACTATGAGAGTTCAAAGGAATGCGCCCAACGAGCATATATGTCTTTCTTTCTTCGTTGAGACATGCAAAGCACAAAGACTTTTATTCTTTTTTATTCCTCCTTTCCAGATGCCCCGTTACTTTTCTTATAAGAACAATAACCACCCAAGATGGAACTATTAAGTAAGTTATATAGTTGTATCTGAATATAATAGAGATTTGTTTGTTTTGATATGAACGAAATGCAAAGACTCGATATTTAAGCATAACATTAATGTCAATCACAAGGAAAAAAGAAGTTTCCAATTTTAGTTTATGATGGAGAAGATAATTTTGAGTGGAAAAGATAATTCTTCATTATTTTTTGAGTCGTTTTTTTGAGTCGTATTATTTTGGACTTCTAGATAATTGATATTTAATATGAATATTAGGCTATTACGATAAATTTATAGGAATTTATATAAATATATTAATGCAAATTTTCAATTAATAAGTTAGCCAAACAAAAAGTCACCTTGTTTTCTCTCTCGCTCTCTTCCGTGCCTCCTTAATCTCTGTTTGAACAAAGGGTAGAGATGGAACAAGGTGAAAAAGAGACAGGAAGGTAATGGAGGAAAGAAAAAAGGATGGGATGATATGTGACTTATATTCACCTTTTTTGGAGTATTCTAGTAAGAGGATGGAGTGAAAAGGGGAGGATTATTAATAATTTTCCTTCACCCTCATTCAACTATCATCCTTAATTTTGAGTGTGAATAAAAAATGGAGGGCCACTAAGCCCTGTGTGATACTGTTTCACACAAAAAAATAAGAGGTAATTGTGCAAACATTTATTTTTTTAAAAAAAACTATCATGTAGTCTGTTTTTCTATGCCGTTTCCCAATAAACTTTTCCCAATAAACTGTTGTGATATGGTCTTACACAAGGATTAGTGATGGAGACAATAGGGATGGATTGAAATGGAATATACCCCTCCCCTCCCCTCACTTAATTTTCCCATACAAGGGATATAAGTGTTACTCGTTCCTCATCCAAATAGAGGGAAGTCTCTCTTCTGGTCAATACTAAGCAAATTCGTTTTAGTCTCCTTAAGGTTTGAACCACTTAGTCCAGCAGCAACCCCTCCTCCCAAAAAAAGAAAAAGAAAAAATGATGCTTGGTGATCATGCAACGCTGACAAGGCTTGTTTGTGACAAGGCTTGTTTGAGATAAAGATAGAAAGATTTTGAGGCATAGTTTTCATGGCTCAAACGGGGTGCAAAAAGCTTCACCGTCATTTGCAGTGGCGAATCCAGAAAGTAATTCAAGCGGGGTCGGGTTCAAACGATTCAGTAGCGAATTTTTTGAAATATCTTTGTATTTTCAATTAGACAAAAAAGATTTAATCAAGCAAGCGAAGGATACTTAATAATTCTAACTAATCAGAAGAGAATAGTCGAAGTGAACAACACATACAATTACAATTGACAAATAATTTACAGTCAATTTTATCAAATGATTTCAACAATTGAAACTAATCTAACTATCTAAATAATCTAAAGGGTAAAGAATTAAAAATTTGACAAAGAAAAACGAAAATTAAAACTATCTAGAGTTTTAGGGTTTGTACCTTCAACGTTCAAATCGATGAGGGGAAGGGGAGAGTCTCGCAAAATTTAGTCAAAACTTGGGCCAAAAAAAAGGAGAGAGAGAGAGAGAGAGCTTGTGATTGTAAATGCCAATAGCAAGATTCAAATCTAGAACAAAGAGAGGAATGCTCAGTTAGAGTTCTATGCCCACTCTACCACCATAGCAACCTTGTTTTGATGCAACTAGTTCATCACAAATTATATATATATGTTATTTCTTTTTTTTTTTTCAACTTAACTAACAGATGTTAATCTGAAACTTGTGCCAAAAAATACAAAGAGATAGTTTGTGAATACATATGCCAGCAGCAAGGTTTGCACTTGGGACGCACGTGGAGTGCCAACTAGACCTGGCAAAACTGACCCGAGACCCGAAACCCGAACCGAACGATCCGAATTCATACCCGAACTGACACCCGAAATAGGATGAACCGATTTGGACCCGAACACCCGAAGTAAACCGATCCGTAACCGAACGAAACCCGAATTATAACGCGACCCGAAATTACCCACACCCGTAATGACCCGACCCAATTCAAACCCGAATCGAAGTGACCCCAACTGAAGTGAACCGAAAATGGACAACCCGAACCCGACCCGAACCGTACCCGTTTTAAAACCGACCCGATTCCTACCCGACTCAATTTGACCCAAATTAAACCCGAACTCGAGTGTATTCAACCCGAATATAACCCGAACTGAAGCATACTCATAAATCATAACCAGTCAACCCAAAACTGTTCCTAATCCTGTAAATTTTATTGTTAAGGCCTAGAAGAAAAGATTCTATCGCAAATTCCCAATTTAGCACAAGTTTGATTAAAATCTATAACTATAGTACATAACTCATTAAAACCTTTAACCAAGTACGTAAAATGTAATACTTTTGTTATATTTCAACCTATTGCTTGTTGCCTTATTGGCTTGTTGCTACCCCGTAAATTGCTAATCCAATAAATTGTTAATCATTACAGTAACTCAATATTTGTAAATCTAGCTTGGTTGAAACATAAATAATGATCCACATTACAATGCCAAACTCAACGGGCCACCCACCCAGAGACATGGGGTTGACATTCCCCAAACTATGATATTAGTGCCACATGCAAATTCTTAGTTCATCTATTACAAATGCAACGCCAATCAAAAATAAAGTTTACATCAAATGTAAAAGTTCACATGATGATCATTCATCATCTCCTGAGTCACATATCTAAACGTTAATGAAGTTCACACAAATTACAATAATAAGAGGAAGACAACACGATTGGATCTCCAAATCTGAACAAGTAAAAGAAGCAACAATCTCAATGGTCTTCTAAACCTGGAAACTGAGACAATAGAAAATATTCACATATAACATCGCAATAATCAGACTTGAAAAATTAAAAAAGATTAGAGCAACTACCTTGCATGTCGCATCAAATCCATCCAAGAAACCTAATCCAAGGTCCTATCAAGATTTTAAAAATTCTAAAATAGTACAAACCCATGAGAGAAACCCAAAAACTAGGGACATAGAGTGAATTAACTAATCAAGTACTAAAGTAAGTGATCAATTACCTTGGCCATCATTTAAGCCGATGGAAAAATCTAATACCTTTAGCACTTGACCAATCCACATTTGATCCAATGAATTCTTCTTCTTCTTCTTGCGCTAAAGTGAAACAAAATGCACAACAAAAATTCACAAAAAGTGGAAAAAAAGATAAATATAAACAAATAAAAAAGAAGATACTAAATACTTACATTGGAAGCCATATAACCAAGTCCGGGTTGTTATCAATGTTTCGACATTCTCAGGAATATAAGAGCTTCTCCACTTATTTAAAATCCTACGTCCAATGCTAAAGGTTGATTTCGAAGCAACAGTAGTGAGTTGGACGCTCAAAACATTCCTAGCTAGATGAGAGAGTTCACCATACTTCTCTTGATTAGTTTTTCAAAACTCTAAAACATCCAAATCCACTTTACGTTTAATTTTGGGATCCTCCAAATAAGTATCAAGTATTGATTTTTCACTTCCACTTGAGTACTTGCTATCATTCTCATCAAATTCCTACAAAATATAAAATTACACTTAATACATAGAAATTAAAAAAACATTTATATCACCTTAATATCAATTCAACGTGGGGGAAAATAACTTGATTGATCTCACTATGTTGTCCTTAAAAAAAAAGAATAAGATAGTGTAGAGTTATAGAAAACATACCGCTAAATAGTCAAATTTTGCGCTTGCAGTTTCCAATTCTTGAACTTGATCCACCAATGTGTGATGATGGTGTTGATGATACAATAGGAGTTGGAGGAGTAGTGCTTTGGGTATACTCTCTAAGAAGCATCTCCAACTTGAATTGTATATCACTCACTTTTCTGATTGCCATTTCCTTCTTTTCATAAAATTTCTCATAACAATACTTGATAAACACCAACTTACATCGAGGATCAAGAATTGT
>JACYFF010031959.1:89039736-89065555 GCA_017589665.1 Selenicereus undatus
ACACACACACACACAGACGTATAAACTATAAGTATTAACGTACGAATTAAAACAAGAATATAGAATAAAGAAGCTTGTCTAATTAAACGGATTTTATCTTTTAAATATAATTTAAGATTAGAATTGAACACATTCAAAAATAAAAATACACACTGGCGCGAAATTAACTTGACTTAATTTCTACCTAACCCGATTTACACCCGACCCGACATTCACCCGAACATTGAACCGAATCTCATCCGACCCAAATTAGACTCGACCCATACTCGATCCAAACCGGACTGTTGTAGACAGCCCAAAACAGACCCGACCCGAATTTCACCCGAACCGAACCTATACCCGACCCGAACATCATTGACCCGAAAATGACCCAAACCCGAATCCGAACATAGTTAACCCGAAAGTGAACCGACCCGAACTATGACCCGACCCGTACCCGACCTGAACGACCCATTTGCCAGGTCTAGTGCCAGCCGAAGTTCCATACCCGTGCCACCATCAGAGCAATCTTCCTTTGATGCAATTGAGCAGATCGCAAATTATATATATACATTATATATTTTTTTTAACTTGAATAACAGAATCTTTTTTTTAAAGCCGGGTCGGTTGACCCCACGTGACCCCACCATAGCTTCGCCCCTGGTCAAGTGGTAGTTACATACTTACGTATGCTTATGGTCACATGTAACCTTGGAACGCTCTTCATTCATCTATTAACTTCAAGTTGGGTTGCTAAGTTATGCATCCTGGTTAGGGGAAGAGGGGACGTGTGCTAGAGGGGATGTCAAAGATAATAATTTTGTTATTGCTTCCCTCTACATCGAATAAAAAATGCCTCATTTGATTTAAAAAAGAAAAAAAATCTAACCTTCATCTTGAAAAGTCCTAACCTTTATTTACCCAAATAAGGGACTGTCGTAAGTTAAAATTGCTAGTTAGTAATAAATATTAGTTAGTCATAATTGCTAGGTAAAAGGTTTCGGTCCCAATATTGAGGTATGTCACCTTAGTGGTGATGAATAAGGTGATTAATAAAAATTTTAGACTTAAAAATTTTTTCGGACTCTATGTAAGATACTATATGTGGGAGCAGATTTGACAGAGACCGCGAATAATAATATATAGAATTAAGTATAATAGAGGCTTTAAAAATAGAGTAAGTAAATGTGCTTAGAGATTATTGGGGGTGTAGAAAATAAGAAAGAGACAAGATATAAGGATTTTTCTACGACGTTCACCCAACTGAGCTTTAGGGTAGGTCTTTGCCTAAGACCCTTTCTAGAGCTTAGGATTCAAATAATCTACTTTCTGCATGATGCAGATTCAACACGAGTCTTTTCACTCCTTGACTAATATTAGAGTTTTCTTAGAGCACCCTAACAAACTCCACTACCTAACAAGAGTCTCACTGCTCTTTATTAGCCACAGAGTTTCAACCGAGCACTTTGTGATAGTGCAGCCAGAGCACCATGCTCCTTATCTACAATCATAATTTACTTAGAACACCTTGACAAGCTTAACTCTTCGTCACAAGAACCCTACTGGTTCTTTGACTATACGTTAGGAATTTTCTAAGCACTCCTTGACAAACTTGATTTGAACTATCATTGGCTCCATTACAACTTGTGTCTGAAGTGTTCACTCACTTTTGGACATCTCAATCCTTGAGTGCATCCATTCTAAGGTTGACAATACTCACTCACTTGTAAATGATTACAAGAGAGTTCTCTTAAGTCTATTGACTTTACAAGAATTACGAGAGTACAAACATAATTTGAGTGGAACTTAACTATCGAATAAAGGGAACAACACTTAAAAAAATACCAACAATTCAAGTCTATATGACCTCTGGAGACGAGTACTAACCATGAGGATAAGAAAAAGTTGCTTTGGGCTTTTGATCTTTGATTTCAAGGTCATTATTAGTGCCTCGAATGTAATCTTTCGATGTTTGTTTTTTCCTCTTTTGCCTTGGCACATTTTAAATCACATTTGAACTTATTTCCAGACGTGGAATTGTCATTCAATCATGTTCTTGCAACTAGCAGTTGGTATTCTCTCTTTAGAATAAATTCAAGGCTAATGTCCGACTTTTGATAGTGACAACCTATCAACTTGTTATCTGTTGCTTTTACAACATCTTCTTTATTTTGAATTCATATCTTGTTTGGTAAAATTATCCACTTGCTAAGCTCATGAAAATCTTACTTTTTCCATATTAATCATGTTCATCACTTACTAAGATAGAAGTCATATGGATTTTCTCTATGTTGTTGTTGAATATATCTTTGCAAACTTTGGATTATGAAGATCTCCGTTTCAAACGACTTCAAGGTCTTTGAAATTTTTTGGGTCTGATGATTTTCAAGTTTGATCTAACTCTAACATCTTTCAGCTATAATGCAACTCTGACTATGTCATTCTTTGATAATTTTTCACTTTGATGCCTTTTGGTTCTGATATGAATTTGATATCTCTATTCAGAGTAAGCTTGATTCATCACTTTTCCTTTGACTTCTCCTCATGGATATGTTTCCTTTCTTATCATGACCACAGTTGATCTTGATTATTGGATATATCATGATTTCATCATGTCATTGTCTTTAATCTCACAATGAGAACATTATAGTGAGATCAATTGGTCATGGACTAGGCAGAGAATGTGACTTGACTCTCAACATTATATGGAAAATCCTTGTCAAGGTCCATGATCACTATCAATTGTCATATAAGGAAATTATATCATGTATAATCTTGTTTGGCTTCTATAGCTCAATAAATATACCTAATAATATTTTTGTATGAGAAAAAGCTGATAAGCAACTCCTTCACCGCTTTGTTAATTAAGCAATCTCATCAGCATGTTTGAGCCATATATATAAGAAGAAAGAAATGTAGATTACAATTCAACAGGTTACAAACCATTGCAAACTTTTGATTTTGAGTAGGTACAGTTTTTTGGAATGAAATGTAAAAAGCAAAATGAGCGGCCTCTAATGTTATGTTATTTATCTTAAACAATTGAGCTCATTGCCCTTCCTTTTAAGGCCTTGTATATGAGTGTTGAGTGATTTTTTGAGGTGGAAAATTAAAACTAAACTAAGTGAGTGAATGAAAGGGGAAAGGGATACCTCAAGCACTTACGGTTGTCAATCATAGTACTTTAAGGGTCGGTCAACAGGGAAAACGTGTAATTAAGGCCATTTAAAATTAAATGCTTAAACTAATTAACTAAACTAAGTGATGTTATTTAAATCAATTTAACAACCTAATTCAACTAAACTCATCTAATCCTAATTCATTAAACATTAAAAGTACCTAATTAGCTAAAACCTAAACTAAACCTCATATTGATTATCCAAATTAAACCAAACCAAAACTGAAATTAATCATGATTTAAAACTAACATCCTAATTACTTTATTAATACGAAATTAAACTAAGGTACTTAATCAAACTAATTAAACTATAAGGGAGGGGGACGGAATTATCAAAATCAAAAATGAGAACAGAACACGAACAGCAGCAGCAAAAACAGGGGAAGGGGAAGGAACAGAATCGAAGGCAAGCATCGACCCAAAACAGAGCACCAAGAGCAGACAAGCAAACAACAGTAGGGGAAGGGAAACTAAATTAAGCAACCTGAAAGCAAACGAAAGCAAGAAGTAAACTTACCCTCGATGAACACCAAAACATAGCCATCCGAATAAACCAAAAACAGAGGAGAAGGGGATCGAATTTGAAGCAATAGTGAACGCAATAAGCCCAGAATCAAATCGAAAACTTAATTACAACAAAGGAATCTCGAAATTGCAATGAATTCAACCATAAACTGAATCTAAAACCTAACCCTAATTTCTGAAATTCGAAAGCAAGAGAGCAAAATTTAAACTCGAAATTTCTGAGATTCGAATACGAAAATGCAATTAACAACGAAATTGAACGAAATTAAACAAAATTAAACCTAATCTACTCCTAATTTCTAACCCTAATTTACCTAAAACTCCAACTTTTCTTCAATGGCGTCACTGCTCCCTTTTATACTCGAACCTTCTTCAACCTTGACCGTCGATCGCATGGGTGTCGTGGATGGAGGAGATAGAACCCACCGAAGATGGGTACGTGGTGGTAGCAGCGTGGTTGACGGTAGTGGGATGGGTTGGTGTGTTTCGGTTTTGAGGAAAACCGTGGGTAGAGGGTGTAGGGGTTTGAGGAATTCGGTGGGCTTGGATGTGGATGTGCTGGAAGAGAGAGAGTGATGACGAGGTAGAGAGAGAAGGGGGAAGGAGATGGGCATGGCGATGAAGGTTCTGGGTTTCTAGGGTTGGGTATCGGGGAAACGAAGAAGAAGAAGACGCGAGAAGAAGAAAGCAGACGCGAGAAAGGGGAGGGGGGTGTTTTAAGTGAGAACCGGTTCACGCGAACCGGTTTACTGAACCGGACCGGTCCAGCTGAACCGACCGGTCCGGTTCACTGGACCGGTCTGGTTTAAAATTTTTTTTTTCCTTCTTCTTTCTTTGGCCGGTTTTTATCGATTTTTGGCCCAAGTCTTCAACCTCTGATAATTCTTTTATTTTTCTCGCTTTTTCCGCCATTTAAGCCCATTTTTCGCATTTATTCAAAATCTGCAAAATAAAATAAAATCAATTAAAAACCCTAAAAATATTATTAAAACGAGCCTAAAACCGGTGTAAAAGTACCTTAAAAATATCACATTTTTAGATCCAACAAATACTCCCACACCAAGATTTTGCTCGTCCTCGAGTAAAATAAACTAAGCTAACTCAAAGAAAATGAAAAATAAGGAAAAGAAAATCCTAACTCACTGTCGTAGGAATCACGATTGCATTTAGCGTATGCAACAAGCCCTTTAAACCCCTTGAACTCCCAAGTTGACGAGTGAAGTCTCATGAGGGTTTCAAAGTGAAAATACCAACAAAATTATTCCAAAAATAAAAGAAAATCTTTTTTGGTTTTCTCAAAACTGATATGTACAAAATTCGGGAAACATATGCACAATTCCTAATCAGCTAAATCACCCATGTACTCAGTTATCGACCTGTATATACACAAAATGTATATCAAAGCCCTCTACCTCTAAATGACATCAAAACACTGATTTTCACCCCATTGTACATCAAGATTTTGAATCCATTCCAGTGTTTGTGTGCAAGTTTATCATCATCCCCAGGATTCAGATTTACCAGACTCAATCCCACTTAGCCAACACAACTACATTATTCTTATACTGACTTTGGAAGCAAGCTTTCCCAGTAGCAATATCGCCTCAAAGGGTAACACCCAGTAGCACTTGCCTCAAAGGGTCCCAGTGGCGCATGCCTCAAAGGGATACTTGTCATTCCAAATTTTATTCTTTTTCTTTATTTATAATACAATTTTTTTTTCATTTTTTCCCAAAGTAATCATGTCATAAGCTAGTGGGAGAATCATTCATGGAAACCTAAAACCTAAAGACAATGATGAAAGGATAATAAGGACTGGATTACACAACCCGTAATGAGCAACTGGAATTTAGCATCAGGGCTTAGAATATCACATTCGAAGTTTGAGACTTATCATGCACATCCTATTTATATACAAACTAACAACTAAAACACAGGGGATTCACACTGATCAAAAATAGTACAAATGTTCCCAAAAAACAACCAAAAATAATCAAAAATTTGAAAAAAATGGCACCTCACTCCCACACCAAAACTTCACAATGTCCTCATTGGGAGAATCAAGGTGCTAAAAAGCAGGCAAATAAACTATACAACCGAAAAACCTAGAATATATACAACTAGAACACCACCAAAAACAAAAACAAAAACCAAACCAAAAACAAATAAAACCAAAATGAAAATGAAAAACAAAACTAAAATAAAAGAAACACACAAAAATGAAAAAAAAAACCACAACCCTAAAAACTAAAGAAAAGAAAACAAGAATCAAAATCAAAACAAAAATCAAACACACACATGTATTTACAAAAGCAAAACTAAACAAAAATCAAAGACCTACTAAATTGCAAACTAAACAAAAAGAAATCTAAAACAAAATGAAGGAAAACAAAAATGAAACAAAAATGAAAAGAAGATAAAAAAAGAAAATAAAAATGAAAGTCAGATGAAATAAACAAAAATGAAATAAGCAAAAATAATGAAAATAAACAAAAATGAAATAAAAAGGAAAATCCTAATATATACAACTAAATACAAAAAGAAATAAAAGAAATAAAAGAAAAGAAAAGAAGAGTGGAACGATCATACCAGGTTGGATACAGGTTGTACCCAAACTATAACGCTTATGGAGCATCAGCCACTCCATATTAAGCTGAAAAGGTGCAATTCAAATCAAAACACATTAGAGCACGCAACAGCTTATCAAATTCAGAAGCCCAACTCTCAATAGCATAACGACTATGAAACGTAGAGAGTTGGCACCAGATTGAGTACATCCATATAATCAGGAAAGCACAGGTAAGGGCCCGTTTCAACTTATCGAACAGTGGGGCCCACTCAGCAATGAAGTGAACATACTCAAAAATAGCCAGTGATGAGGTCGTAGGCCTAGAAACTGGATCAACATGAACGAACTGTCTAGGCAAAGCAAAGGGTTCAAAATCCACAAGTCCTTTAAGTTCAATATGCATATGAATCTGGTCAAACGTCTCAGTGCTCATGTTCTCAGACTCAATATAATCAGACTTGCAAGATTCAAAACGGAAGTCACTCTGGATGGAATCAAAAGAAAATGTCTCATAATCAGCACGAAAACCATCATTAGAACTTCTATGGATACCAAACTCACCAGAAAAAGATTCATACTCTACAGGCAGAATATTATCATCAAATTCAAACATAGTGAGTTCTGGTATTTCATCATGCATTACAAAGTCATTCTTGAGTCTATCTGTGTTTTTATCATCACGAGTCTGGTCTAAACAAGGAATATCAAACACAAAAGTCTTAGACTCAACAAAAGTAGACTCGGGAGGGTCCAAAGATGCAAGAACAGAGGGAGAACTGCAATATTCAAGAAGGAGGTCAGTTTGGACAGGATCGACAGAAAATGATTCATATTTAGCACAAAAATCTGCCTTCCGACTCATTTTAACATCAAACCCACAAAAAGATTCATATTCGATTTGCAAAATTCTATCATCTGATTCAATTAGAAGGTCAGGCTTGATGGGATCAAAGGAGAATGATTCATATTCAAAATGAGAATCCACATCAAAACCTTCAGTAACATCAAGCTTATATGAAAAAGAGTCATATCCTGCAGAAAGAATACCATCAAAGTCAAACATAGCGGGTGCAGTCACAATCACCTCCTCATGCAACTCCTGTGAAACATTTTTCGATTCATCCAAATCATGAAACTCAACTGCAGGTATGATGCATGTGTCTAACTCACTATCAAAATCAGATTGCTTACCCACTTCTAATTCATGAAAGTCATTCAAAGTAGTGGGTAAGTCAACAGAAACTAGGACATCGTCAGTGACGCCCTTAGGTGAGTTAGGGTAAGGTGCAAGATCTGTCGATAGAGATTGAGGGAGGTCACTTTCTTGTTCTAAACTAGGCAAACACATGTTTTCACTCAAATCAGGCCTAGCAGAATAAGAAGGTTCAAAATCATCAAAAAGACTAACTCCTGGTTTAGGAGATCTTAAACAAGAGTCAGATTCATTACAATTCTCCCTACTTTGATTAAAACATTGAGAATGCTCAGTAATTCTCGCTTTCATAATCTCTATCGTTTTGACAATCAATTCATTAATTCTCTTTTCAAGACTTGCATATTGAGCATCAAAACAGTCACGATATGGACAAGAACAAGCATCATGAGTAGAAGATTTACAATAATCGCACCACACAGGAGGCACAGAAGCATAAGAGGAGTCATGCGAATCTATAAAATGGCATCGGGAGTAAGGATCAGCATAAAAAGCAGACTCAGCATGAGTAGGGTACTTTAAGTTCATTTTAGCTTGTTCAAACTCATAAGTATCCCAAGCTAAATATTCAAAGAAATCCCAAACTTCTTCTTGAGTTTTAGACAACAATCCTAGCAAACCCCCTTGACACATAGTTTCAACATGACCTTTAAATTTAGAATTTAGACCCAAAACAATGACCTCACAAATTTCCCATTTTTCAAAGATTTGAGGCAATTGAGCACGATAATCATTAAGCCTCGAGAAATAGCTCCAAAAAGGTTCGTGCTCAAATTGTGGGAAATTGAAAACTGGCATTTTGAAAATTTTTAAAGTTTTAAAAGTTTTTCAATTTTTTTTTGAATTTTTGGTTTTTCAATTTTTTTTTGGGTTTTTGAAATTTCTACTTTTTTTGGATTTTCAATTTTTCAATTTTTTTTGGGTTTTTGAAATTTCTAATTTTTTTGTAGTTTTTTGTAATTTTCTAATGTTTTTGATTTTTTTTGCATTTTGCATTTTTCATTTTTTTTGGATTTTTGGATTTTTCAAATGTTTTTGGATTTTTTTTGGATCTTTCAAATGTTTTTGGATTTTTTTGGATTTTTTCAAAAAAACGAAAACGATACCAGAACAAGAATTTGAAAATCGATTCGAAACTTAAAGTTACGAAATGACTAACAAGAACTCATTAAGTAAATAACAACTAAACAAAATAATAACACAACTAAACAAGTATGAAAGCAACTAAAAAAACATGACCAAATTTTTCTTCCCCGGCAACGGCGCCAAAATTGTTGAGTGATTTTTTGAGGTGGAAAATTAAAACTAAACTAAGTGAGTGAATGAAAGGGGAAAGGGATACCTCAAGCACTTACGGTTGTCAATCGTAGTACTTTAAGGGTCGGTCCACAGGGAAAACGTGTAATTATGGTCATTTAAAATTAAATGCTTAAACTAATTAACTAAACTAAGTGATGTTATTTAAATCAATTTAACAACCTAATCCAACTAAACTCATCTAATCCTAATTCATTAAACATTAAAAGTACCTAATTAGCTAAAACCTAAACTAAACCTCATATTGATTATTCAAATTAAACCAAACCAAAACTGAAATTAATCATGATTTAAAACCAACATCCTAATTACTTTATTAATACGAAATTAAACTAAGGCACTTAATCAAACTAATTAAACTATAAGGGAGGGGGACGAAATTATCAAAACCGAAAATGAGAACAGAACACGAACAGCAGCAGCAAAAACATGGGAAGGGGAAGGAATAGAATCGAAGGCAAGCATCGACCCAAAACAGAGCACCAAGAGCAGACAAGCAAACAACAGTAGGGGAAGGGAAACTAAATTAAGCAACCTGAAAGCAAACGAAAGCAAGAAGTAAACTTACCCTCGATGAACACCAAAACATAGCCATCTGAATAAACCAAAAACAGAGGAGAAGGGGATCGAATTCGAAGCAATAGTGAACGCAATAAGCCCATAATCAAATCGAAAACTTAGTTACAACCAAGGAATCTCGAAATTGCAATGAATTCAACCATAAACTGAATCTAAAACCTAACCCTAATTTCTGAAATTCGAAAGCAAGAGAACGAAATTTAAACTCGAAATTTCTGAGATTCGAATACGAAAATGCAATTAACAACGAAATTGAACGCAATTAAACCTAATCTAGTCCTAATTTCTAACCCTAATTTACCTAAAACTCCAACTTTTCTTCAATGGCGTCACTGCTCCCTTTTATACTCGAACCTTCTTCAACCTTGACCGTCGATCGCATGGGTGTCGTGGATGGAGGAGATGGAAGCCACCGAAGATGGGTACGTGGTGGTAGCAGCGTGGTTGACGGTAGTGGGATGGGTTGGTGGGTTTCGGTTTTGGGGAAAGCTGTGGGTAGAGGGTGTAGGGGTTTGAGGAATTCGGTGGGCTGGGATGTGGGTGTGCTGGAAGAGAGAGAGTGATGACGAGGTAGAGAGAGAAGGGGGAAGGAGATGGGCATGGCGATGAAGGTTCTGGGTTTCTAGGGTTGGGTATCGGGGAAACGAAGAAGAAGAAGACGCGAGAAGAAGAAAGCAGACGCGAGAAAGGGGAGGGGGTGTTTTAAGTGAGAACCGGTTCACGCGAACCGGTTTGCTGAACCGGACCGGTCCAGCTGAACCGACCGGTCTGGTTTTAAATTTTTTTTCCTTCTTTTTTCTTTGGCCGGTTTTTATCGATTTTTGGCCCAAGTCTTCAACCTCCGACAATTCTTTTATTTTTCTCGCTTTTTCCGCCATTTAAGCCCATTTTTTGCATTTATTCAAAATCTGCAAAATAAAATAAAATCAATTAAAAACACTGAAAATATTATTAAAACGAGCCTAAAACCGGTGTAAAAGTACCTTAAAAATATCACTTTTTTAGCTCAAACAATGAGTTAGTTCTCTTTGTGGTAATGAAATGAAACATCTCTTACCGAACAAAGTCCCAATTTTTTACATTTCTGAAAATTTTTGTAATCACTTGGCAGGTATGCCAATTAATTGTCCTATAACTCTTTCCTATAAATTTACTCTCCAGTTTTTGAGACACTTTAGATTTTTATTTTTCATGCTTTTAGTGCGCGTTTTTATTAGGGGTTAGTAGGACCGGGTATTCACTTGGATTTTTAGGAATAAAAACCAAATCCAATTGGAATCGGGTCCTAGAATTTGGACATGGACCAATTGCGGGTACCCATTTCCTATGTAATGTTTTTTTAATTTTTTTCTCAAGGGAGAAAGACGGATTGAATGAAGTTAAGAGCTCATATCTGAGGTCAAATTCCTAAAAACCAAATTATAAGGCTAAATCAAATATGCAATAAGCAGTAAAGAAGATTCACGTAATAACTAAGAGAATTAGGGACAATGTTATTCAGAAACCCACAAGTCAAGATTAAAAAACGAATAAGGAACCTAAACATTATTTTAATTCACTTGAAATAGAGAGAGAAACAGAGGACAATTGTCAAAAAAATACAAAAGCAAATACAAAGTAAGCAACAAGGCTCATAAGAAGAAGAATTAAAGCTTGAAGTAAGAAATTCATTGGCGGTGGAGATTCATTAGGAGAAAGTCGGGGATAAGCTGAAAGCAGAAAAAAGAACGAAAGTGCAACTCATGACATGGTAGTACGGTTACGTATAGAATGAGTGGCATACATGAGGTTCCAGTTTAGTTCAATACCTAAGCAACCTTTTTATAGGCGATACAAACCCTGACAATCATAATCGTTTAATTCTCTGTTTCCATAATGGAGCCTATAATGACCCCCGGTGTGCATTATTGTATGATTTGCAGTTCTTCCTAAGCATATTTGACCCATTCTACTTACAACTCAGTCATCCCTATGTTCATATTTTTACTATCACCTACATTAACTCCTTGCTTCTATAAGAGCACTATTTATTTATTGTTTGCAAGGCTTTTAGTTGCTTCAGACCCAGTCATTGAGCGCCCTTTCAGCAATTAAATGGATTCATATTGTTCGTGTTTCTATAGCACCGTAACATCATGTTGGCTTACTACTCTATGGCCGTGACTACATGTCGTTACTTAGGTTATTTTGGCAATCCTTTCTTTACCAGTACAGCCTATCTTATTAATGATAAACAATGATTTGTGCTATTTCAATCTGCCAGCAATTTCGGAATATATATGCCGACCCAAGACTTCCATTTACTGTAGAATGTGTTATTGATGGATGTTGATGCCATCATTTTCAGTAATAAGACTGACTTCTTCATCTTGACGTATTGGCCTTTCAAACACCAGACAAATAAAATTTCTCTTCTGGTGGTGTTGACCCTCATATTCATCATTGTACTTACCTATGGGTACCGTATGACTTTTCAAATGCCTCTTTAGTAATCTGTTAGATTTCTTCACCTTCAGTACTGAATACACCCTCTCAACTTCATAACATCGTTCATTTATTTTACTATCATGACTACCATGAATAAACTGCGTGTCTTGTATATCCAAGTCATTTATATGCCTTACCTCTTTCATTACGAATCTTCATCCTTTTATTTATTCAGCTTACATGCCAGTCCTTTATAACCAATAAAGAAATATATTTGCAAGAGTTCATGATGTGGTTACTTCTCTTTACACTTTAGATTGTCCCCCTGTTATTTAAATTTACTGAGACCAGTAGGCAGTTGAATATGTTATCTTTTGTAAATATGCCTCTATTAGAAGTGTCGAAACCATATTCACTGGGCATTCAATCCAGTTTTATAGGCAGACCTTGTTATCATTATGGGGATGAACTGATTATGTACTTATAGAAGATGGCTTGTAAAGATCTTAAGGTTAGCTTGAGGAATGAGGGAAGACTAGACGTGTGTTTCTATAGACCCAGGGAAGAAAAATCCTATTTCTGCCCTAAGTATACCGTGGAAGCAAGTGAGTTATCGTGTCAGTAATACATTGAATATTGGTCATATTCAACCACACTTGGTATATACATATCCATAATTATAGTTAGTGAATTTAAAAATGTTTCATCTGAGGACTTTCAGGACTGTTTCCCCCTAAGAAACATTGATTTTCAGATCAACCTAGTTCAAGGTGCTCAATCCATTTTCAGAGCCCCTATCATATGACCCCCAGTAGAGTTCAAAGAACTAAAAATTTAGTAAGATGTGTTGTTACCGAAGGGAGTCATTTAACCAAGTGTGTCACCGTGGGAAACCCTAGTTTTATATGTGTGAAGAAGGAGGGTAGAACCTTATGGTTGTGTACAGCGTACGGAGAGTTGAACAAGATCACTATCAAAAACAAGTTCCCTATGCCTTGAATGAATGATTTATGGGACTAACTGCCAACACCAGAAGTCTTTTTCAGGAATAATTTGAGGTTGGGATGTCACATCTAAACCATGCTACCACAGTTTATCTTTTGTAAGAATGCCCTTTTATAGTAATTCTTGTAATTATTTACTTGTCTTATCTTCAAAACTTGATACTATCTAATATTGTTTAATCTCCCTTACATTTCAACCCGATATTTTCTATTAGCATGATCTTCCGTGTCTTTGCAAACCCATTGTTAAATGTGCAATATATTTTTGTTCGACCTTATATGGTTGTCAACATTCTAGTGCTCTCGGCCTTCACCATCTTTATTTCATGATCATGAGTTGTAGTTCATTCCGTTGAGAGCCGATTCACACATCTACCTTACATCTCATTTATTCATAATGACAAGCTTGTATAACTTGTTTTGAATTTATAATGTAATTCAACTCTTAGTGGTGTGGGTGATTGCGATTGTCATAATCCTCGTACTCTCCTTATTTTTAACTTCAACTCCTACGCATATATCTTACATGCTAATGAGTAAATTCCAACTTTTCTGTTCACTCTTATTGCTGGACTTGAATTGGTTTCATATGAGCAAAGACACGTTTCTAATGTCACTTGTTCAATCTATTTACTTATCCATTGGTACTTTGCTCGTCCAATCTATCCATTGCACTTTACCGAATCAATTTATTGCTCTATTTATTGTACTTGTAATTCTCACACCTATATCCTATATCCTCATAAGTAAACTTTAGTAATCCTTATTTATTCTTATTACCGTACTTGACTTGGCTCCATATGTGCAAGGGCATGTTTCCATTGTAGCCTATGCAATCCATTTATCTATTCATTAGACCTTGCTTGTTCAACCTATTTATTTATCTAGTGTACCTTGTTTATCTAATCTATTTCTCTATTTATCGTATTTTGTTTGGCCACTCCGTCAATTGCATTTATCCTGTCAATGGTATCTAGAAAGTCACCCTGTTGGAACTCCATTGCTAACCATTTTGTTTCTAAATCATTAGCTAAACTCGAAGGTAACTGGGCTATCTATCTTCTTGAATAACTATGTATCGGATCCTTTATAATCAATATTTATAAACAATGATTCTTGTGGTATAACGGTTCAGAATTCTGGATGCACTCATGGTTATCTTTATTCTAACCACCCCATGATAATCTCTCCTTTATTAGCCTTTTCTAGTCTCATCGTTCATTTCGTTTGTATGCAAAGATTCGCTCGGCTAACAATCCCATCGCTCTCATTCTTAATCATGGTCATTTCATCACCCATTATCAACTGGGAGCAGATCCTTCAGTAGTCTGATGAGGGGGGATCATGTGATGCATTAAGAATATCAGATGATAACTTTTTGATAAAGGCATAATCTCAAACAATGTCTAGCCGTATTAGAGTCAGTCAGAGGAAACATCGAGAGCAATGAGACAGTTCAAGTGCATGCTAAAGTGACACAAGGGCTACACAAGAGTCATATGGTCCTATTGACCAAAGAAGGAGACAATTAAAATTTAGATGAGATATAAAGTATTCCAAAGGGTTTCTCATGACAAGTGTGTCAGGAGACTGGATATCAGAGATAATTGAGTTCATTGAAGCTAATGTGTAAGAAGTATCTGGATCTACTACTGAAACATGGGATTAAGCAGTTATACAATACGCAGACAACTTTTACCCCATAGCTTGTCGACTAGGTCTGCCTATATAACTCAAAGACCTGCATAACCTGTTTCTTACCTCATAACTTAGGCAGTACATTCCAGATCGTGACCATGCTATAGTATCTGAACCCATCAAAATTACTGGAGATCTAGTGTATGAAGAGCGACTAATCCAAATACTAGATTACAGGACTAAGTAGCTGCGCAACAAGCAGATTATGCTAGTCAAGGCGCTATGGACAAACCATACCTCCCAAGAAGCCACTTGGGAGACCGAGGATGATATGCCAGCCAAGTATCCACATCTATTTAAGATAAACTTGCATGTTTTGTCAAAACTCATTAGTTTCGAGGACGAAACTTTTTAAGGGGGGAAGACTGTAATAGCCTGTAACACTCGAGATTTTTATCCCCTATGTTAAGCCGATTTCGCTATTTTATATCGTTATAAGAATTAATATCGATGTGCCTGCTTAAGTGCTGATCTTTATTGGAATGAATATTGTTATTATTTTTATTGTCATTAAGGATTATTATTGGGTACTACATGGAGTAGATTCCTGAGTACGACTGGACTGTCGAACCTTGAGAATTAGAGACAATGTTAATCAGAAACCCACAAGCCAAGATTAAAAAACGAATAAGGAACTTAAAAATTATTTTAATTCACTTGAAATAGAGAGAGAAAGAGAGGGCAACTGTCAAAATAATATAAAAGCAAATACAAAGTAAGCAATAAGGCTCATAAAAAGAAGAACTAAAGCTTAAAGGAAGAAATTCATGGCGATCGAGATTCATAAAGAGTAAGTTGGGGATAAATTGAAAGCGGAAAAAAGAACTAAAGCTCAACTCAAGACATGGAAGTAAAGTTACGTACAAAATGAGTGGGATACATCAAGTTCTAGTTTAGTTCAACACCTGAGCAACCTTTCTTATAGGCGATACAAACCCTAACAATCATAATCATTTAATTATGTGTTTCCATAATGGAGCCTATAATGACCCCTGGTGTGCATTACAGTGTGATTTGCAATTCTTCCTAAGTATATTTGATCTGTTCTACTTACAGTTTAGTCATCACTATGTTCATATTTTTACTGACATTTACTTTAACTCTTTGCTTCTGTTCGGGCACTATTCATTTATTGTTTGTAAGGCCTTTGGTTGCTTTAGACCCAGTCATTGAGCGCCCTTTCAGCAATTAAATGGGTCCATATTGTCCGTGTTTCTATAGCACCGTAACATCATGTTGGCTTACTACTCTATGGATGTGATTGCATGTCGTTACTCAAGTTATTTGGGCAATCCTTTCTTTACTAGTACAACCTATCTTATTAATAATAAACAACGATTTGTGCTATTTTCATCTGCAAGTAGTTTCGAAATTTATATGCCTACCCAAGACTTCCATTCACTGCAGAATGTGTTATTGATGGATGCTGATGCCACCATTTTCAGTCATAAGACTAACTCCTTCATCTTAACGTATTGACCTTTCAAACACTAGATTAATAAAATTTCCCTTCTGGTGGTGTTGACCCTCATATTCATAATTTTACTTACCTATGGGTACCACATGACTTTTCAAATGCCTCTTTGGTAATCCGTTAGATTTCTTCACCTTCAGTACTTAATACTCTCTCTCAACTTCATAACATCATTCATTTACTTTATTATCATGACTATCATGAATAAACCGCATGTCTTGTATATGCAAGTCATTTATATGCCTTACCTCTTTCATTACGAATCTTCGTCCTTTTATTCATTCAGCTTACATGCCAGTCCTTTATAACCAATAAAGAAATATATTTGCAAGAGTTCATGGTCTGGTTACTTCTCTTTACACTTTAGATTGTCCCCCTGTTATTTAAATTTACCGAGACCAGTAGGCAGTTGAATATGTTATCTTTTATAAATGTGCCTCTATTAAGATTGTCGAAACCATATTAATTGGGCATTCAATCCAGTTTTATAGGCAGACGTTGTTATCATTATGGGGATGAACTGATTATGTACTTATAGAAGATGACTTGTAAAGATCTTAAGGTTAGCTTAAGGAATGAGGAAAGACTAGAGGTGTTTTTCTATGGACTGAGGGAAGAAAAACCCCTTTCTCACCCTAATTACACCGTGCAAGCAAGTGAGTTGTCGTGTTAGTAATGCATTGAATATTAGTAATATGCAACCACACTGGTATATACATATCCATAATTACAGTTTGTGAATTTAAAGATGTTTCATATGAGGACTTTTAGGACTATTTTCCCCTAAGAAACATTCATTTTCAGATCAACGTAGTTCACGGTGCTCAATCCATTTTCAGAGCCCCTATCATGTGACCCCCAGCAGAGTTCAAAGAACTAAAGATTTAGTAAGAAGAGTAGTTACTGAAGGGAGTTATTTAACCAAGTGTGTCACTGTGGGAAACCCTAGGTTTATATGTGTGAAGAATGAAGGCATAACCTTATGGTTGATTACAACGTGCAGAGAGTTGAACAAGATCACTATCAAAAACAAGTTCCCTATACCTTGAATAATGATTTATGGGACTAATTGCCAACAATAGAAGTCTTTTTCAGGAATGATTTGAGGTTCGGATATCACACCTAAACCATGCAACCACAGTTTATCTTTTGTAAGAATGACCTTTTATAGTAATTCTTGTAATTATTTGCTTGTCTCATCTTCAAAACTTGATACTATCTAATATTATTTAATCTCCCTTGCATTTCAACCCGATATTTCCTATTAGCATGATCTTCCACGGCTTTGCAAACCCATTCTTAAATGTGCAATATATTTTTGTTCGACCTCATATGGTTGTCAACATTCCCGTGCCCTCGACCTTCACCATCTTTATTTCATGATCATGAGTTGTAGTTCATTCCGTTAAGAGCCGATTCACACATCTACCTTACATTTCATTTATTCATAATGATAAGCTCATATAACTTGTTCTGAATTTATAATGTAATTCAACTCTTATTGGTGTGGGTGATTACGATTGTCATAATCCCCTTAGTCTCCTTATTTTTAACTTCAACTCCCATACATATATCTTACATGCTCATAAGTGAACTCTAGCTTTTATGTGCAATCTTATTACTGGAGTTGAATTGGTTTCATATGAGCAAAGGCATGTTTCTAATGTCACTTGTTCAATCTATTTACTTATCCATTGGTACTTTTCTCATCCAATCTATTGATCTATCCATTGCACTTTACTGATTCAATCTATTGATCTATTTATTGCACTTGCAATTCTCACACCTATATTTATTGCACTTGCAATTCTCACACCTGTATTTATTACACTTGCAATTCTCACACCTATATCTTATATCTTCATAAGTGAACTTCAGTAATCCTTATTTAATCTTATTGCCGTACTTGACTTGGCTCCATATGAGCAAAGGCATGTTTCCACAGCCTATGCAATCCATTTATCTATTCATTAGACCTTGCTTGTTCAAGCTATTTATTTATCCAGTGTACCTTGTTTATCCAATCTATTTCTCTATTTATTTTATTTTGTTTGGCCACCCCCTCGATTGCATTTATCTTGTCAATGGTATCTAGAAAGTCACCATGTTGGAACTCCATTGCTGGCCTTTTTGTTTTTAAATCATCAGCTAAACTCAAAGGTAACCGGGCTATCTATCTTCTTGAATAACTATGTATTGGATCCTTTATAATTTATATTTATAAACCATGATTCTTGTGGTATTACGGTTTAGAGTTCTGGATGCACTCATGGTTATCTTTATTCTAACTACCCCATGATAATATCTCCTTTATTAGCTTTTTCTAGTCTCATCGTTCATTTCTTTTGTATGCAAAGATTTGCTCGGCTAACAATCCCTTCACTCTCATCCTTAATCACGATCATTTCATCACCCATTATCAACTGGGAGTAGATCCTTGAATAGTTTGATGAGGGGAGATCATGTGATGCATTAAGAATATCAGATGATAACTTTTTGATAAGGGCATAATCTCAAATAATGTCTAGCGGTGTTAGAGTAAGCTAGAAGAAACATCGAGAATAATGAGACAGTTCAAGTACATGCTAAAGTGACATAAGGACTACACAAGAGTCATATGGTCATATTGACCAAAGAAGGAGACAATTAAAGTTCAGATGAGATATAAAGTATTTCAAAGGGCTTCTCTATACAAGGGTGTCAAGAGACTGGATATCGGAGATAATTGAGTTCATTGAAGCTAATGTGTGAGAAGTATCTGGATCTACTACTGAAACATGGGATTAAGCAGTTATATAATACGTAGACACCTTTAACCCCATAACTTGTCCACTAGGTCTACCTATATAACTCAAGGACGTGCATAACATGTTTCTTACCTCATAACTCAGGCAGTACATTCCAGATCCTGACCACGCTATAGTATCTGAACCAATCAAAGTTACTGGAGATCAAGAGTATGAAGAGCGACCAATCCAAATACTAGATGGCAGGATTAAGCAGCTGCGCAACAAGTAGATACCGCTAGTCAAGGCGCTATGGAAAAATCATACCTCCCAAGAAACCACTTGGGAGACCGAGGATGATATGCAGGCCATGTACCCATATCTATTTAAGATAAACTTGCATGTTTTGTCAAAGCTCATAAGTTTCGAGGACGAAACTCTTTAAGGGGGAAAGGCTGTAATAGGCTAACCCTAAATCATGTTTATTTGTTGAATTAAATTATGTTATTATTTTTTCACATTTATTTATCTCATTTAATCGTCTCGGTTGGGAGAATTAATTTTGGGCCCTACTTTGCAATTCGGGTTTTCATTATTGCAAAGTTTCGAGTGAATCGATAGTAGACCCTAAATAAATAAGATTTAAGAGATTAAATTATTTTTCATATTGATCCGAAAATTTAATTTCGGGCCACGGAAAATTCAATCGCGTAAAGTGTATTTCTTTTTGGGCCCGGCGAGTTACTACCCATTTGCTTAGCTAATTAACCTCAATTATACCTAATTATCATTAGTAAAAAGGTGCTTTTTGATGGTTAAAAACTCAGCCAAGTATTAGCTAAGTCATTCTCCACTAAGCAAAACTCACAAAATATCAAGACGTACTCTCTCCCCCTCTCCACCATCCTACACAACCCTCTCCTTTTTGCTGCTGTATTTGCTGGTTTTTAGCCACTTACTACCCCCTTTCGGCCACCAGGAGGCCGCCATCGGACCACCAAAACCACCACCAGCGACCCGTCTCACTTCTTCAAGCTTCAAACATCTCTAACTTCCCTTGTTTGAAGCTTAAAGTAAGTAAACCCTAACCTTGTGGTTTTTTTATTTTATTTGTTATTTTGTGATCTTTGATATTGGTAATGAATATCATGGTGTTGGTATTGATTTTAGAGAATTTTAAGTGCAAATTCAAGTGAGACATAAGCTAGGGTTATGAGAATTATGCATAGTTTAAATGATGTTTGTCAACAAGCATGTCATGTGTGTGTTTTAGATTTGAAAATGAATGTTGGATGATTGTTAAGTAAAAATTGTGGACTATGGCTATCTAAAGTGATGTTGAGGGTCACCCCATGTTTTGGTAATTTCAACAAGTGATTTTAGAGGGTAATTATGTGAAAAAGGAAGATAATAAAGTAGATAGCAAGCTGTGAAGGGCCCGAAAACAGGGGTCTGTTCCGAAAAAAACTGGTAATTCGTGGCTAGTTGAAAAATTATGAATTTTGGTGGGGATATAGATTAATGAGTTATATTTCAAATGGATTTTGAATGACCTTAATCCGAGTTTTGTGCAAGAAGCTATGGCCGTTTTACTCCTACTGCGCAGACCGGACCAAAACTGCGCAGGGTGGTATTTTAGCTCAATTTTGGGATTTGTATGGTGGTGATTATGTTATGGGATGTAAACAAAAATGTTGAGGGACTTTTAAATCTTTTCATATTGGGGTTTTATAGCTCAATTGGAGGTCAGGGGTGAAAGTCATGAATTTTTTAAGGTGGACCTTGAATCGGCAACAACTTTTATTGTACTTAGAAACTTTTTTTGGTTGGAAAACTAAGTGGTATGACATACGCAACAAAATTGGAGAAGTGGGGACATTGATAACTCAATATTAGTATTTGTTGGCCCAAATTGGTGTGTTTAAAATTATTCTAAACCGACCACCACTCCAATTGCCCTCAAACCTTTATTATCCATCCCAGAAATATCCAAAATTCGTGATGAATTTATAACCATCATAGTCTTTCTTTTGTGATTCCAATTATTCTACTTTGATCAATTTTACTCCATAATATTTCACTTTGAGTTAAATTACCCTAATTCATTTAGCTTTCAAATCATTTTGGTGTAACTTATCTTCTATGGAATTATTTGAGTTATGGTTGCCTTTTAAGGAATTTCTGTTACAGTTACAACTATGAAAGTCAGTATTGTTTACTAATTACATATACCTATAATTACATTTCTTAAACAGAATCAGGGCCTAGTCAATCATTTCCCATTGCGCATAAGAATTATCAAGTGAGATTGCATTTTAAAAACATCAGGTACGTTCATTGCCTGTATTTTTAGAAATCAGAGTGTATTTATCAAAGTTATCATATTTTGGTAAGTATATCAATAAATCAGTTTATACAATGATTTATCATTTAATTAGTGACCCTGCCAGTTATCATCTATAGGGCATTCGCCCTCTAGTTACCCGCGCGGCTTCAGGCTAGGTCCCCGATCGACTTGGCAGGTGTACACCTATTCATAGATCATAACAATATCAAGGGGTTCACTATTAGATAATAACTAGTAATGCAGTTTTACATTCATCTCATTCATTATTTTAACTTAAAATGAATTGCAAGTGAGCGCCCAATCATTTTATGTAGAGATCATTTAACAATACAAGAATGCATGTACTGAGTTTCGACTCACAGTTCAAAATGTTTCAATGTTTTGTTTTAGGCAAATGCTCATTGAATCGCCCTTATGCTACCAAACCCGATGAAGAGAATAAGTTGAGCAAGTGAATCTGGAGGGATCAACAATGATATAGTACATGTCTATTTTGGAGCTATACTTTGAAATCTTTAGTGGATGGAGGTGTAGATTATACGGTAAATTGCTATACTGCGATGTATAAACCATACGTGGCTAACAGTTGATTGTATATGGTTTGACAATGCATGAATGTGTATGGTTGAAGCTATGTCTAACTATGTTATTTCTAGTTCATAATCTAGTACACACACTTCAAGCCTTGTCCTTTTAGACAGCGGTAACGCCCCTATCATTGAGTTCATTAGTTATAATTTAAAAATTTATTAAGGAGAATGCAAATAGTGGAACATGCTTAATTAGGGCGCGTTACAACTTAAGACTAAGGTCTTGAGTGTATTGGGTCCCCAATCCCCTCATCCCTTTTTATATTGTAATTATATTGTAATCCTCTTTGTGACTCATTAAACAAATATCACGATAACGGAATGAGCAACAACATGATTTCACACTGTCTATTATGCTGATATTTCTTTTAGATGTAACCTATCATGTAAAATGGATAAATATTCCATGAAGTTATACCATATCTCGTTGATGTTCAAGAAAAATACATTTGGGTGATGTCCATCTAGGAAAAATATATTTGCCTTCTAGGTGAAAAAGAACTCATAAAGGGATCTTATATTATGTTTTAAAAAGTACAACCTCTTAAAATAGGTACACTAAGAGTCCAAGACTGAATAGCCATTAATTATTTTGAAAATAATTTTTGAGGTACATTAAACTACATGGAAACTATTTCGTAGGCCTTTTTTCACTTTAAAAGTTGTGCCTTTTCATGTAAAAAGCCTTATTAAAATTTCAATTTTTTTTAAAAAATATGATAAATTTATAAAAGCCAATAGAAAAATTAAAAAAAAAAAGGTTAACCAAAATTTTCACAAAAAATATAGATTGAATTTTTTTTTTCCCTAATAGTAAGTCGGCCCAACCAACTGGGCTCCCATCGCAGGGGTACCCACCGGGCCTTGAACGGATTAGGGGTAAGGGGATGTCAAAGCCACGACCAAGGCCCAGGACCACCATTCGTCCACACACAATTCGCAAGGCAGAAAGCCAAAGTCGTGCCCCTACACTCGAACCCGGGGGGGAGGGGTGGAAAATGGTGTGTGTGGCCAACCTGGCACACATGACTTTGACAAAAAATATAGATTGAATTACAAATTATCTTAGCACCATGAAACATGCCCATACCACCGGCCAGGAAAACCTTAATTTCTTGCTCCCTCGACATGTTGCCCTCAATTTACTAATGTTACTTTTTAGGGTCAAATACTCGAATTTGCAAACCCCTTTTTAGGTGTGGTTGCACATGACCGAGGAAAGGTTAAAGAAATTTAAGGTTAGATGCAAGTGAAGGCAAACAATGATGATTTTCTGGGATGAGATACAAAAACATAGACTGGAAAGCGACGGCGATGGAAGGGCTGGTGGCAGTGGCAGTGGCAGTGGAGGTAGGGCTCTGACTATGGGGGGTTCGTGATTCAATGGAGGGGTTAGGGATGTTTAGATTGTCAATTTTGTTAACATTTTCCTATGTTCTATGAAATTTAATAATACTAATAATAATAATAATAATAAAAAAATAAAAAATAAAAAAAATAAAAAATAAAAATTGACTACATAAGTTGGTTGGGTGTAGGGCTGTTAAAAGTTAACCCGACACGATTACCGACCTGAACCAAACACGAAATTAAGAGGGTTTGGTTAAAGATTTTCAACCCGTTTAATTAAATTGGTTAACATGTTTAACTTGTTTAATTAATTGGGTTAGGTTCAGGTTGAGGATTTTGATATGAAAAAATATCTATTTAACTCGTTGAATTAACTGGATTAAATAAGTTGATTAGTTTACCCAATTATCATGTACTTTTTGTGGCGAATTGTGATAATATGGGGTTTAATAAAGTTGATATTTGTTTTGTGATAGTGATTTTTGTCAATCATTGATAATGGTTGCATTATGATGCTATGTTAAAATCAAAAATTGATTTATAATGCTTGTCATATTTTAGTCAAAATATAAAGCGGATAAACAAGTAGCCGAATAACCTGAACGTGATCTGTTTGTATTAAATGGGTTAATAGGTAAATTTCAGATTAACCAATTTAAAAAATAAACAAGTACAGGTCAAGGTTTTCAACCCATTTAATAAACGAGTTAGGTCTAGGTTAAGGATTTTTCAACCTATTTAAGTTCAACATGAACACGAATTTGACTTGATCTAACATGTTTGACAGCCCTAGTTGGGTGACATTTGTTATCACATCATTTGACGGTTATTTTTTTCAAAAAATATTAAAAAGAAAAGCAAAAACATAACAAACTATAAAACAAACCAAACCAGTAAATGACCAAAATCAAAATCAAACCAAAACCAAATAAGACCCAAATCTTTATATAATAAATGCTGGAATAGGTAAAGCATTCACAATTCAGGATTACACAATTCATGAAATCCTATTCACTCCTGCCCAAGACTCCTGCTGGTGTGTTCAAACTTTAAATAACCGCCCATTTGTTGCGGAGTTATGGGGTACCCACCACATCCCCCCTAAAAAAAAAACGATTCTAACCCCCCCATGTTTCCCAACCTCTCATGATACCACCAAATATACAAAAAATCTGTATTTGCTTAACCGCCCACATTCCAAAACTAAAGTCCCCTTCCCAAGCAAAACACCTCTCTGCGATTGATTCCAACACTTCCACTGCTTACCAAGAGTCAATACCAAAAGCCAGTTTCATAAGCAACTTTCAGCAGCCACTCACAAGGTAGCATCATTTGACTTATTGTTATCATAGTACGAACAACTATTTTGTCAACATATTCAAAATTTCTTACTCATCAATTCTAACTATCAGCGAATTTGAAGGGACAGATTGGGATCGATAATTGCGTGCCTGGTGCATACTTGGTTCAATCTTATCAGTCATACAACCCATTGTAATCAAAGTTTGAAAGAAGGTAACACATCAATTGTTGTCAAAGCATAACCAATTATTGTGTCCACATCTTCATAGCTATTACCCTTTGTACTGTAGTGTTTGATTCGATAATTGCATGCTTGGTGCATACTGGGTTCAATCTTATCAGTTATACAACCCATTATAATCAAAGCTTGAAAGAATGTAACACATCAATTGCAGTCAGAGTATAACCAATTATTGTGCATCTACATCTTCATAGTTATTACCCTTTGTTCTGCAGTGTTTGACCAATAATTGCATATTGAGGGAACTTCAAACAAAAACCGCAATCAATTTACAGTCAGAGGTATGTTAGTACCTTTCTCACCGAATTAGACTTTTTCCGTTTACTACAACATTCTTACTTTCGCACCATTATTTGATTGTGCAAACTCAGAGGACAACACAGATACAACTCACAACATCCAGCGATACTGAAATTGGTCTGACTTCAGGTATGTATTACCTTCCCTACCTCGATGACAAACCACGTGTATTCAAATAATTCACTAGGACATCATATGTAAACTTCTGCTTACCACATGAACATTTAGAGTATTTACACTACTCCATGTATTCTTTTACCCTAACAAGAAATTACGTATCTTTTTCAAAATGATTTTCATTGTTCCATTGCATAAATAATATACATGTACATATATATACATACATATATATACATATATATATATATATATATATATATATATATATATATATATATATACACTCAACAATATTAAGAACCAAATATTAAAGAATTTGGTTACAAACACACCACCATCAGAAGTGTTAAAGAGAGCGACAAGGAGTGGGGGAATAACGGAGTTTTAGGTTCAGCACAAGTATCATACAAGCACAAAAAATTACACCTCAAATATTTTAACATCACCTATAATCATATGACAAGAAGATCGAAATCAAGACCAACATACAAGTGAAATATACACATAGATTTACCTTCAAGTAATGCACATTAAGATATTTCAAGCTGGATGTGACAAAAAACGAATGTAACATTCTGCCTACCAGATATGAACATGTACTTTATTTATATGTCTTCTTCACTCAAAACAAGAAATTACTTCGCTAGGACATTATATGCAAAATTCTGCTTACCACATGAACATTTAGATCATTTATGCTACTGCATGTATTATTTTACCCTAACAAGAAATTATGTATCTTTTTCAAAATGATTTTCATGGTTCCATTGTATAAATAACATATATACATATAAATATACATATACATACATACATACATATATACATATACATATAAATATACATACATATATATATATATATATATATATATATATAT
>JACYFF010031959.1:89077291-89094428 GCA_017589665.1 Selenicereus undatus
ACACACACACACACACACACACAGACATTATGTATTGCATTTATCTGTACACATATTCGTGCTTTTTCTATCTCATACAAATAAATGAAAGAAGGATTTACCCATGTTTTGGCATGGTTTCCTAAAAAAAGAATTGATCCATCATCGTCATTTTCATCAACACGATGGAAATTGCAACAAAAAAATGCCAGATTGAACGCTAGGCGGCAATTATTGTTCAAGCGTCGGCATATTGAACGGTATGACATGGTAGCACACCGTAGTCGCTTGGTTGCGAAGGAGGCACACCAAGTGAGGTCGACGTTAATGTGTTTGGAACACATGGAATCAATGCATCTTGAACAGCGGGGTCATCAACAAAATCCCGTCTCAATTCATAGCATGGACACCCTTGGTAATGTTGGCTTTGACCTATCTAATATAGTGCCCTTCTTGAGGCGCTAATCATTACCTTATACTTAATACTTCATTCTCACTATATAAAGATTTATTCCCAACGTCAGATGAAGGAGGTGATCATGATAAAACCCTTCGATCCAACATTGCTTATTCTATAAGACCTATGCCCACCGAACACGTGACTATCTCATCCACCATGACGGGTAATCTCATGAAACTGTCTTACGTTTATGTACCTCAACCTCACATAAGTTACATACTGACCCTGCTAATACCATTGCAGAACGGACACGTCCCCGTCCGAGACAGTCATTCTCAAATCGATGGGACTTTGGAATGCGAATGGCGACATGTCCAAATTGCAGAGCCATTATGTGGATTGAGGAAAGGGTTAGAAACAGTAGTATCACAAATCCCAGATTCAATTTGTATTGCCAAAATGGACAAGTTAGTCTTCCCTTACTTCCACCAACACCTCAATTCCTTGAATCATTGTTGCCAAACCAACATTTCCTGGACAATATTAGAGTCTATAACTCCATGTTCTCATTTACTTCAATGGAGGGAAGAATTGATAACAGTGTCAATGAGGGTAGAAGCCCATATGTTTTCAGGATAAATGGTAGCAACCACCACAAAATTGGGTCTTTGCTCCCTCGATCTGGATTACATCCAGAATTTGCGCAGTTGTACATTTACTACACTAGCAATGAAGTGTCAATATGAGTGACTGCACTTAGGGGATCTGGTTGTTATGCTGTTAGATTTGACATTGTGGAAGGGTTGCAACAAATGTTGGATTCGGTTAATCCTTATGTCGCTGTGTTCAGAAGAGCCAGAGACATGTTAAGTGACCATGGCGAGGTTCCTGATTTACGAATTCGAATAATCCAGGCTAGAGAAGGCCCACAATGTATTAGACCCACTGCAAAAGAAGTCGCGGGACTAACAGTTGGGGATGGAACTGAACACTTTGGACCACGAGATGTCATACTCCAAACAAGGGATGGATTCTTACAGAGGATAGATGAGCATCAACCATCCTACATGCCCTTACACTATCCTCTTTTGTTTTCGTATGACACTGATGGATGGAGTACAGACATCCCACGAATGGCTAACTCCAGTACCTCAAGGTCAACGATATCAATGAGGGAATTTTATGCATTTCGCATCCAGGACCGACTTGGTGAATCTATGGTTATTAAACAGAGTTGTCGATTGGGCCAACAATTCTACGTAGATGTATGGGCTGCCATTGAGCAATATAGGCTGACATGGTTCGAAAACCACCAAGGTCACATGCGGACTGAATTGTACAGTGGCATTCAAGATGCACTAAACGCAGGTGACGTTAACGCAGAATCAATAGGGAGGAGATATATTCTACCATCTTCTTTCACCGGAGGGCCACGTTATATGATGCAGCATTATCAGGATGCAATTGCAATTTGTCGCGCGCTGGGGCCTCCTGATTTCTTTGTCACATTCACATGTAATCCAAAATGGCTTGAAATCACTATTGAGCTATTACTTGGTCAACGGTAAGAGGACAGACCCGATCTACTAGCTCGGGTGTTCAGAATTAAGTTACAACAACTGCTTGATGATTTTAAAACAAAAAAAATCTTCGGAACAGTCATTGCTGGTGAGTTTCTGGCATTGTCGAACACAGTATTTTACCTTATAAATACTTTCATTGTACTAATTACCTCCACTTTATATTTTGCAGAGGTATATGTTGTTTAATTTTAGAAACGTGGCCTTTCCCATGCTCATATTCTCTTAACAGTGGCACCGGAAGATAAGCCCACATGCCCGGAAGATGTCGATAGACTCATTAGTGCAGAAATCCCTGATCAAGCTACGTACCCTCTAGCATATGACACTATCACACGATTCATGATACATGGCCCATGTGTTTCATGTTTGGTTGACGGAACATGCTCAAAACATTACCCAAAAAGATTTTGTGATCAAACCACATTTGATGAGCATGGATTCGCTCAATACAGTCGGCGGCGCACTCCCCAACAAGTGGTCATGAATGGACGAGAGATTGATAACCAATGGGTGGTCCCATACAATAGAGAACTATGTGTAAAATATGATGCTCACATCAATGTCGAGCGCGTTGCTGTCCGTAGTGTGATCAAGTACCTGTATAAGTATGTACATAAGGGACATGATCGTGCTACTATTGTCATTGAGGGTAATAAGACACATCGTGACAATGAGCAATCTCGGCCATGTAGAGAAGGGAATGAAATCCGGGAATATTTGGACTGTCGCTACATATCTGCTGTTGAGTCATGCTGGCGGATTTTTGAGTTCAGCTTGCAGCATCAATACCCTTTTGTGCAAAAACTTCAATACCATTTGCGAGGAGAACAATTCGTCGTGTTCAGTGACAATGATGACCTCATTAGCATTGTTAATGAGCTAGAAGCGCATAAAACAATGTTAACAATGTGGTTTGATGCAAATAAGAAGTACCCACACGCTCGACAAACCACGTATCTAAACTTCCCTGCACAATGGGTATGGAATCATTCTTCTAAAAGTTGGACCGTCCGTCAAAAAGGTTATTCAATTGGTCGACTTCCGTTTGCACATCTAAATTGTGGTGAATGATACTATTTGAGATTGCTTCTTACAAAGATATGTGGAGCAACTTCTTTTGAGGATATTCGTACCATACATGGTGTCCTACATCCAACATTTAAGTCAGCATGCATGGCATTGGGTTTGCTTGATGATGGTGAATGACATGCTGCCTTGACTGAAGCATCAACATGGGCTTCAGGTGTGCAACTACGAAATATGTTTTGCTCCATGTTGATATTCTCTGAGATTGCTGACCTGGTAAAGTTGTGGGACACACATTGGGTTCATATAACAGATGACCTGTTACATACCATACAACGCCAGACAAGAATGCCGGATATGGATTTACCATGCACCGAGATCCGGAATCTTGGACTACTTGAGATTGAACGTATGTTGAACAGAAACGGACGATCACTACGTAATTTCCCTCCAATGCCACTCCCTTCCATTGAAGCTGAAGTCTATGCAGCTAATCAGCTTATTATTGACGAACTTGATTGTGATACAACTATGGAAACATCAAGATTCGAAAGTTTGGTAAGGGGGTTGAACTCAGATCAATATCATCCCTACAGATCAGTACTTGATACTCATAACAGAGGTGAAGGGGGTTGTTTTTCATATATGGTAGTGGGGGCACGGGAAAGACATATCTATGGAATACTTTAATCTCTAAGTTCTGATCTGAAAAGCATATTGTTCTTGCCGTGGCATCATCCGGAATTGCTTCATTACTGCTACCCGGAGGGAAAATAGCCCACTCGGTATTTAAAATACCCTTACAACCTGATGAGACATCTGTTTGTTACTTTGATAAGAGGTCTGAGCGTGCGGATCTCATTCGTGAGACAAGGTTGATTGTATGGGATGAAGCACCAATGATGAATCGCTTAGCGTTTGAAGTCGTTCATCGTCACCTCCAGGACGTATGTGATAATTAGAATGCTTTTGGTGGGAAACTGGTCCTTCTCGGGGGAGATTTCAGACAGATACTTCCTGTGATTACACACGAAAGTCGTGAATCAATCGTTGCAGCTGCAATCCATCGAGCAATATTCTGGAATGATTGCAGTGTCTTGCACTTGCGTATAAACATGCAGCTGCAACGAATCGATGAACCTAATGAGACCGTGCCCAATGTCGAAGAATTTGCTCGATGGATATTAGAAGTTGGAGATGGTCAAGTGCAAGGAATTGCTATTTCAGATGACGGCGAGCCTAATTGGATTAAGATACCTAAAGAATTCCTAATACGGAATGAAAACAACGGTTTGCATAATTTGATCGCATCAATTTATCCTGATTTTGATACTAACTATGCAGATTGGTCATATCTTCGTGAACGAGGGATTCTTGCACCAACGAATGATGATGTCGATGAAATAAACACAGTCATGTTGTCCATGCTTCCTGGAGATGTGAAAAGCAATTTGAGTTGTGACACTATTTCAAACGCCAACGATTGTGGTCCTTTCGGTGATATGGAACCCCCTGAATTATTGCATTCCCTAAAGATCTCCGGGTTGCCAAATCATTGTTTAGATCTTAAAATCGGTGCGCCAGTTATATTATTGAGAAATTTGAATCAGTCAATAGGGTTGTGCAATGGTACTCGATTAATTATCAGTAAGCTGGGTGATAGAGTGATTGAGGGCAAAGTAATAACTGGCTCAAAACTTGGGGAGACTGTTCTAATACCCAAAATTGATTTAACACCATCCAATCTTCTAGATCTACAGATCAGAAGAAGGTAGTTCCCTCTAAAATTGGCGTTTGCAATGACAATCAACAAAAGTCAAGGGCAAACTTTAAATAGAGTTGGCATATACCTTCCAAGGCCTGTGTTCAGCCATGGTCAACTTTATGTTGCACTGTCACGTGTTTCATCCCCTTCTGGATTAAAAGTACTGCTCTGTAATAAGAGGGGAGTTCCAGTAGACGTTACAAAAAATGTTGTCTATAGGGATGTATTGAACAATTTGTAGCTTATAATTATATCGTACAGTTTATTCATTTTGCCTATTACATTCTGTCTGTTTGATTGTCATATTTTCAATCATAACATTCTGGTGTTATGTACAGTAATATACCTCACTGGATAAATACTTTGTGGTAATTTCTTTATTACCATATCATACTATATACTTTTAATTTTTTTAAGATTACAGACATGACATCTTCAACACCTACATTTATGCCTATATGCGCCATCAACCCATGCAATAGATTTGTAACATTGACAGTTCGCCTCATGCGAGCATTGTCTGTCCGAGTCTATGGGCAACGGACAGTATGGAAAGTTATATTTATGGACTACCAGGTATTGGATTAGTGTGTTGAATAGAGTCATCATCGTATACATGTATAATGCTTACGTATGCATTTTATTTTTTTTATAGTGTGATGAGATATTCGACATCATAGAAGGCAATGCCAATATTACTCGATGGAGGTCCATACTCAGTGCTGGCAAGGTTTATCACATATCCGGACTCTCGGTTGATGCTGCTACAGATGGCGAACGGAATGTCGTGACCAACCTATACAAATTGGTTTTCATGCCGCGAACAACACTTCTTGGTGTCATTGAAGAATGTCAGGATATTCCCTACCAGCATCGACCTCCTTTCCTGTCATTCATCGATATCCCTCGAGATCTTCGGACACCTGATAATGTTGTTGGTATGTATTGTTCACACAATCAAGTTTGCTATCTAAATTTATGCATGCATTTCTTTTGTATTATTTACAACGTTCTCATTCCCTGTTGCTCTATAGACATCATAGGGATGGTAGTAGCTATATATCATTTGAAGAGGACTAGAGATAGAGGCACTGCACGGCAGGAATTATTACTTTGTGACATGCAGTACGTATTGTTTTTATATAAAGATTTGTTCATATTGATTGTTATATCTCAATTATATAAAGGTTAGTATATATGACACCTTTGTGTAGGACGCATCTATTGAGACTGACTTTACGACGAGATTTTGCGGAAGTTGAGGGCACCTATATTCAGCAACATTTGACTGATGAGAATATACTCCTTGCTTCCAGAGGGCACATTAGACATTATGAAGGTAGCTTTACGTCCACAGAACTCACTAATTTCCATTATTCTGATTGTATATTTGAGTAATATGTTTTCACTACTGCAATATAATTGTAGGAGTATCAGTTTCGACTTTGCCCATTAGTAGATTGCTGATAAACCCAGATATTGAAGCAACAGAAGACTTTGAAGGATGGTATGCGCAACATGTAACATTAATTTAGGTTTTCTAATTCCATACAACTTATATACATCTAACCTCACACGTGTTACTTTCTATATATGTATTAGGCACTCTGGCACTTCAGGTGTGATGAAGCATTTCGATTTCATGCGTCTGAGAACATTACACATGTGCCATCTAGAGAAACTATTTGTAGCTAAACGAATTAGATTATATGAATATGCTTATGCGCCAAATGTAAGCTAAACTTTTATTCATCAAATGTTCCTTATGCTCACACACATTTACTTAGTATCGCATAATTTGCATATTTTATATGTCTGCAGGTTAGATATTTTCGGATTTTTGCATATATTGCTGAAATTCATCCGTTGCTTTACGACACTTGCACTAATTGCAACAAAAGTGTCAACACTTATGTATTCGCGCTTAATGTACCGTACTTCACATGTCGATCCCCGAGTTTGACTTGGAACAGGTTTGCATATATAATTCCCTATTGTTTCATAGTGTGTTGTGCTTTCCCAAATTTGTGTTTGCGTTAGTGTAACCATCCCTCTCTATTTCAAAAATATAGGTTCATATTCAGAGTTGTGTTACAAGATGTTACTGGTCGTAGAGAATTCACTATTCTTAATGATGATGCTCGAATTCTTTTACATACAACCGCTACACAGTTGGATATGTATGCAGCGCAGGTATTCTTATTGTTGCTGGTTATCATGTTCACCCAAATTATTGTTCCACTATTGCCTAACCTGTGTGACTATTATTCACAGCCATATGTTCATCTATCACTCTATTCGATTATAGATGATTACATCGAAAAACCTTGGGTTTTCGTTATAGAGCCTCCACGCCGGCATGAAGTAGAAGCTCCTGTTGCTCTTATTGTATCGGTCAATTGGGAGGAAGAAGTCCATTACATACGATGTACTAATGTTAGGTATACCAGGTATATAATGTGTATGTATAAAATTCTCTTCCATAAATGATAATCAAATTATCGCTAAATCTTTATTTTTGGTTTGGGTACAAGAGACGAAGGTGGATTCTTCATCACTGGCGTCATAACTTAACTTATCATCATCTAATTTAGCGTACTTTGTACCGAGTTCACTACCTAATGTGTTAAACGTTCTTATATAGACTTATTCCACAATGATATAGTTTTCTATTGTTAATCGTAATGTTTATGCAAGCAGTTACTGTATATTTAATTTTTTTTGTTGGGTTTTTTCATTCTCTTTACTTACTTATAGTATTAATTGTTTCTACACAAACTATTCATTTATGTTTTTGATAATATGTGTATGAATTATCTATTTAAACATGATCCGTGCTTTTGCACGGGCCCATACTAGTATACTTAATCACAAAAATCAAAAAGCAAAATAACTAAATAAAGAAAAACAAAAACCAAAACCTAACAAAAGAAAACAAAACCAATCAAGACCTAAAACAAACATAATGACCCAAAATAAAAACAAAACCAAACCAAGGACCTACTAAACACCAACTTAAACCAAAAGAAACCTAAAACAAAACAAAATACAAAAGAAAGAAAAACTAAATACAAAACAAAAACAAAACCACTAAAACACCAAAAAGGCAACCAAAAAGAAATTATTAAACAAAAACTAAACCAAAGAGAAACCAAAACTCACCAAACTAAAGAAACAAAACACAAAACCAAAAAACACAAATTCAAGGAAACCAACTAATGAACCTAAAACATACACAAGGACAATCCTAGATATCTACAACTAACAAGTAAAACAATAACACAATGAAGGGTGATCATAGCCAACACGGCTCAACAAATCCCAAATTGCTCTTCAAGATTGATCACCCACGTATTTCACAGTCCTAAATATCCACAACTATGTACGAAAAAGAATAAGCGAGAAGAGTTAGAACGATCATACCATGTTGGATACAGATTATATCCAAACTACGCCTCACTAAGATAATGCTACATGAGGCTTGAGGAGCATCAGCCACTCCTCTGCATATCAAGATCAAGGGCACCAACTCAGATGCCGTCAAAGCACGAAGAAGCTTATTAAATGTCTAAGCACACAACTCATAAGCATGTAAGTAAGAGACACAAGTACAATAGGATCGATGATATCCAATGCTCTCTTGAACTTATCAAAAGCCTTAGAAAACTCAAAAGAGTGATCAAACAAAGTGGTCCACATGATTTTTCTAGGCAAGTTCACTAAGTATGCATGAAAAGAGTCAAGGGAGGGATTGTACCCTTTAAAGGTACCTAGGGACCAAATAACATCAAGCATATTCTTCTTGAGCATATGGAAAAATTTGTTCACATGGACCATATCCAAACTAAGTTCACACATCACATGATAGTCCGTGGCCCTAGGAGAATGATGCTCAGGGGAAGGAGAGGGTGATGAACAAGTAAGGGGCGTAGGGATCAAGTCAAGGGGGTTGGGGGACATATATTCAACAAGATGATCAAGACAAGGAGGAGAAACCTCATTCCCAAGCATCCCACATTACTCCTCTAAGGGGTCTCCTCAACTATATACTTCTCTAGGTCACTAAATGCATCATGCTACTCATAATTAGCATCACCCTCAAGTATTTCACTTCCCTCAAACTTACAAGATAGGGTCAAAGGATTAGGTGGGTCAGGAAAAACCAAGACATCTTTAGTGATGTCCCTAGGTGTGCTAAGCTCAGGAGGAGAAACATGTAAGGTTCTAGGGATGTCATTCTCTTCCTTAAGAGCAGCAAAAGATGTATCAGCATGTAAATTGGGCCTTTGAGGAAGAAAATACTCAAAATCTTCAACTGGACTAACATTAGGCATAGGATGACCTAGACTAGGGTCAGTCACAGGCAAATCATTATAATATTCCCTATATTGAATAGCAGAAAATTCCCCCATCATGTCCTTAATACAATGTTCAAGAGCATCTGTACGAGCAAATGATGGACAACCATGCATATTATGACAACAAGACTGATAATAATCACATAAAACTAGGGTTGTCAAAAGTTAACCAGACACGATTACCGACCTAAACTGAACACGAAATTAAGTGGGTTTAGGTAAAGATTTGCAACTCGTTTAATTAAATGCCTTGATACATTTAACTCGTTTAATTAATTTGGTTAGATTCAGGTCGAGAATTTTGACATGAAAAAAGGTACTTTTTTAGGGGGAATTGTGAAAATATGGGGTTTAATCAAGTTGATATTTGTTTTGTGATTGTGATTCTTGTGAATCATGGACAATGGTTGCATTATGATGCTATATTAAAATCAAAAAATTGATTTATAATTCTTGGTAATCATATTTTAGTTGAAATATAAAGCGGATAAACAGGTAATCGAATAACCTGAACCTGACCCGTTTATATTAAACGGGTTAATGGCTAAATTTCATATCAATCTGTTTAAAAAATAAACTGGTACAATCAAGGTTTCCAACCCATTTAATAAACGGGTTAGGTTCAGGTCCAAGATTTCTCAACCCGTTTAAGTTTGACACGAACACGAATTTGACCCGACCTGATATATTTGATAACCCTACATAAAATGAGAGGCACATAAGCTTGCTGAAAATAAGGGCCTCTAAATTGATCATGATGGCAAGGTTCAGATTGACAAGCATAAGGATAAGAAGAAGACTGAATAAGAGCTTCTCTAGCTTGCTCAAACTCCCAAGTTTCCCAAGCCAAGTATTCAAAGAAATCTCAAACCTCATTTGGAGTTTCAGATAGCAACCCTCAAAGAGCCCCAAGACACATGGACTCAACATGACCTCTAAATTCAACATTTAGACCCGCACAAATGACCTTAAAAATTTCCCATTTTTAAAAATTTTGATTCAATTGAGTACGGTAATAATTGAGCCTCAAAAATATTTCCAGAAAGGCTCATGCTCAAACTGAGGGAAATTGAAAACTGGCATTGTGTTCAACTTTCAAAATTTTCATTTTTTTTTTCAACAAAAAAAAAAACACCAAGACCACAAATGAAAAGTAATTAACTAACTAAAGCAAAGAAATAAACCAAATAAGACAACGGAAGTAAACCAAAAACAAAACTAAATTACCAAAGCAAAATGAACACCAAAAAGAACTACAAAAAGTGACCTAATTTCAAAACCTCCATCCCCGACAATGGCGGCAAAAACTTTTTGGATAATTCTGAGTGTAAAATAAAGGCCACAAGCTTATGACTTTTGCCTTAGTACTTGAGGGTTGTCTCCTTAGGGATGAGGATGAGATTGAGGTCACCAAGTGCGAAAATAAACTAATCAAGCATCGTTCTAATTAAACTAATTAAAACAATGAACAATTAAAATCATTAATTCTAAATGGCCATGAAACAAAATTGAACTAGCAATACTATGCTAATCGAAGAGTTCACTAGGTTAGTAAATAAAACATAGCAGCCATTAAACTAAATTAGGAATAAATTAATCAAATAAAATCAAACAGAAGAAATAGGCAGCAAAAACAGACACTAGATTAGGGGGATGCAAACTTCCAGTAATGGCATTAATCGAATTTCAAGAGCTCAGCCCAGAATCGAAACCAAACAGCAAGTGCCAAATTGATGCCTAGAAAACAAAGAAAGTTTCCAGATTCGAAATAGACAAACAGAAGAGGGGCAAAAATAGATCTCAGGGCCTCCTCACTTTACAGCTCGACCCAACTTCAAACTCCATTCATGGTGATTATCCACATTCATCAGGCTCAGCAATGCTCACTGAAGCAGCAACAACCAATGAATGAAACAAAACAGAAAAGCAACCTGCACAAACCTTGAAGCTCGAAACAGGGCATCACCATATTCGAAAGAGAAAAGTAAGGGAATGAAGTAGCAACTCAGCAACCTAGAACTAGCACGAACGAGCCTCAAAGCTTGTTAAAAATGGCGGAAACAAGATCAACAATGTTTCAAAAGAGCGAAAACAGGGGAGAGGGAAAGTTCACAATTTACCAAAAGTCCAGTTCCAAATTCGTCAAAGATTAACTAGACCCAGGCGTCATTAGCTGAAATTGCAAAATATTAAGTGAATCTAAATACTCGAAGTTAAAAATAGAAAATCGACATAAACCCCAAAAATCCCTGAACATGAAATTCATCCTAAAATGATCTAAAATCGAAAAACTATTAAGAGCCCTAAATTAAAACCAAAAGACCTAAACTAAAAAATAGATAACTTCTTCAAGCTCCGCAACCTCGATTTATAGTCGCTTCAAGTCGGTTCCTCCCTTCTCTTGGTCGTTTGAATCGGTTTGATTTGGCTTCCGTCCATGGTGGAGATGATGGATGCACTGGCTATCGCGTGGAAGGTGCTGGAGCGTTGATGGTGAGCGAAGATGATGGAGATGGTGTGGTGGTAAGTGGGATTTGGATGAGAGAGAAAGGAGTTACAGAGAGAGAGAGGGGAAGAGTGAAGATGGTGAAGCTAAGAATGGTGGGGTCGGGGTCTGCTGTTCTAGGTGCCGAGAGAGGAGAGAGAAATGTGAGGGATAAAAGAGGGAGGGGAATGGGTCATGTGAGAAGCACGTGTGGGGCTGGGGTTTTTTTTTTTTTAGGTTTTCCTCTTTTTTTTTTCTTTCTATCTTTTGGGTTATAAAAGAGGTTGAGCTTGAATAAACTTGGCTCAATTCTTCATTTTCAGCATCTCTTCATCCTTTTTCGCATTTTTTCCGAACTATTCAATACCTACAAAATAAAATAAAATCAAATAAAAATCTAAAAATAACAATTATTACGAGGATAAATCTGGTATAAAGATATCCTATTTTTGGCACAAACAGTTTCATGTTTAAAAGAAACAAAGGTATAGTTACTATACAATTGAATTCTATGTTTTTATTTACTAACTAGCTTTCGATCCTGTGTGATACATAGATTATTCTTGTAATAACTTAATTACTAACAATAATCGGCTATTATATACGGATGTAATAAGAATTTTATTTTCTAATTTCTAAATATTTTGCGAGATATGAACTCGTCCTCATATTAGAGTTTTAATTATTTACTACAACCCTTAAAAAATAATTTTCATTTGCTATATTTTCAAAAGTTACAATAATCATTGGCTTTACAATAGTTATTTTCTTTGAATTAATGGCTATTTTATTTTAATTAAAATTTAAAGCTGAAATTACTTGTGTAAGTGTAACTCTTGAATAACTCTTTTAATTAGTAGTTATGCAATTAGTTACACATAGTACAGGTTACTGAGCTTAGGTTAGGATTTAACCTAGGGTGTTTAGCAAACCTCCTAATTGCAGTATATGGCATTAACTTTACCTTAGAAACTTTTGTTTTAATATATTTATAGATGTATTAGGTTTCTAATGCATGTATATGCATTAAATTAATGTATATGCACATATGTGTGTTATGTTTTCAGGTATATGAAAGTACACTTCATTTGATTTACATAAAAATGTAAAGTGCCATCTAAATGAAATTAAGTTATGTTTAATTAGCAATTGTCAAAGTTTAAATGCATGGGTAAATGAAAGAAAAAGAGCACACTTTATTTAAGTTATTAAGAAAATATATTATAGTTTGTAAACTTTTTTAGATGCATATATAGATAGTTTTATTGAATGCTTGAAATGTAAAGGCATAAAATTTATATCAAATTAGTACATTGTATATATTCTTTAATCCTGTGTATTCAGGACATATATGTGTAATAGTTTAATTTAATGTATTAAACTCCTTTTTAAATTCTTTTGCACCTATCTTTTCAATCTCTTTACAATCCACACCCTAGTATGCTATGAATAAGTAATATTTTTTTTTGTACATTGTGAGGAGTTTGATTAGGGATGTTTCTTTGGCTCTTTTAAAGTTAAGAAGCACAAATTGCCAAAATAAAGAATACTTGCAAGAGCACAAAGAAGAAACATGAGAACATTTTCAATATGTTACAAAAATGCGGTTTGTTGCTAATATTCAAAATAAAGGGTAAATCATAAATATGAAATCATTTAACAATATTTTTTGTAGTATGTTGAGATGCTTTTGACATTTTCATAGTTGCAATGCACTGGTTTTGATATTTAAGATAGATGCTCTATTTGGTAAACAACTATTAGCTATTTGTCTTAACTATTAGCTGTAAGATGTTTGTGTTAGCTGTTTGAATGAGTTGTTTCTAAAAAAAGTATTTGGTAAAAGTTAGCTGTTTTTGGAACACATATTTGGCAAAATTTCATTGATACCCTTTTTCTAAAATACTATTCAATTGAATATGTTGTTTTCTAATTTATTGGTGATCTTAATTTGTTTTGAAAAAGAATTAAATTTATGTCATATGTTCAAATTAACTTCATACTTGGAACTTTATTTTCTTTTTAATTTCAATAATTTGTGTTCATTAGTTATTTTTTTTTCTTTCCAATTTTTAGCTACCTATATGATGCCTACAACTTATACCTTTCATTTGTTATTATTATATGCTTATGTTTTATGAATTGAAATTTATATGAACCTAAATCTATATTCTTGTTATGAATTGAAATATGCATGGATTTCAAATGATTTGATCTTCATTGAGTGCAACTAATAACTTGCATCAAGTAAAAGCTCATTGATAAGTGTTTAATGTATACATCATTTAAGGGCTATTGCTTCATTTTTAGGAGAATTATGTGCTTAATGTTATTATTTATACTCCTATTTTCGATTTATGCTTGGGTACAGTTGTTTGATGTGCTTTGCAAGATTTTAAGCCTTTTTACCCAACATTTGACCATAAATAGATGTATTTTGGCCTCCCCCACGGACACCCACGAGTCACTACACCCGTGGAGTAAGAAAAGAGTAGAAAGCCGGTTCCAACATAGACCACGGTCGGATCGTGGTACCTGCCACGGACTGTGGTGAGCATGAAACTGCTACCTCTTTGTCTTCCTTCGGCTGTGTGGCTGAGATCAATCAAGCCCCTCTGTAAATGGCCCTGTTCTACAACAATTAAAAAGAACACAAGCATAGATTAGAGCTTTAGCTAGTTTTCTTTCTCTGCTCAAATTTCGTTGTTTCTTTTAAGATTTTTAGTTTGATTTTAGTTTTGGTGAGAAATTTTGAGTGTATGTGTTTGGTTTTCGAGGTGGTTTGAAGCCTTTGGTTGAAGGCCATCTCAGTCTAACCTTTCTCTCAGATATCACCGGAATGTTGGTTAGTTTGTTTAATTCTTAATCATGTGTGAGTAGTTTAGTTTTTGTCTAGGGATTTAGTAGTTTATGAAAGTGTAGTTGGATCATGTTTTAATTTAAAGGATTGTGCTTATCTTCATGATTGGTTAGATTTCATTCTATCAAGTGTTATTCATGTTGTTAATGGATTTTTGCCCAAAATTTGCTTGCTTACTTGAAACAATCGGGTGAAAAACTGAAAGGTGATATTTGGTTGTCAGACTGCTTGATTAGACCTAACGTGGAGTCGTCTCGAAAGAGAGATTTGCATGTTAGGAGGACTAGAGAGTAATTGAAGATGTTTAACTTGGATTAAGGCAAATTAGTTTGAAAGAACGACTTTTGCTTAGCTTAGGTAAATTTGATTGATTTTGAAAGAATAGATCAAATTTCGGGCTAGATTGCAATTCCTTGAGATTAATCGAGTTAGAGAAAAGCACATGATTGTCATTTTGATCCAATACCCTTTCATAACTACGAGAATTCCTAGACATATTTTCTCTTTGATTAATTCAGAATAGGGAATTAGAGGTTGTTAAATCGAACCCTTTGAGTTAGAATTTTACTTAGCACATTTTGACAGATAAGACTCGGTAAGTTACATTAGTCCCCAATGAAAGATTTCTTTATCTATACTACAGCTACCCTTACGCTTACAGTAGTTGAACCAGGTCTTTGGCGTCGTTTTCGGGTATTAAACTGTTAACTATTGAGTTAGTCTTGCGAAAGTGACTATGTATTTTATTGTCTTTTATTGTTGTTTTCTTTTCTTGTTTAATTGTGTTAGTAGTGTTGGTGATAGTGCTTGCATGAGGTTTTCCTGTTTATGGGAAGTCCGATCTTATACGAACCCGATCATGAGATTGGAAGGACTTTCCGTTTAAGGAGGAAAAAGTCAAGGATTGAAGAACAAAGACGTAAGGCTAGAAGGAATCCAACAAGCATGGCGGGTGTAGAAGGTGACCAGAGAAGAACGCTTCAAGATTTTGTTACTCATGGAGTGTAAGGCATCGCCTCAGGCATCGTCTCAAGCATCGCTCGCCCTACTGTTGATGCCAACAATTTCAAGCTCAAACCGGCACTCATTTCGATGGTGCAGTAATCCCGGTTTGGAAGAACGCCTTTGGAAGACCCAAATCTACACCTCTCGGTCTTTTCAGAGGTGTACAATACGTTAAAGCCTAATGGAGTCTCCATTGACGCAATTCGCCTGCGCCTATTTCCTTTCTCCTTGAAGGATAAAACAAGGGCTTGGTTACACTCCTTGCCATCCAAATGCATTGCCACTTGGGATGAGTTGATAAGAACTTTCCTTGCCAAGTTTTTCCCTCTGAGCAAAATAGCAAGCTTGAGAAATTAGGTCACCAATTTCATGCAAAAAGATGAAGAGATGCTCTACGAAGCCTAGGAGTGGTTTAAAGATTTGCTACGCTTATGCCCCCATCATGGTCTTCAATGTTGGATAATTATCCAAGCCTTTTATAATGGTGTGACCCAATTTGTGAGGTGCACTATTGATGCAACGGTAGGAGGGACTTTGATGTGCAAAACAAAGGATGAAGCCTATAATCTGATTAAGGAAATGACACTCAATAATTTTCAATGGTCCACCGAACAAGGCCAACCCAAATGGGTTGGAGGTAAGCTTGAAGTTGATGCACTTACTTTACTTTCTGTAAAAGTAGATACTGTGACTCAAAGATTGGACCGAATGAATGTTAATGCTATGAATTCTAGTGTCCCTTCCCCTTGTGAAATTTGTGATTCTATTGAGCATGTAACTTTAAACTGTCAAGTGGGGAGTCCTTTTCCTAAGATCCTAATGAAGTTAACTATGTTCAAAACTTCAGCATGAGACCGGCCAATGACCCTTACTCTAGTGCATATAATCCGGGTTGGAAGAATCATCCGAGTTTCTCCTGTAGGTCTAATCCAAATCCCTCAAATGTGCCCCCTATGGATGCTAGACCACCCCTTGGTTTTCAAAGACCCCTGTTCCCTTCTCAAATGCCCCAAAAGTCCAATTTAGAGTCGATGATGGAAAGCATGCTTATGGCACGACAAAAACATGATGGGTATATTAAGCAATTAGCCTCAAAGCTCAAATTGCCCAAAAAGCTAATTTTGCATCTACACCTTCAGACAGACTTCCTAGCAAGCCCGTACCTAACCCTTGTGAGCATTGCAACTATGTCACTTTGAAGGAAGAAATAGATGACTCAACTGACCCTGAGGATATACCGATGGAAGAGGGTATGGAAATAATCATGCCTGGAAGTAAGGAACGACACAATGGTGGTAAGACTACAACATTTGAGGAGAATGACACTATAGAATTTCCTATAATTTCCCCCCCTAAGCTATCAGACCCATGTAGTTTTTCTATCCCCTACATTGTGGAACAAGTAGAAGTTGAGAGAGCTCTATATGATCTATGTGCAAGCGTTAATATAATGCCATATTCTTTGTTTCATAAGCTTCACCTAGGACCATTACTAGCCACACCCTTTTGACTACAATTAGCTTGCGATTTTGAGACGCAACCCATAGGCAAATTGGACGATGTGCCAGTCAACAGAGGAGACATTTTGGTATTGCAGGACTTTATTATATTGGTAATGCCTGAGACCGATGATGCTCAAATTATCCTAGGTCAGCCCATTTTGGCTACAACTGGTT
>JACYFF010031959.1:89094828-89115118 GCA_017589665.1 Selenicereus undatus
ATAAAGGATCACCAGACACCACGGTCAGACCGTGTTGATTCCCATGTCCGTGGTATACTGCTACGGCATGCGGTCTAGATTTTTGACCGCAGTGCCCACTCACCCCCCTCACACTTCATGTTCAACCTCTCGACACTCTCTCTCTACCTCCATTTTCTCTCTTTAAACTCTCTATATCTCGCACCTTAAACCTTCCTCATGGCTTCACCATTTTCACTCAATTTCACCTAAAATCATCTTTCTCCATAAATTCCATCTCTTTCTTCTTCTTTTTCTTGAAACTCATCTCATCCACCATACCCATCTTTTCTTTCATCTTTTTCTTCTACTTTTTTCTAAATTTCTTCATTTTCTTCTTCAAATTTCCTTATTTAGGTTTTAGATTTGGTTTTTATTTAGTTTTTGCAACAATGACACCAACTAAGAGACAAAGGAGCACCAAGGAGGTTAGATCTTCAAGTCAAGCACACCTCAACCTCAAAGGGTATCCCAAACAGCGCATGCTAGAGGTAACATTCCTCACTCTCTTGGTTTGACACATCCAGATCATGTTGCTAGATACAATTGCTTGAATGAACGTATAGTTGTAGCAACTAGATATTATGATGAGGAACTATTAGCCTGATTGGGAATGTTGGATGATATTAGATTGTTGTTTACAAGAGGTGGTATGGGACACTTTTTAGAAATCAAAGAGCATACATATCGGGACCTAACCCTAGAATTCTGAAGCACACTCTATGTAGAGGTCACTAGAGGGCCTTAATGTCAAGCCGAATATATATCGTTTTATTTGCAGGATCAATTGTATGAACTGAACTTAGGTACCTTTAGCAATATTTTCAGTTTTCCACCTAGCGTGGATTTATCGAACCGTCAAGTCTCCTGCAAATTCAACCTGAATGCATTTTAGGGGTGAACTTTTGGGGAGTGCTAGGTACAGCACTAGTTCGTCAAAATGCTCACATATTAGAAACTCTTGCGTTAGAGTAGCTCAATGTATTTTTGGCTTGTTCCCTTTCCGCTCGGGATGATAGTCTGAATGTCCTGCGATTTTCTTAGTTGTACTTTTTGTTCTGTATGCTTAATGGTGTCCAGCTTGACCGAGGTTCTATTTCATCCAGGCAATTAGATAGTGCCGCTGGTAGCACCAAAGTTAGGATAGTCATAGGTGGGATTGTGACTACTATTACTAGATTTTGGGAGTTGAGCCCAATCTTGAGGATAGAGTTTTCGGGTTCGAGTGGCTTGATCAAGCTACTTTTGAGATTATGAACTTTTCTAAAGTTGAGGGTGGCCGTTTATGTTGGATTTACCCCGGGGATCGGGTTTTACCGTTTCCCCAATGTCGATCGAACCACTCTACTTCACCGAGCTAACCTTTATTGGGTACTTAGTGATGAGAAGGTTGTTCGACCCATACCCCATCATCCAACCCCTCATTCCAATCAAGCAGGACCTAGTTCATCTTCTCAACCACCCCCTCCTTACTATTCTGATCTCCAAGACACCCTTGGATCCATTCAAGAGGATCAAGTTTCCCTTTGAGCGTTTGTTGCTTCTGAAAACGCTGCTCTTTGGAACTTTGTCCAAGAGCACCACAATGAGCTTCATGGGTTGCTTAATTCCTAGACACAATATTTTCAAGACTATAGGGCATGTCTAGAACCTGGCGAGATTGGCATATCTCCCCCTCCTCCAACACCAACCCCCTTTCTGAATGCTCTGTGCTATACCCCTTCCCTTTTTCTATTCTGCGCCCACATTGAGGGTAATGTGTGATTCACCATGGGGGAGTTAGTCGTTATATTTTGGTGTCTGATGCTTGTTTTTAGTTTGGTGTGTTTGTGCTTTGTATATGTAGTTAGTGGTAGTTTTTAGAGTGTTTGATTCAGATTTTTGTTTTGTTTAGTTGTGCATTTAGTTTTCTTTTTATTCTGGATTGCATTTTAGTTTTTGTCTATTTTTATTTTTTTTTCTTTAGTCTCTTTGCAAATTTTAGTGTGCTTTGTTATTAGGAGCAAAAGGAAAAAAAATCCTCCGATGATGATCTTTCTAGATTTAGTTGACTTCTATCGTTTAGTTTGATCCTTTGATTCGTCCGAATTGTGCATAAAATGTTTGTGAATGAGTTTCTCAAAATGATCTCCATGTTTTGACTATATGTTGGATGCAAGTTGATTTATCCCATGAGTCTTTTCATGATTTTTGGCGTATGTTTACTAGTGAGCTAGTTTTGACCCTGGTAGATATCCCACGAGATTTTGAAACTTTTAGAGGTTATTCATCATGTTAGTCTCATGTTTCTTTCATGTGTGACTCTTCCTTAACATCATTTATTTAGAACTTGCATTGATTCTCATTCAATATCACATTTCGCATATGCATTCAGACAATATGATTGAGGCAATTTATTTATTTTTTCTTCGATTTGTTGAAGCCCCACGGCCAAATAGCCACATTTGTTGTATATTGTATCCCTTGCTAGCCCCTTTGAACTTATATCCGATTTTCTTGATTTGAACCTCCTATTATAGCCTATGGACAAATACATGTCTTACCTTTAAGCCAGGACTAAAGGAGCATTTCATTCTTTTGCATCAAGGTTGATAGGGCACTAGTAAGGTGGATTGTTATCTTTTAGTGAATTTTGGTTGTTAGGTAAAGGGATGTGAGATTTTGACAAATCCCTTGTTTTATTGTACAAAGTTTGGAGAAGAGTTGGAATTTAAAGTTCGTTATGGATCTCCCCTTGGCTATCCTTTTTGAAAAAAAAAAGAAAGAAAGAAAGGATCATGAACAAAAACAAAGAAATGGAAAAGAAACAAAAAAAAAGAAAAAAAAGAAAAAGGAAAAACAATCGAAAGAAAGTGTTAGCCTTGTTAGGATTGTAAGATACTTGTGACTTTCGACTCTTTCTCTTTTCAATTTGGGATTTATTTTGTTAATAAATTGTAATGGTCTAAGAAGGATGTCGTATGATGCATTGGAATTGTTTAGCTCTTAGTCTTTGCTTTCTAGCTCCTCACTTTCAAAACATTTGTTCCCCTCTTACCTTAGCCCATAGCCCCATTACAACCCTATGAAAGTTCTTATGATTGTCTAGTGTGTTTGCATTTTAGTGATATCGAATTTGAGAGTCTTGTCAATTAGCTTATGGCAAAATTGACTCTAAGGAATGAGAATTGAGAGAACCTTCATTATTATTAAACACATGAGTGATGAAAGCCACATAACTAAAGTGAGGTTCTACCGGCATTGCTAGCCTTACTTGTTTCCTACGCTGGAATGACTGTATTTGATGATTTGGGGAAGATTGGTTCAAGTTTGACATTATGGTCTATCAAAAGGTTTTTGTAAATTTCATTGTTTAATATGTTTGTTAATAATTTTTGCATCTTTTTGGGCTACCTTTGGATCAGCTTTGCCATGTGAATGCTACCTATGTCTATCATGAGGAGGTTGTGCATAGTTTTATTTTTAGCATTGGTTGAGGACAAGCAACAGTTTAAGCATGGGGGAGTTTGATAAGTGCTTAATGTATACATCATTTAAGGGCTATTTTGCTTCATTTTTAGGAGAATTATGTGCTTAATGTTATTATTTATACTCCTATTCTTGATTGATGCTTGGGTATAGTTGTTTGATGTATTTTACAGGATTTTAAGCCTTCTTGCACAACATTTGACCATAAATAGATGTATTTTGGCCTCCCCCACGGACAACCATGAGTTGCCATGCACGTGGAGCAAGAAAAAAGCAGGAAGCCGGTTCTAGCATAGAACACGGTCGGACCTTGGTACCTGCCATAGACCATGGTGAGCATGAAACTGTTGCATCTTCATCTTCCCTCGGCTGTGTGGCTGAGATCAATCGAGTCCCTCTATAAAAGGCCCCGTTCTACAGTAGTAAAAAAGAACACATGCATAGAGTTAGCATAGATTAGAGCTTTAGCATAGTTTTCTTTCTCTTCTCAAATTTTGTTGTTTCTTTTAAGATTTCTAGTTTGATTTTAGTTTTGGTGAGAAATTTTGAATGTATGCGTTTGGTTTTCAAGGCGGTTTGAAGCCCTTGGTTGAAGGCCATCTCGGTCAAACCTCTCTCTCAGATTTTGCCGGATTGTTAGTTAGTTTGTTCAATTCTTAATCATGTGTGAGTAGCTTGCTTTTTGTATAGGGATTTAGTAGTTTATGAAAGCGTAGTTGGATCATGTTTTAATTTAAAGGATTGTGCTTATCTTCATGATGGGTTTGATTTCGTTCTATTAAGTGTTATTCATATTGTTAGTGAATTTTTGGCCAAAATTTGCTTGCTTACTTGAAACAATCCAGTGAAAGGTTGAAAGGTGACATCTTGGATTGCTTGATTAAACCTAGTGTGGAGTCGTATCGAAAGAGAGATTTACATGTTAGGAGGAGTAGAGAGTAATTGAAGATGTTTAACTTGGATTAAGGCAAATTAGTTTGAAAGAACGAACTTTGCTTAGTTTAGGCAAATTTGATTGATTTCGAAAGAATAGATCAAATTTCTAGATAGATTGCAATTTTTCGAGATTGACCGATTTCGAAAAAAGCACATGATTGTCGTTTTGATCCAATACCCTTTTATAAGTACAAGAATTCCTAGACATATTTTCTCTTTGATTGATTCAGAATATTGAATTAGAGGTTGTTAAATCAAACCCTTTGAAATAGAATTTTACTTAGTACATTCCGACAGACATGACTCGGTAAGTTACATTAGTTTATGAGGAATGATATTTTATCTATACTACGGCTACCCGTGCACTTGCGGTAATTTAACCACTCAAATTCCTAACAACTAGGGGAAGGGGAGGCAGGGGAGAGGGCAACCAAATAATCTAAAGTGTAAGTATCAAACGTTTGAAATTATGTTCAACTTCAAAAAGAAACTCTCAACCAAATAAGTTAGAAATATTAATTTATAATATTCTATGCCATTTAGCTGCCACCAAACTTGAAGCAATATTGTCACGAATAGTTGACATTTCTTGGTCTCTTGATCTTTCAACACTATCTTCTACGGGATTGACGACAACATTTGGAAGTGAATTAGGAGGAATAAAATCAGGGTATTCATCTATAATTTTAAAAGCTGAATCACGAACTGTACTCCTTCTTATATAATTATGCAATGCAAATGTTGCAAATATGGCTCAATTTTGATCTTTGATTGAATATCGAGGCATAGCACACAACATTTTCCATTGAGCCTTTAGAACGCTAAAAGCCCTCTCGATGCAACTTCTTAACAAAGAATGGGATCGATTAAAAAATTTCTTATAACCCCGAGGAACTTCACCACAAAACTTTGATTGATGATATGTTATCTTTGAGTATGGTGTTAAGATTTCTTATCGATTTGGACAACCTTTATCTGCCAGGTAATATTTTCCTAGATGCAAATTGAAAAATGTTACTAAGATGAATTTTATTATATGAGTGAAGAAAAAAATTGAAAAAAATTGTAAGCTATTGCCTGGAGGTGGCATTGGGAATTTGAGTCTTGTATTATTCATTGTTGGTACCAAGATGCATGAATCGTGTGCTAATCCCTCCTGACCAGTTAATACATATGTGAATTGTAAATCAAAATCACATACCGCAAATACGTTAACAGTTGGTATCCCTTTTCGCCCTCTATAAGCCATTTGGTCTTCTTCATGAACACTAACCGCAAAACGTGTTCCATCCAAAGCTCGAATGGAATCCTAATACAAAATATTTATAAATAAGTATCACATATTATCTAATGCAAAATAGAAAGATGAATATGCAACATACGCTTACCTTAAAATGAGGCATATATTGATTATCATTTGCAATTTCCAGTGAAATATCGTTAAATTTGGGATCTCTAACTTCAGCATATCCTTACAAAATCCATCTATTGCATCCAAAACTTCTCTAAAAAGCTCTACTAATAATTTCACCAAAATGCGGAGATGCTCTTGTGCATCTCTATTTGACGCGCCTTTACTAAGAGTATACACAAATAAGCCCACTTTCTCCAAAATTGACATCCTATTTGAAGGTTGTAATCCATATTTGTTTTCGAAATCCATACATAATTGACAAAAAGAGCAGTGATTCATTCCAAACATGTTAAAGTACCATTTCCTATGACCATACAATAATTCATTCATCCATTTTTCTCTTGTTATTTATGAAGTCATATGAAGCTCCTTGTATACACGTTTAAAAAATAGTCAACAATAGGACAAAGTGAATAAGCCATTATATCCATTATAGTATCATACCCATCATAATCACTTCTATCCCCCCTTCACTACCATCATCACTTCTACTAATACCATCATCATTAAGTTCAATATTGCCCCCATTGTTTTCCATATATCCCTGTTGCATATCTTTGTAATCCAAACCTATAATTTTAAGTCAAAATGTTTAGTTATTCAGATAACCATAATTTCTAATCGAAAATAAAAAGAAATATAATCATAATGTTAATACAATATATGCATAGATATAGCTCGAATCATAATTACTTTAAGAGTTCACAAAATGCGGCCCTACAACCATAATAAGCTTCATTACAACCATCGTACTTCTAACTTAACCTTTAAATTCACAAACTAAGGGCTACAACCATCATAAGCATACAACTTAACTTGGAAGTTCACAAAATACGGCCCTACAACCATAGTTACCCAAGTCTACTAATCAAGTTAGGTTAATAACTAAATCGACTAGAAGACTATAGACACAACCACATTCATTTCTTGTCATAACTTTTCATATAAGTTAGCCATTGAGCTCTTGAATCATAATTTGCCAAACCAAGTAAGATAATCCATTTCTATGGATCTTCCACCAATCCACAAGTAAACATAAACACCTGATGCAAAGGATCGAAATGAGGTAAGATGCATATCTTGGCCAATGCATCAGGAATGCTAGGAGCTCCAACATCAATACTCACATTTTTGTTGTTCATCATGGTTGTCAATCCTTTTTTCTACTCCTTTACATTTCCACCTTTTACTCTCAAGCTCTGGCTCAATTCCTCTATCTCGAAATTGTAAAAACTTGAAATATTCATATAAAACAAAATAAAACAAAAAAGAAAATAAGTTATTAGGTTGGGTTCCTTAATCATTATACCATCAAAATTGTGAAGCTAACTATAAAAAAAAAGAAAAGAAAAGAAAAACTAACCTCAATCTTCTTCAACCACCATTCATCATTAGGCGCAATAGTCCATTTTTGTGATCCCATCCTAAACCGGTTTCTTTCCCTTTTAACTTTCTTGACAAAGCCCATCTAACCTTCAACCCATCATATTTGTGCTTTAGTTGCTCTCTAGACCATGCCAAATTAGTTTTCGTTTGAAACTTCAGTACCATGTCTTTCCAATGTATCCTTTGAGATATTGTCCAACCATTCTTTGCATTACTCTTGTCAACAAGCTCAATGCAAAGATCACAAAAGATAAGAATATTGTCCTTAGAATAACTCGCACGACTAGTCTCTTTAAATTCTTGGCAATTTCCTTTACCTCCTTTTCTAGACAGCGCTAGCTAAATAAAATTAAACAAATAAGCAAAAATAATATACGCATATGATATTTATATCAAAATCAAAAATCAATATCTGATGATATTTGTAGTTTGTAAAAGTATATAACTTTTTAGTAGAATTCTAAAATTTACTATAGAAGCTCTATATCATAGGTGATCTGTTTAGTAGATAATCATATCACCATCGTTGTACATCCTTGCAGTTTGAGATCCTTTTTCTGTCGTTAACATCACATTCTTTTGCCCCCACAACAAATTCGCTCATTTATTTTACTCGCCGAAAATCTTATATAGATAGTGGTCGATCCACAAAATTTTGACATAAACCTCTTATCAAATATATATATATATATATATATATATATATATATATATATATATACAGATACATACATACATATATATATATATATATACATATATATATATACATATATATATACATATATATATATATACACACATACATACATACATACATACATACATACATACATACATACATACATACACACACACACACACACACACACACACTACACACACTCCCATATAATCCAAGATAATAAAATACAATAAGATTTTGCAAACCCAATGGCTAAGAGTAGCGTTTAGCTCTGAAACTAAACAATTTTAGGAAAACATACAACTGTTCCATTATCCAAACTATGATGAAATGGAAGCAAAACCTAGACTATTGGCTTATTGGACGGTCTAATTAATTAGTTACGTCAAATCTCCCTAGAAAATAGAGAATAAACATCTCTTCTTGTTCATATTAAAGCACTAGAGAATAAGCATCTGTTACACTTTGTTTGTATACCAATAAGAATTACACTCCAATTTATATAGAACCATTGCTTTTTATTCATATTTGAACTACTGCTTGTTCACCATGATTCACTTTAGAACGATTTCTGAAGTTTGTGATTGGAGGAAAGAAATTCGGTTCATCATGATTTCAATTCATCATGATTTCTAAGAAGATGTCAAACTAGGTTCTGCTTCTTTGCCAATATTTCACTGCACCATGATTACAAGAAAGAAGTAAATTGGAGAAGGCAACCATTGAATCCAAGAAATTCATGGAGGAAAGAAAGAAGAAGAAGGAAGAGAGAGAGGGAGAGGCACAAACCTGACTATGGTTGACACCTAGAGGGGGACGATGGCTTTCTTTAGCACAAATGAAGGGTAGCAACGAGCAAAAGGGCAGCGCACTAGGTGGCAAGCAGAAGGGGAGTGATAGGGACGGTGTAAAGAAGAAGAGGTGAACTACTGAAGTAAAGTGATATCTAATAATTATGGCAAGGGAGGGGAAAGGTTTGTTTGATGGCATGGCTGTAATTTTATTAAACTTTTGGGTAATATAGTAATTTCAACAAATAGTTGTTCCGAAAAGGTTAACGAGAATAGTTGCTTGAAAAATAGCTGTTCGGGGCAAAGCAACTATTTCAAACAACTATTTACTAAACGCCACTTCAGTTATTTGACTTGGTCAAAACAGGTAAAGTCTTCCTAAACTAATCTTTTCTGCCAAACAGCTGATGTAATGAAACAATCCTAGTATATTCCATCCAAACCTATGCTGATGTTATCGTTTATAATGGAAGATGTAGGTATCATACAAAATTTTGGATTCTATGTGTGCTTAAATTAGTGTTACTATTATTATGTTTTGCAACTAATTAAAAGTATGTTTTATTTAATAGTCTTTGTACAAAAAAATAGAAGAAGGGGATAATTATGTTACCAAAATAAAAAAGAAAAAGAAATGGGGGGGTTAACACGTGAAAGAGGGGGCTTCTCTGTGCTTTTTCCCCAATTTATGGATAATAAGGGAGGAAAGAGAGTCAGGGGTAGAAAAAGAAAGAGAAGAAAGAAAAAGGAGGAAAAAGAAGGATGAAGAAGAATTAGGAATTTGGCAAAGGTCTAAAGGTGAGTAGTTCCTGCTTTCTCCTCAACCTAAAATTGATTAGGGAAATATTAATTGGACAATTTAGGCTTGAGTTTGAGGAATCAATTGAAGGTTGGAGCGACGAATTTGATGTTTCAGGTTTTAGTGTAGTAGAATCCTAATCTTAATTCACGGAAACCTACCACTAAAAGTTTCATATTTAATTGTAATTTTGGATTAAATGGATGTTGCGAATTGATGATTATGTTATGAATTCATACATGCACATGCTAGACTATGGATTTCTTGTTTGAATACTTGTATTTGAGGAACAAAATAGTGGAAAATAGGTTCAGTTTTTGGTTTTTTAGAAATATTTTCTACTTTTCAAAATTTTGGGAGCTGAGGGCTTGGCGAAAATTTCTGAAAATTTTACTGTAGGTTCTCTATGATGTTTCCAATTTGTGCAAATTTTCATGAATTTTAGATATATAATTTATGAGTTATGAATTTTTGATTGAAACAACCCTGTTTTAGTGCACAATTTTGGCCTCTATTTTAATTTATGAGCACAACCCTGTTTCAGTAGAGGACGCTAAAATAAGGTAGAGATACTTTTCTAAGCTCTTTAATAGCTAGTTGAGTGAGTATTCACAAAGAAATGAGAGCGGGGTTCAGGACATGGAGCAAAACTATAGGTTTTTGTAATCGTATTGGTAAATAGGTGGTTAGACATGTATTAAGAAAGATGAAGACTACAAAGGCTTTGGGCCTGGACCATATCCCTGTGGAAATATGAAAGTTTTTGGGTGAAAAGGAGATAGAGTGGTTAACGGAGCTTTTTAATGTCATTTTTAGAACTGCAGAGATGCCATGTGAATGAAGATTCAATACAATCATCCCGCTTTACTAGGACAAGGCTGATGTTCAAGATTGTCATAACTATAGAGGTTGAGTAAGGATATTTCAATTTCAGAAAACTAGTTTGGTTTTGTGTCAAGTAGATTGACTACTGAAGCAATCCATATCATAAGAAGGCTCATGGAAGTATATAGGGATAGAAAAAAGGATCTCCACATGGCGTTCATAGATCTAGAGAAAGCATATGATAGAGTACGACATGATGTGTTATAGGAGTGTTTGGAGAAGAAAAAGGTGTCGGTGACGTATATATGAGTGATCAAGGATCTACATAAGGGAGTAAAAATAAATGTAAAGACCTCAGGAGAAGACACAAAGGACTTTTCTATTGACATTGGGCTCCATTAAGGGTCAGCTTCAAACCCGTTTCTTTTCACTATCATTATGAATGTACTCATAAAAGGGATTCAAGACAAGGTACCATGATGTATGCTTTTTGCTGATGATATTGTTCTCATCGATGAGATCAGGGATGATCTTAATAGCAAATTATAGCAATGGAGACATACCATAGAATGTAAGAGTTTTAGAGTGAGCAGATTAGAGACTGAATACTTAAAATGTGGGTTCAGTAGTGAGGAAGCTGGTGGGGAAGAAGTCACCATGGGTGGTATAGTAATACCAAGGGCCAAGAAGTTTAGATATTTAGGTTCGATCATTGAGGGAGAAGGGAATATTGATGAAGACACTAACCAAGGCATTAGAGTAGGATGTCAAAAATGGAGGAGTGCTTCCAGAGTATTGTGTGATAGGAAAATTCCTATAGGATTGAAAGGGATGGTCTGCCGTATGGTAGTCAGACTAGCTTTGTTAGATGATTCAGAGCATTATCCAATAAAGAAGTATCAAGTTCGGAGGTTGATGGCAGCAGAGATGAGAATGATTCGATGGACGTGTGGATATACAAGATTGGATAGAATTAGGAATGAAGTGATTAGAGAGAAAGTAGGAGTTGCACTCATAGAAGATAAGATGAGGGAGATTAGACTAAGATGGTTTGGTCATGGAAAAAGGAGGAGTGAGAATGCACTTGTAAGGAGGTGCGATATGATTAGCCTTTCGGGTTATAGAAGAGGTAAAGGACAACCAAAGAAAAGTTGAAACGAGATGATTAGAAATGACTTGAAGTTTGTAGGTCTAATGGAGGACATGGCTCAAGATAGAAGTATGTGGAGATCTAGGATTAAGGATGCATATCATAGGTAGCGTGCATTTATTGGAAACGATTTGAGTTGTGATTGTTGTTATGTTGCACTATTATTCTTTCATACGTGTGATGCAATCCTATAGGCTAATAGATTGATCTCTGTAGGGTTGTTATTAACTCAAATTTGATTGCTTGAGTCATAGCCTCTTCGAAACTGTGTTTCCCCCTCTACCTCCGATTGTTTGAATGTAGACTACTATTGGCCAGATTAGTAGAATGTCACTGCTGGCTGTTTGAGATACGCTAAACTCTTACCCCTCATCTATTGTTCGTATTAACTTATGTTATTTTAAGTATTTATGTCTTGTGTTTGCCAAATTATTTCACCAACCAATTTTCAACATCTAATCTTTTTAAAACTTTTTATGTAGGTCTATTGGAAATGGTCGGTCTATGGCATGTGCGTAGTGGTAAGACTACCTACATTTATTTCTCCTCAACCCCCCACAAAAGTAGGGTCTACATTGGGAGTTGCTGTTGCTGTTGTTGTTGTAATTGGCTTGGCCAAGAATTTCGAAAATTTTATTGTAACTTCTCTATAATATTTGGCAATTTAGTCTAAATATTTGTGAATTATAGAGGTTTATTTTATGAGTTATAGAGTTTTGATTGGCCTATTTTAATGCATAATTTTGGGTATTGTTTCAATTTTGTGGAGGATTGGCTTAGAGAAAAGATTATGGTGGATTATTCGTAATATTTTGTATTGTCCTACAAATTTGCATAAATGTTGGATGTCCATTCTTTGATTTACGAATTTTTAAGTCAAAATGGCTAGTCTGCTGCAATTATGGGCTGTTCATATACATAAATTGTATATTAATCATATGGTGGGGTGATTTTGAGTGTTGAAAATAGTACGGTGTTTGAAGAGTGCTTTGGAAAGTTGTGAAAATTATTTTAGGTGGATTTACGCCTTGTTTCGACGACATTTTTGTGTAAATTTTTGATATAATTTTCTTTGAAATATAAAGTTGTGATTGTAAGAAGCATATGATCCCAATAAGTTATGTTTTTTTTATGGGGAAAGAGTTGGCCTAGTGAAAAAGGTTCTAACCAACCTCATGAGATATGAATGTCGGCATTATGTGTTACGTTAGCCATATGTGTCCCTAGTGAGGAAGGCTTTGATTTAAACTTATTAGGATGCGAATATAACTCTATGGTTTATGTTTTGTGGGCAGTTCACGTCCTCTAGAACAAGGATGCTTGGTCGACACCATATGCATGAGTCGCAGCAAGTTCACCAGGATATTGTCACCCTTATGTTGTGATGGTTCTTTGTGTAGGTCATGGGTTGATTTTTCCCAAAATTAAGAACTTTGTTTTGACAAAGAATATATGATGTGTTACGAGTTTGGATTTCAAGTTGGAAATAAAGAAATATTAAGGTATCTTTGGTAGAGTGATTGATTTTAAGAACTTGTGCATTATGTGATTTTGAGACTATGAAAAAGGTTACAAGAAATATGTGGTTGTGTATGTGGAAATTCTGGTTATATTCTTAGCCAGACCATTAGTCGAGCTTGGCAGACTCGACTTTCTCTCAGACTCAATTGAGGACTAGTAGTCCAAGAGTCATGGTTGGTATGGGACAACCATCTTTAGTTTATTGCATAAGCTAATAGTGGAGGTTGTTTTGGGACTTAAGTGGAAACAAGGGTCCTTTAATCGTACCTAGTATAAGACATGTGAGGCTGAGCTAGTCCAGTCGCTTGTCTCATGACATATAGGTGTGCTTGCTTATGAAGCTTCAAGAAAATAGTTTGTATAATAGATCATGTTCTTGCACCACCTTCAATGTGTTATGTGTTGTGTTCTGATCCTATTCGATATTTATTCTATATTCTTATGTGTTCACAGGTTAATGTTGAAAGTGTGATAGTGGGAAGGCAAGGTTTATTTACTGGGTTTGGAGAGCTTATGAGCTCACCATTTTTTAGGTTTTTGAAAGCAAAAGGGGACCACATGAACATTAAGAAGACTAAGTAGCTGTTAAATACTTCGGGAGAACCAATTTCAGAATGTAGGTTTTATTATAGGTCAATGATATAGACTATGTTTAGTGAATTCAAGTAGGGATGCATTTTCACTATTTTGTTTGCAAACATGTAAGATTGTTATGGATTTGGTCTAAATATATATATGTAAATGCATGTTTTAGAACTACCCTGGGAATTTAGTTATATTTTTGTTATAGGCTTCCATTGCCCTCATCTGTTGACATGTTATTTAAGATTAAGGTGTTTAGATAGCCTTGTTAGGGTCTCCAGTCAAACATCCATGACAGTGATGTGCTTGTAAAGTGGTATCAGGGCAAAAATCTTGAAACTTCTGGCCTATAGGGCTTATGTGTACATGTGATTGACTTTTCGCTTGACAACATGTATGTATGTGTATTTATGTGGATAATAAGTATCTTGGGTGACTTTGCTTGTGATGGGTCCTGATGTTTGACATTAGGTGCATCATGTTTAGAGGACAAAACTTTGTTTAAGGGAGAAAGGATGTAACACCCTAAGATTTTAGTTACTAATCTTGATCTGTATGCCAATGTATGATTTATGCGTATCTTCTATGTTTTATTTGGGACATTTATGTGTACTTAAGTAAGTGTTACTATTATTATGTTTTGGAAAATAATTAAAAGTATGACTCATTTAGTAGTATTTATACAAAAAAAAAGGCGGAAAAAGGGATAATTATATTACCCAAGAAAAATGAAAAATGAAATGAAGGGTAGGGAGTTCTTATCACGTGAAAACAAGGGGAGCTACTTTGTGCTTCTTCCCCTACTCACACACAACAAGAGAGGAGAGAGAGTAATGGGTAGAGAGAGAAGGAGAAGGAAGAAGGAGGAGGAAGAAGAATTGGGAATTTAGCAAAGAACTAAAGGTGAGTAATTCTTGCTTTCTCTTCAAAGTAAAATTGATTAGGAAAAGATTAATCGAATAATTTATGCTGGCATTTGAGGAATCAATTGGAGGTTAAAGCTAAGAATTTGATATTTTAGGGTTTAGTAGATTAGAACATTTCACTTTAGAGAAACTCACCCCTAAAAGCTTCATGTTTAATTGTGATTTTTGTATTAAGTGGTTGTTCTGAATTGATAACTATGTTGAATTCATTCATGTACATGCTAGAATATCGATTTTTGGTTTGATCACTTGTATTGGAACGACAAAATGGCAGAAAATGGGTTAAATTTTTAGATTTTTAAAAATTTTGTCTACTGTTTGGATTTTCAGGAAGTATGGGCTTAGCAAAAATTTCTGAAAATTTTACTGTAGGCTGTCTATGATGTTTGGAAATTTTTGTAAATTGTCATGAATTTTGTATATGTGATGTATGAGTTGTGAATTTTTTATTAAAATAGCTTGGTTTTAATGCACGCTTTCGGCCATTGTTTTAATTTCTAGGAACAATTGGTTTGGCCAAGAATGTGGAAAGTGATACTGTGACTTCCTCGTAATGTTTGGCAATTCATTGTGAATTGTCGTGAAATTTGGAGGTGTATTTTATGAGTTATGAGTTTTTTATTTGAATTGTCCTGTTTTAATGCATAGTTTTGGGCATTGTTTCAATTTGTGCGAAGAACTGGCATAGAGAAAAATAATGAAAATTATATGGTGGATTATTCATAATACTGGTATCCTCCTACAAATTTTCGTGAATGTTGGATGTGTATTCTTTGTGTAATTATGGGCTATTAGTACACGAATTGTACATTGATCATGTGGGGATGATTTTGAGCATTGAATACAGTAAGGTGTTTTTATGGTGCTTTCAAAAGTTGTGAAATTATTTGGTTGGATTTATGCCTTGTTTCGCAACATTTTGTGTAAATTGTTGATATAAGTTTCTTTGAAATTTAAATTTGTGATTATATGAATTATATGATGAAAATAAGTAATGTTTTATATGGAAAATGGTTCATATCTTGCCTGAGACTATTATGTTGCACTCTAGAACTATGGCCACAGTAGTGACTGTGATTATGTTCAAGTCGCCTATTGGGAGATGTTCTAAACGATCCCCTGGGATATGAATGTTAGCCTTATATGTTATGTTAGCCATGTGGGTTCCTAGTGAGGAAGGTTTCGATCTAAACTTACTGGGATGCGAATGTGACTCTGTGGTTTATGTTTTATGGGCTGTTTGGGCCCTCTAGAATTAGGTTGTCTGATAGGCACTTGATGAATGAGCTATGGTTGGTCCACTAGGATATATTTGTCACCCTTATATTGTTATGGTGCTTTGTGTGGGAGATGGGTTGATTTGCGCAAAAATTAAGAACTCTAGTTTTTATTTTTTTTTCCTTTGGGGTTTTTCGATCAATGTCGAATTACCCCATTGATCAGACGACTTTCTGACGTCTTCAAACGTTTGAAATCATTGATGTTAAGTTAAAAATGAAAGAATACTTAGGTATCTTTGGTATGGTGATTGGTTTTAGGAATTTTTATATTATGTCATTACGAGACTCTAAAAAAGGTTGTGAGAAATGTGGGAATTGTGGTTATAATCTTAATTGGACCATTGGTTGAGTTTGGCGACTCTACTTTATCTTTAGCATGGAGTGAGGGCTAGGAGTCCAAGGGGCATGGATAGTGTGGGACAACCATGGTTAATTTAGTGAATAAGCTAACAATGGAGTTTGTTTAGGGACATAAGTGGAAACGAGGATCCTTGAATCGTACTTGGTATAGGAGAGGTATGTATGAGCTAGTCCAATCGTTCGTCTTATGAGATATAGGTGTGTTAGCTTGTGAAGTTTCAAGAATATAATTTGTATAATAGCTTTGAAATGTATGATTGTATCTTTTAGCATATATCACCTCCAATTTGTTATATATACGTTCTGATCTTATGTGATATTCATACTATGTGACTATGTGTTAACCAGTTAATACACAAAGTGTAACAACAGGGAAGGTAAGGATTATTCATTGGGCTCGAAAAGCTCTTGACCTCACAATGTAGGTTTTTGGAAGCAAAAGGGGACAACATGAGCATTACGAAGGCTAGCTAGTTGTTAAGTGTTTTTTGTGAACCAAGTTAGGAATTTAGGCCTTATTATATGTCGATGATACAAACTATGTTTATTAATGAATTCAAGTAAGGATGTATTTTGTATGCAAACTTGTAAGACTGTAATGGATTTGGTCTAGATATGTACATAAATGCATATTTTAGAACTGCCTGATGACTTTAGTTATACTTTTGTTATGGGCTCCTGCTTCCCTCGTCTATTAGCAGGTTATTTAAGATTAAGGCGTTTAGATAACCTTGTGGGTGTCTCTAGCTAGACATCCACAACGATAACACATCTGCCTCATGAAACGGGGCATTACACCAATTTGGATAGTCTACATAGCTTGTTGTTATCATGGAAAGGGAACAAGCTGCTTAAGCATGTTGTCTACTTCTTACCAAATGTGCCAACACCAGTTGCGGATTGAGGAATCCAAGGGTTTTCAAGGACAAAAAGAAATAAGTGGAAACAGATACTTAAAGAAATCTAGAAGCACATTAGGATTAGATTTGATCTTTTGACAAAGTTGGACATCATATTTAGCCCTTGCCAAAACCCGATATGCACTTTAATGAGTTTCACTTGTACATATTACCCTGTGATTTCAGGGCTCGCTTTATAGTCAGTAATAAGGGTGTGTTTGGTAAGGGGGAAAATCATTTTCCCAGAAAATCATTTTCCATGAAAAATATTTTCCCAAGAAAAATGATTTTTCACTTACATTTTCAGCTGTTTGGTAGAATGGAAAATCATTTTCTTTCCACTTCATTTTTTGCTATTTGATAGAATAAACCTCTCGTCATCACTTCATTTCTGTTTACCATCAATCCCCTTCCCTGCTCAATACTCTGACCCGACCCAACCAACGAATTTTGTTTCTCTCTTCTCTTCAAAATCAAATCTAAAACATCAGTAAGAAATATACCCAGTAACAAACCCAGCAAAAAAGAGAGTCAATATTACTGAATTTCAATTTTTTCACCATTCCCAAGGATTACTCAGTTGACTTTAAGTGATACTAAATCCAGATTAAAGAAAATGACGAACGGTGAGACGATGGGTGTCTCAAATTGCGAAGTTCTTTAAAATGGCAACTGTAACAAGATCAGAGAACTCAAGAAATAATTACAAAGATTAACGATGGAAATCATCGATGAACATGATGAACATGAAGGAGAGGGGAAGAATGAGAAACAAAATGAAAATGAAAATAGAGTGATTCTAGGCAAAATTAAAAGAAAATAGAACGAGAGACAAAATTGGGCAACGAAAATTGGGTTTGAAAAATCGTTTTCCCTACTTTTTCAACGGAAAACAATTTTCTTCAAATGCGGTAAAATGATTTTCCCCCCTTGTTTTACCAAACGGCATAAAATTGAAAAATTATTTTCCAGGAAAATGATTTTCCCCCCTACCGAACACACCCTAAGATTTTTTTATTAATTACTTTAAAAAAAGGATATGTGGAAAGAAATCATCGTTTAAGATAACTAATGCATATGTTGTCTTCTTTGTATTGTCAAAATGATTATAAAACATAATAGTATGTGTATCCTAGTTTGAATATGATCATCTATGTACTATGGGATCAAATTAAAGAAGCTTTGATTTATTCCTTCCATTTCTGGCACGGATTTATTTCATGATTTCTTAATCAAAACTTTGATATGGAAAACCACCCAAAAAAACAAAAAAAAACCGTACGTTGTCCCAAAATCATAGTCAAATTTAAGAATATAAGAAAATAAGTATTAGATAACTTTTTTTTTAATATAGTGCAAGGTTGAGATAGTAAAATACTATAAAATTCTAGAAAATAAGAATTTGACCATAATATGGAACTATAAAGGTTCATGTCGTTGATAGTGATTACAGGACAGAGGAAAAGTTTAACTTAAATCAAACTAAAGCGTTAGGGCTTTCGAGAATGTAAGGTTATAACATAAACTAGCAATTTTTTTTACCTTTTTTTGGTATACTTTGCTTTATCTAAAAACCCCAGAAAATTCGGGCGGCGTGTTCTCTTCTTGGACGATTTATTAAGTCGAAGACTGATTGTTTTAGTAGTTTTAAGTCCGGTTTGGCAAATTGTTAATTGATTGTGTTATGGCTTTTTCTTTTGGACTCATGTGATAAGTATTTATTGGTGTTTATTGCTAAAATATATTGAAACATGTTGAAATAGGTTGAATTATGTTGAAACATGCTAAATGGTCATGAATGAATTTGCATAATTAAGGGCTAATTATAATTAACCATGAAAATATGGTTATATAGTTCTTTAATTGGTGTACACACCGAAAATGAACATTTATAAATGCGTCTTTATCTATGTTGTGATAGAATGCAAATATTTTTCCAACAAGTTGTATTTTATATACTATCATCATTGTAAATGAAATTTTAAACGATTTTTTAAATGAAATGTGTGATATACAAATAATTTGTGAATATATGACTAGTTTGTGGTCACTTTAGTATTAACAAAATAATCTCCTATATTATAAGCAATGAATTGTCTCATTTGTTTAATTTTAAAAATGGTTATAATTAGAACTACCGAGAATACACATTTAGGCACTCATTAGAACATTAGAAGTCGACATAACAAAAAAAAATTGGATTAGTGTTTAGTACATTCTTAGCATAAATTCTTGAAAAATTATGAAATAGAAGATAGGGTAAAGTTCAATTATGGGGTAGTTTTTTTTTATTTGTTTTTGGATAAAACATATGGAGGTAGTTAGATATATGAATATCTTGGATATGAAAGTTGATAGTACATTTATTAATGTTTGATGAGCAATATTTTCCACAAAATTTGTGTTTCAAATTCAATTAGGTTCTTAAAATAATTACATAATTTAACATAATTTATGACAAATTTATCAATTTAAATAAGATAATAATTCATCAAAATAATATGCATTTTACAAAAAAAAATAATATTGATATTTTTAATATTACGGGTAAAAGTGTGAAGCACTTTATTTTAGTTGCATAATGTAAATTTACTTTCAATTTTCAATGAATTTTACAATAACCTTAGTAACATATTTACATTATTAGTAAAATAAATCCAATCATTAATAACAAATAGGTGATTTGAGTTTAATCATAATCTAATCAATTGAGTACTTTTTCAAGTGTTGCACTGTGTTAAATTGTATTGAACTATGCTGAATTATAGTTAATTATGCTCAAATGTGTTAAATGCTGATAACAAGTACTTACTATAAGTTAAAAAGAATATGCCCTTAGTTGTTTGACTTAACTGACTGTATTACTTATTCTTAGAAAGTATTTAGTGAAATTAGTTGTTTCTAACAATGCTATTTGTTGAAATTTGACTAAACTTCAACATTTTTACAGAACAATCTTTTTGAATATTATTTTTGTTCTCAATATAAATTATGTGGTATGTAAAATTACATTTATACCTTTACCCAATTGCAACACTTTCTTCATTGTTAACCTAATTTTTTCAACAATATTTAAAATTTATGTGACAAGAAATTAAAAAAAAAAACAATCTATTGTTCAAAGATCAAACCCTATGTTTCAACCCAACCCACACTAAGGCCCTGTTCTTTTCAGTGGGAAATGAGGGGTGTTGAATGGGTGATTGTGGGAAAGGGGGGGAAGGAGTGGGTGAGTGTGGTTTTTTTTTTT
>JACYFF010031959.1:89120118-89164485 GCA_017589665.1 Selenicereus undatus
TTAAATGATGATATAATGCTATGGCACAAGAGACTAGGTCATGCAAGCCTGTCCTTGCTAAACAAACTTGTTTCCAAGGACTTGGTTGTTGGACTACCTTCCATCAAGTATATTGATGACAAGGTATGTGAAGCTTGTGCAAAAGGAAAACAAGTCAGATCTTCCTTAAAATCTAAAAAGTATGTAAGCACTACCCGACCTCTTGAATTATTACACATTGATCTATGTGGTCCCATGAGGATAGTAAGTAGAGGTGGGAAGAGGTATGTGCTTGTCATAGTGGATGACTACTCTCGATTTACTTGGACCCTGTTCTTGGCTTCCAAGGATGAAACGTTTGAAAACTTTATTGCTTTTCTAAAAAGGGTTGAAAAGAGAGTAGGACACTCATTGGTTAGCTTGAGGTCTGATGATGGTACTGAATTTGAAAATGTAAATTTTACAAATTTTTGTAATATGCATGGTGTTGATCACAACTTCTCGGCTCCAAGAACACCCCAACAGAATGGGGTGGTTGAGCGTAAAAATCGTACCCTAGAAGATATGACTAGAACAATGCTTGTTGCTAGTGGTCTTCCTAGGAACTTTTGGGCAGAAGCTTTGAACACATCGTGCTATATTATGAATAGATGTATGATCAGACCCATGTTGAACAAAACTCCTTATGAACTCTTCAAAGGCAGAAAACCTAATATTATGCACTTGAGAACTTTTGGTTGTAAATGTTTTGTGCATAATAATGGAAAGGATGCCTTGGGAAAGTTCGATCCTAGGAGTGATGAGGCAATATTTATTGGTTATTCTTCTCACAGCAAGGCATACAAAGTCTTTAACAAAAGAACCTTGTGTGTTGAGGAAAGTGTGCATGTGCTTTTTGATGAAACTAATACTGTGAATAAGAATGATGCACAGGAAGAAGAGTTTGAATTAGGTCTTGTCCAAAAAGAATTGTTGATCCATGAGAAACCAGGTGAGAACACCTTGGAGAAAACAGGTACAGAAGGTGTTCCTCAAAACAGCATGCAAAGTGAATACCAAACAGGGGGAAACACCATTGAACCTTGTTCGGGACCATGTTCCTCAGGAACCAGCTTGCAAACAGGCGCTGAAACAGGATCAGGAGGTGTTCTTGAACCTGATCTTATACAACCAGAACATGGGTCTGTGAATCCAATTAATCCAAGATCATGGAAGCACCATAGTTCGCACCCTTTTGATCAGATCTTGTCAGATATTAATACGAGAGTGCAAACTAGATCTAAACTTAAGAATTTTTGTGCGTTCTATGCGTTTCTTTATAACATTGAGCCAAAAAGTGTGAATGAGGCCCTTGCAGATTCAGATTGGATCACAGCTATGCAAGAAGAGCTTCACCAATTTGAAAGAAACAAAGTATGGCACCTTGTTCCTAAACCTGCAGAAAGAACAATCATTGGAACCAAGTGGGTGTTCCGAAACAAACTAGATGAGTCAGGAACAGTCACTAGGAACAAGGCAAGGCTGGTGGTTCAAGGATACAATCAAGAAGAAGGAATCGACTATGAAGAAACCTTTGCACCAGTTGCAAGAATTGAGGCTATCTGAATCTTAATAGCCTTTGCAGCTCATATGGAGATCAAGCTATATCAAATGGATGTGAAAAGTGCATTCCTAAATGGATACCTTAAAGAAGAGGTGTATGTCAAACAACCCCCTAGTTTTGAAAATGGTGATTTTCCAAATCATGTTTTTAAACTTGACAAAGCGCTTTATGGTTTAAAACAAGCTCCAAGAGCTTGGTATGAACGGTTGTCAAGCTTTTTACTTGAAAATGATTTTAGAAGAGGCAAGGCAGACAATACCTTGTTTCTAAAATCTAAGGGGGAACATTTATTAATCGTCCAAATATATGTAGATGACATTATATTTGGTGCAACTCATCATGATTTATGCCATGAATTTTCAAATATGATGAGGAGTGAGTTTGAGATGAGCATGATGGGTGAGCTTAACTTTTTCTTAGGCTTACAAATCAAGCAAACTCCAAACGGCACCATGATCCATCAACAAAAGTATATCAAGGAGCTATTTAAGCATTTTGGGATGGAGTCAGCCAAACCCATAGACACGCCCATTTCTCCTTCAACCAAATTGGTTATGGATGATGGGAGTCCCTCAGTTGAGGAAAAACTCTATAGGGGCATGATTGGGTCACCCCTATACCTAACTGCTAGTAGACCGGATATTGTTTTTAGTGTTGGTTTATGTGCCCGTTTTCAGTCTAATCCTAAAGAGACTCACCTTAAGGCTGTTAAACGGATACTAAGATATTTAAAGCATACACCTGATTTATCTCTATGGTACCCTAAAGGTTGCAATCTTGATCTTGTTGGATATGTTGACGCTGATTATGCAGGTTTCTTAGTTGATAGAAAGAGTACCTCAGGTATGGCTCACTTTCTTAGACCTTGTTTGGTATCTTGGGCTACCAAGAAGCAACATTCAGTTGCCATGTCCACAGCTGAAGCAGAATATGTGGCGGCAACCTCATGTTGTGCTCAGTTGTTGTGGATACGACAACAACTCAAGAATTTTTGTGTTGACACTGGACGCATTCCTATTTTTTGTGATAATACTAGCGCTATTAACATTGCCAAAAACCCTTGTCAACACAAAAGGACAAAACATATTGACATTCGACATCATTTCCTAAGAGATAATGTGGAAAAAGGCTTAATTTCTATGAATTTTTGTTCAACGGAGAAACATATTGCTGATATATTCACTAAGGCACTAGCTAGAGATCAGTTTGAGAGAAACAGACTGGAACTGGGGTTGGGGAAAACACCCTGAGAACACCTGTTCTCAGAGGAAGATCAAACTGACGAAAAACACCCCATAATACCTGTTCTTCTCTCTTGTTTGTAATTTTTTTTGTGGTCTGTGCTTAGCGAATATATGTAGTCTGTGTACTCTCATGATTATGTACTGCTGTCTTGGGAGATGGAGAAAGAGTAATCATGACAGACCTTGGGATGAGAAAAGCATGCTCAAGAACAGGCGGCTCGAACAGGTATGTCTTCATTGCTATTATTGATTGCTGCCTGCTAAAATTCTAGGTGTTCCCTAGGTAACCCTTCGTGACAGGTGAGGAGTTTAAAAAACTGCCTTGCGTGCGTCTGTCCTCTTCATCTTGCTCTCTCTCTCTCCTCTGTTCTTGCTTTCAAACCCTAGCAAAAAACCTCCCAAAACCCGTAAATCCTCCTTGCGATAATGGCTCCCAAACCTGTTTCTTCATCAATCTCTAAGAGTAACAACATGAGTATACTCTCAATTTCGTCTCCTCCTCGCCCAATTATCCACAAAACCTTCGGGTATCTCACTCAGCTAAACCTCAAAAGTGTTGGGCTTGGGTTGAATAATATTCCCTACCCCTTTGGTTGGGAATTAATGGTGTATGTGGGAACAATCCCTTGTCCCATTCCTTCTGCAACATGTGCTGGCTCTTCGGGTCTCCAAGACCAATTCTTGGAGAACCCAGAAACCATTGTTGGGGATGACTTTGTTCCTCTCAACTCTCAAACTGGAAAGAAGAGGAAAAAGGTAAAGATGGTGGCTAGGCGCACTCGAACGCCAAGAACACGACCACAACCAAGGTCTCGCCCCTCAGAACCTCCGTCTCAACCTCCTCGCAAGTCTGCGAGAATTGTCCTCAAATCAACCCTCAGAACCTCTAAACCCTCCGTTTCTATTGTCGAAGAGATCTCCTCTTCTACTGAAGGGTTCTCGAGTTCTAACTCTGAAGACACCACCTTCAAACATGGGACACCGGTGTTTTCTGAGTCCTCTGAAGATCAAGCCCCTCCAAAAACAACCACTAAACCTGCTGTGAAGTCTTATCCTGCAAAACCATCCCTCAAAAGAAAACCAAGAACAGCCCCACTACCAAAAGCTACTACCTCTGTTCCTGCCTCCAAACGCCCAAAGCAGTCCACTCTCTCCCCTACGTCTGACAAACATGCGCAGTTGCTTAAGCGCAATGTTGTCAGGGGAAAGGTAGTGTCTGTCAGTTTTTTTGAGGAACAGGGTCTGGAGGTGTTTTTGGCCAAACTTCGAGCCCAAGGCTGGCTTGAGTTGTTTGCAAACACCCAATTGGGGTGTTCTGTGCCGGAGTTGGCTGAATTCTACGCCAACTGCAGAGTCACCGAAGGGATGGTGACCAGTTCTGTAAATGGGCAAGGCATCAGGGTCGATGCGCCCACACTTGGGAAAATTCTGGGAGTACCCTCACAGGGTTTTGCTGTGTATGTGAGGGAAGACAAAATAGCCATGGAACAAGCCAGGCTCCTGGAGGTGTCCAAACGCCTAAGTCACAAACAGGGTCTGAGAACACCCTGCTCTGTCAAAAAGGGTGATCTGATTCCTCCCCACCAACTCCTTTCATGTTCGTCATTAAGAACGTGATTTCAGGGGGTCAAGGGAGAAACTCAGCCGACCTTTTTGATCAGTGCCTGGTCGACTTATTGGACAGGGAGGAACCCATCAATCTTCCAGCAATCATGATTCGCCACATTGGGCGAATTGCGAACACCACCCGGGCTCATGATCTCGGATATGGGTTTCTGCTGACAAGGGTGTTTGAGCACTTTGGAATAGTGCTCACACGGCGAGTGGAGGCCCAAGTAATAGATGCAATTGGGATTGACACTCTGTTAGGGTGTGGCTTTGAGTTTGGGGAAGGGTCCGGTTCCAAACAGGGTCGTCGACCACCTCGACCACCTGTTTCTGAGCAACCATCCACCAAGGTAGAGGCTGTTCTTGAGGACAATGCTCGCCTCAAGGATGAGCTCTCCGCTGTCAAGGCTGCTCTTGCTGAAGAACAAGCCCTCTCTGCTAAGCGTCATGCAGACTTACTTGCTCTTCTATCCACCCTTGCCCCTAGTATTCCTCCCCTGCAGACGAAACCACCCCCTGCTCCCTAATTGTCTAGACTGTTTCTGTTTTTTTTTATTGTACTGCTTGGCTGATTAATGAAAATCCTATTTGCAGTTTCTCTTGCTTGTTATTCCTTCTCCTATATATTTGTTATTATTGCTTTTTAATGATGCCAAAAGGGAGAAGAAAAAGAGGTGATACCTATTGACATTGACATGTATGAATCTGAACTGACCAACCTATTCTTGACTTGCTCTTGACTTACGTGAATCCCTATCAGCAGTCATTTTCTGGTTGTTTTGTCAATATGGTCACTTGGTTTGTCATCATCAAAAAGGGGGAATTTGTTGAGTTATTATATTCAAGTTTTGATGATAACAAATCCAAGTGTATATTCAAGTTTTGATGATAACAAATCCAAGTGTAAAAATGTGTCCAAGTAGTGTTGCTCCAAACATGATATGCAAACAGGCCTAACTGGTGTTTGTAATCTTTACTGTGTTAACTTGTTTGCTACATGTGAGAACGAGTCCTTCAAACAGGTTTTAAATTGGTGATTCTACATTAAGTCAAGAACGCCATCTTACAGTTGGTTGTAAGGCATGTTCACAGCAGCTCTTCTAGCAATGCAAAGAACAACTCCAACAAATAAGGTAGCCTTGATATTCCCAGCAGCTTCTCTAGCGATGCAAAGAACAACCCCAGCAAACAAGGTAGCCTTGATGTTCACAGCAGCTCTATGGATCTTGGACAAGATTCAAACAAGAAGTCTTGGGTATATAGGCTTTGTTTATTTAGACTCTTGTTAATATGCCAATATTGAAAAAGCTTTTTAAACATCTCTTGAATCGGTATTTGCGCTAAGTGCTTCAGAACACCAGACTGCGAACAACCCTGCAAACAGGGTGCCTAGGGTGTTTCTGACCTAAAGTGATCATACCCGATTATCCTTGAAATTATTATTTCGGTTGGCCAAAATCTCCAGAATATTTTCAAATGTTATTCTTCTGGAAAATATATTTCTTGAATATATTATGGGAGATTTGGGAAAATAGATTTTGGGAGATTTGCCAAAATTGGAAGATTTTCTCTGCCCATATCTTCGGATGTGATAAAGTTTTTAAAATGCTAAAGATTTCTGGTTGCCTTACTTAAAGCTTACCCACGGCTATAAAGAGATAAAGGTTATCTCTTAAGATAACAAATCCCTTAGATTTTGGGAAATGTTTTATCACTAGCCGTTGGGAGTTTTTTCTCTTGAAAAATCACCTTCCAAACTTAGGTGATTTCCTTTCCTCTCCTTGGTTTTTGACCGTTGGAATTTATGGTTAAAAACAGCTCCGTTTTCACTGAAAAGGAGACATATACTGAGCGATAGAGAGAAGAAGGCAAAAAGGAAATCTTGAAACACAACATTCCCAAAAGGCAAAATTTCAAAAGAGGTTTTTCTAGTGAAAAGAATTTTTGAGCTTCACTTGAGAAAAGAAAAACCAGTTCAAGTTGTGTTTAAAGCAAGCTTTCAATATATTGGCATAATAGGATCTTCATTTGTACCTTACATCTGCTTAGTGAGAAGCACCCCAGTAAGGTGTTTTTGACCTTGATCTCAGATCAGTCAAAAGTGAGTGAGTGTGTCCTAGTCGTGTGGACTTTGGACGTGTCCAATCTAGTGAGATTTGGACGTGGTGTAATCTGCCTTGAGAAGGAGATTACGTGGTTGCAAGTTGTAACAAGGTGTGTTACATTTGTAACAAGTTAAGCCCGGTTATAGTGAAGTGGTTAAAAGTCTACACGAGGTAGGTCGTGGTTTTTCACACCTCAGTTGGGCTAGAGGTGTTTTCCACGTAAAAATTGTGTGTGCTTTAATTCCGCATTTATCTTGGTGATTTTCGTATTTGCAATACCTGAAAACACCCCCTGCAAACAAGTCAACAGGGTGTTCGTCATCTGAGAACAACCTCAGTCAGGGTGTTTATTACTTATAACGCGAAAATCAGACACTACAATTCACCCCCCTCTTGTGGAAGTAGACTCATAAATCTAACAACTTATCATTGTATTGTTATCTAAAGCTTGCTAATGAATGAAAAGAAAAAGAAAAAAACACTAGAAAATATAATTCTTCATTACAAAATGATAAGTGTCTTACTGCAAGACACTTTTTAAGTGTCTTAGTTTTACTTAAAATGTATATTATCGCATAGATTGGAAAAAATGATATGATTGAATAGTGGAATGATGTCAAAACTTATAAATTGTGTAAGATTATCATTTTATACATAATCTTTTATAGTTACAAAATTACACATATGATATGCTTTTTCGAATGGGGTTGATCTTGTTAGGGTGTCAGTTTGTATTTATTGACGTAACCAAGGAATATTCAAGCTTTATAACTTATAATAATATTAAAAATGTAATGATTTTAAATCATAAAATATATTAATTTAAGTTAAAACAAGGCACTTAAAAATATCTTACAGTAAGACACGTATCACCACAATTATAATTTGTATGCATGGGATGCGCAAAAGTTCATGAATAGGGACCTGCGGAAAATTCAAAAACTAGACATATTTTTTTTCTTTGCGTAGTTGCATATATCAGTTCACATTAATTCCCAGTTCCACCACAATTTGAACAGGTAAGCAAAAAGCTACTTTTCCTTTTCATAGTTGGCCAACCGTCACCGCCAAAGATGTGAAGAGACAGGCAACCATGTACGCGTTGGGGGTGGCGGGGAGCCAAGCATCAAAGTAAGTTAATTATCCGGCTGAGCAATGGCCAATAAACTAACCCTCGATATATTGTCAACATGATGATTTAATTTATCTTTATAACCTAATGGTGTAATGTTGAATTAACATTTATCATATTGTCCTCACTAAAAAATTATTAAACATCATAAAAAATAATTAAATAGTAAAAAGGTCTAATAAAATCAATATAAGTTGATGCAACTAGTTTAATATTTGTTTTAGTAGAGATTATTAGTTAGCTAATATATTTAGTTGGTTAGATATTTTGCTATTTCAAGAAGTTGTACAGCTGGCATAGGTTGTTAGAGGACAATTGTATATATATGGACACCATCTGTATAGTTAGATTGCTTTTGCCAGATTAATACAAGAGATTCCAGATTTCTCTCTCTTGTTTCTCTCTTACATGTCCTCTATCTTTGTCTACTTGTAGACCTGGCAAAACTGACCCGATACCCGAACCTAACGACCCGGATCCATACTCGAACCGACACCTGAAATGGGATTAACCGATTTAGACCCGAACACCCGAAGTAAACTGATCTATAACCGAATGAAACCCGAATTGTTGCATCACCCGAAATGACCCATACCCAAAATGACCCGACCCAATTTAAACCTGATCCGTGGTGACTCGACCCGAAGTGAACCGAAAAAGGACAACCCGAACCCGACCCGAACCGAACCCAATTTAAAACCGATCCAATTCTTACCTGACTCAATTTTACCTGAATAAGTAGAAACTTTTTTTGGGGGGTTTTAGTCTTTTCTCTTTTGGGGGGAATTTTGAATTTTTCAAACTCAATTAGTTAAGTTTAGGTGGGAAAAGAAAAAACTTAAGAGGGAATTTTTACAAATGAAATCAACTAAAAACTTAAGGGGAAAAACACAGTAGTTGATAGTTTTAAGTTTTTAATTTGATAGATATGTAGTAAAAATATAAGAGAAAATAATATTTTGTCACAATAGGAATTAAGAAAAGATAAGTATAACTAACAATTTATTAAACTTATTAGGATATAGTAATCCTATTTTACTATTTTATTCACTTAATTACTTAATGCAATGCACTCTATGATTATAAATTTATAATATCATTCTGTGACTACTATCAAAAATTCTGCACTACTGATCTATGATTCTAAATCATCTTCATAATATGTTTAATTTTACAAAATCATATTTAAGAATGTATCGTTGAATATGATCTCATAATAATGTGACTCATTTGAATTTTGGACAATAAATTCTAAGTCTCGAGTTTCACTAACGAGCATTCATAATCACATAAATGTAATGCTAATTAACACATGCTCATATATTGTCGTTACTTTTTCGTTTTCACTCATTGAGCAAATGTAGATCAAGTTGTCAATATCACAAAGACAAATATTTGAATTTTGATGTATGATCACTTAACAAGTTATCAAATAACATTGATTCGATTACCAAAAATGTCGACTTGAGCCAACCTGTTTCTATTTACCAACTCTAAATATGACAAACATGAATTTATAAACAAACACTAGGGTCTAAATAAAAATTTCATTATTTTCTTTCTTTTTTTTTCATTTTTCAAGGTATATTTTGGTGTTGGGGCTCACAAACGAGATCATTGACAAATTGTGTGCATTAGATTGGTCCACTTATTTTGTCATCGCATGAACTCAATTGAGATTATTAAAATCTGGCTTAACGATGTATAGTCCTCTGGATAATTGCACAACACATTTGATATAGGGTTAGGGATGAGTTGTATACTTGTATTTGTAATTTACTAACTTTCTTAGTAAATTTAGAACTAACCCCATATAATTTTCCATTATATATATATATATATATATATATATATATATATATATATATATATATATATATATATATATATAGTCAATTATCATTAATGTATAAATTAAAAGAGAAATCTAGAATAAATGGGTTTGTCTAATTAAACGGTTTTTATCTTTTAAATATAATTGAAGAGTAAAGAACTAAATATGGCTACACTGAAAACAGACAATGATTCGAAATTAACCCAACTTGATTTATACCCTATTCGATTTACACTTGATCCGATATTGACCTAGACATTGAACTGAATCAAACCCGACCCAATTACACTTGAGTCATACTCGATCGGAACCAGGGTACTGTAGACAATAGACCCGACCCAAATTCCACCCGAACTGAACCCGTACCGACTCGAACATGGTACCCGTAAGTGACCCGAACCCGAACTTCACCCGACCCGAACCAAACCCGACCTGAACATGGCTGACCCGAAAATGACCCAAACCCGAACTTCACCCGAACCCGACCCGATCATGGTTGACCCGAAAGTGACCCGAACTGAACTAAGAACCGACCCGTACCCGACCCAAATGACCCATTTGCCAAGTCTATATACATGGTATCAGAGCATTTAGGTTCAAGATCTTGAATCTTCTTGCTCGATTTTTTCATTTTCAATTAGTTGTTTTGATTTCATCAATTGATCTAGCCTAAATCATCTAATCCTTCTAATTCGATTGATTGAATTCCTTCTTCAATCAATCAAATCGAACGTTAATCGATTCATGATCATCTTGATTGGACTGTTTGCGCTCTTGATCTCATCGCTGGTTTGGGAGAAAACCATCAAATCAACCAACAAATGAGGAATCCTTATTACCTCCCGAGTTCTGATCATTGAGGGATGGTACTCACTAGCAAGCATTTTAATGGAGAAAATTACATCAACTGAAGTAATTCAGCTCGAATAGGATTGGGTGCGAAGGTCAAATTAGGGTTCATAGATGGCACCTTACCTAAACTGAGTGAAGATTCTACTGAACTGCAGAATTGGCTGACTTGCGATTATATGGTAAGGTGTTGCACACTCAATTCTTTAACACTTGAAATCTCATAATGTTTTATGTACGTTAAATCTACCAAAGAGCTTTGGGATGAATTGGCTGAGCGATCTGGCAAGGCAAACGGTCCTTTGATATACCAATTGCGCTGAGATTTGACTCTATTGATGCAAAAAAAATGAATCAGCGTCTGTCTATTTTTCGAAAATGAAGAAACTCTAAGACGAATTACAAGATTTGGAAGGAATGCCTCAATGTGCTTGTGGAATTATGACCAAATGCACATGTAATCTTGGCATCAAGAAAGAGATTCAATAATTAAGCTCATACAATTTCTAATGGGCCTGAATTCTAGCTATGGTGTACTTAGGAATCAAATACTGGCTATAGAACCTTTACCTTTCATAAACAGGGCTTATTACATAATACAACAAGTTGAGAAACAAACACAAGTGTGAGATGCTATGAATGTAAAAATCGACATTGACACCTATGCAGTATAGAAGCAAACAAATATTCCTGGAAAAAGGGATTTCTGACTCGGCAAAATGGACAAGAATGATAAGTTCTGTAATCACTGCAAGGTTAAGGGCCAAACATCTAACTAGTGTTTGAAGATTCATGGCTATCCTGATTGGTGCAAGCAAAAATATGGTACAAAAAGGGCTGCTCAAGTGGGTACTCACAATACACATAGCCCTGGAATTATAGATAGTCCTTTACATTGTGTTGATGATCAAGAAAATGATCAACCTAGTAGCATGAACATTGCTATAATTAATGCCACTTGCGAGGAAGTTCTGCAGTTTCTTAAGGGACAACAAGCATCTTCATCCAATACTCCAGGCCAGATGAGCAACAACTCATTTGCAGGTACTGCATTTGTTGCATCTTCTTTTAAGGCATGCCCTCAGAAAATGATCAAATCTCCTATTTCCGATGGGAAATGGCAACGAAAAATTAGGCCGTCAGAAAGGCCGACGGACACGCAGACGGAAGGATGGGGAAAGCAAAAGGGGAAGACGGACTGTCCGACGGACCCAATTTCCGTCGGAAACTCCGACGGATTGGTCGTATTCCGTCGGAATTCCGTGGAATATTCCGCCGGCCCACCTGATTTTTCAACTTCTCTCTGCCCGAGAAAAGCTGCAGGCTTTTTTTTGAAAAATGCCTGTTCGACGGAATTTTCCGGCGGATTTTCCGACGGACAGGCATTTCTGTTGGAAATTTCAAATTTTGAAATTTCAAAATTTTCAATTTTTTTGCATTTTTTTTAAAAAATAAGTGGTGCGACGGAATTTTCCGTCGGACAACACTTTTTTCTGAATTTTTTTAAAAAAAATATCGAAAAGGTGAAGTTGTCCGACGGAAATTTCCGTCGGACCACACCTCTTTAAAATCCGGATTGCTCGAGCAATCGGGCACTCCACACACACACACAAACCTTTCTCTCTCTCCGCCATCGCCAGTGCCGCCCTCTTCCAGCCACCATCGCCGCCCTCTGCAGCCGTCCGACACCCTTCGCTCCTCCCTCAAAATCGGCCCCCTTCACTGCCTCCACTGGTCGCCGCCACCTCTACCCGCCGCCGCCTCCATCGGTCGCTGCATTCAATGTAGCACTAAAAAACTCCTCATCTTTTAAGTGAGTAATTCAACCTAAATGTTATTAGAAAGAACATTAAATTGCCATTGAAAGATGAGGAGTTTCTTGGTGTTACATTGAATGCGGCGACTAGTGAAGCATGTTTTGATCCCGTCAAATAGTCTTTTGCTTAACGATATCGTGATTTTACAGTGGAAAGATGTGTAACTCAACCTAAATTTTCAAAAAAAAAAAATTTAAAAAAAATTAAATTTCCGACGGAATTTCCATTTCCGTCAGAAATTCCGACGGAATATGCAAATTCCGTCGGACACCCGATATCCGTCGGCTTCCGTCGCCCACTCCGTCGGCCCGCTTCCCGACGACTCTCTCTTTCTGTCGGAATGTGTCCGACGGACGGGAGATTCCGTCGGAACCAGCGGGTCTACGGAACTTTTTCCTACGACCGTTTTCCGTCGGATTTTCCATCGAAAAATTTCGATGGAAAAACGTGCCTTTACCGTCGGAAAATCCGCTGGGAAAAGTACGTTTTTCAGTAGTGGCTATGTCACTTAATTCTATGAGCTGGATTATAGATTCTGGTGCATCTGACCATATGACACCACATATTTAGTTGTTTTCCTTGACAAAAAAAACCAAGTAGGCCTATAATCATAGGACTTCTAGATGGCACCATCAAAATAGTCACATGTATTGGAAATGTGAAGTCAACTGATGATATTATGCTCCAGGATGTTCTTTATGTTCTAGACTTCAAACATAACTTGTTGTCAGTCCACAAAATTCTAAATGACACAAAGTTGGTTGCTTACTTTGCATCAAATGGGTTCTTATTATAGCACCCTACTTCTAAGAGATATGTTGCTAAAGGGTATCAGGCAAGAGACCTTTATAGGCTGAACACATCAGCTGGTGAGCAACATCATGTTTTCAATTCTACTTCACATGATCTCTATGTTAATGACAATAATTTTCAATTCTCTGGTAGTAGTGTGAATTGCACTACAGATTTTTCAGTTTGGCATGCTAGGTTAGGGCATGCATCTATGTTCAAACTTTTGCTTATTGCATGTATTGAGAAATGTTCAAATAATACTGATTTTCATTATGAAGCTTGTGTTTGGCCAAATTTCATAGATCTATATTTATTTTGAGTATCTCTGGTTCATCTCATATGCTTGAGTTAGTTCACATGGATTTATGGGGGCCATACAAAGTCCCTGGCATTGATGACACTCATTATTTTCTAACAATACTGGATGACTATACTTGATGCACTTGGGTTTATCTACTTTAGAAAAAAAATGCAGACTCCTACCTGTATTCAAAGTGTTATTTCTTATATGCAAACTCATTTTAAGGGGTCTATCAAGCACATAAGAAGTGACAATGGTACAGAGTTTTTCCAAGATTTATGTTCTCATCTTTTTAAATAGTTGGTATTATACATGAAAGGAGTGTACCTAAAACTCCTCAACAGAATGGCTATGTTGAAAGGAAACATAGGCACCTCGTAGAAATTGCAAGGGCTATGAGGATCCATGCTAATCTACCCTATAAATTTTTGGGAACTTGCATTTTGGATGTCACATATATCATTAATAGACTGCCAACAGGTATTTTAGGTTGGAAATCTCCCTATGAAATGTTATTTTAGTGTTCACCTGATCTAAATGGTTTAAGAGTTCTTGGTTCTCTATGTTATGCCATGGATTTGAATCAGAGAAACAAATTTGGTGCAAAGGTAAGAAAATGCATTTTCATTGGCTACCCTGCAGGGCAAAAGGCCTACCAAGTGTATGATTTAGAAACTCATAAAGTCTTTGTGAGCAAAGATATAGAGTTTCATGAGCATATAATGCCTTTCAAACAACAACCAGCCTCATTTGAAACCATATGTCAGCTAACCAATGTGGTGTTCCCTTCTAACTCCTTATGGCAGCCTCCTGTTGAAGATGAGAATGCCATCTTACATTCATCAAGTAGAACAATACCTACCACCATTGATCCTATTACATCTACCACTATTACATCCACATCCACTCAAATAAATTCTTCACCTCCATTAGCATCTAAACAAGCCCAACAACAGCCTACACAACTAACTATACCTCTACCTACTGAGGAAAGTACACAACATCCTGTTCAGCAACCTGTACTTATAAGAAGGAGCAATAGGATTTCACATCCATCTTTTTGGATGCAAGATTTTGCTTCTCAACTCACCTCATCTACTCCAATACAGAATGTTCTATACCCTTTGTTCAAGTATGAAGATTTCCAGGATCTCAACCCAGAACACAAAGCCTCCTTTTTCTAGAACCAGCTACTTACCAACAAGCTAGACATGATCCAAAATGGGTAGAAGCCATGGAAAAAGAGATTTCAGCACTTGAGGCGAATGATACTTGGGAGATAACTAATCTCCCTAAAGAGAAAAGGGCTATTGGCTCTGGATGGATTCTCAAAATCAAATTCAAGCTAGATGGAACTATTGAGAGATACAAAGCTCACTTTGTGTCTAGAGGGTTTAATTAAGTGAAAAATAAGGATTTTAAGCATACTTTCTCACCAGTTGCAAACTTCCCACTATTAGCCTTCTTATTGCTATAGCAACTCAGAAAAACTGGCCTCTTCACCAACTAGACATAATCACTGCATTCCTTCATGGTTTCTTATATTAAGACGTGTATATTCCACCTCCTGAAGGACACTCAAAGCTTGAGGGCAAGGTTTGCAGACTGAAAAGATCACTTTATAGGCTTAAACAAGCCTCACACCGATGGAACAAAGAGTTCACAAAATTTCTACTTCAACAAGGGTTTCATCAATCTAAGATAGATTACTCTCTATTTACAAAAGGCACTAGTGATCACTTCATTGCCCTACTTGTGTATGTTGATGATGTTATCATTATTGGAAATGATGATGCAGAAATACAACAACTTAAACAAGCCATAGACAAAGCCTTTAATATAAAGGATCTTGGTAATTTAAGATACGTCCTTGGCATAGAAGTATCTAGATCTTCTAAGAGGACTACTTTAACTCAGAGGAAATATGCCACTGATATTTCAAGTGATGTGGGACTTACTACTTGCAAGCCAGCATCTTTCCCATTGCCTACAGGTCTAAAGCTGTCTACTGATTCTGGGAATAATTTGAAAAATCCAGAAGTGTATAGAAGACTTATAAGAAGACTATTATACCTAAATATTACCAGGCCTGACATGTCTTACTCTATTCAACACCTCAGTCAACTCATTCACTACCACAGAGAGCCACATATGCAAGCTGCCATACACTTACTAAGATACTTAAAAGGTGTTGTTAATGCATGCCTTTTTTGTCCTACTTAATCTAGCTTGATTCTAGAAGCCTATATAGATGTAGATTGGGGCATATGCATGTTTAGCAGAAAGTCCGTAACAGGATATTGTGTCTTTTTAGGAGGATCTCTTGTGTCTTGGAAGACAAAAAAGCAAAACACAAATTCAAAGTCATCTACTGAATCAGAATATCGTGCTATGTCTGAAACTACCAGTGAGCTAGTTTGGCTTGTTGAGGTTTTAAGGAATTTACAGGTGTCTATTACCTTCCCTGTTACACTTCTTTGTGATAACAAAGCAGCTCAGTACATTGCTGCAAATCCAGTATTTCATAACAGGACAAAGCATCTTGACATAGACTGCCATTATGTGCGAGATAAGCTTGAAGATGACTTCTTGAAAACTGCTCATGTCAGTTCCAAACTGTAGCTAGGAGGCTTGCTCACTAAACCCCTCTTACCTCCTCAGCATTACTCACTCAGTGTCAAGTTAGGACTTGTGTTCCATCCAAGTCTAACTTGAGGGGGGGGGGATGTAGAGATTTTTAGTTAGCTAATATATTTAGTTGGTTAGATATTTTACTATTTCAAGTTGTTGTAGAACTAGCATAGGTTGTTAGACGATAATTGTATATATATATGGACGCTATCTGTATAGTTAGATTGCTTTTGCCATATTAATACAAGAAATTCTAGATTTTTCTCTCTTGTTTCTCTCTTACCTTTCCTCTATCTTTGTCTACAGTTTTGTTCAAACAAGATTTCAATTGAAGTCCTTTTTCTTTTTAGAAAAAAGGGAAATTTTCATTAAATATTGATGAATAGTCATACAATGTGTGCAAGACCTATTTGACTCAAGCAAATTTGGATTCTAATATCAAATTTTCACCATGCCAAAAAAAACTACTTTTATATAGTAATCATTTATATCCCCACGACCGATTTTTAAACTATAACCTACGTAAAAGATCCATATATTTGCCGCAATATCTTCTTGAAATGAGATGTACTGATCTAATGTAGTTTCCTGAAGCGAGATCTTCTTCTAAAAAGATGCGGCACTTGAAGTGCCGAATTCCATTTTAGAGTCGCTTTGCAACAAAGAATTTCATCCTTAAAAATCAAGCGAATTGCAGCACTCGAGTAAATTAAAAGCAACCATAACATGAAACTCTCATGATTGAAGGGAGGGACTATTATCCCAATTGGAGAGATAATTATTACTAAAAAGATAAAAATACTATTTATTAATGGAAAAAAAAAGACGAAGATGGTAGATCTAAATCTAAGATGGGCAAAAAATTGACCGTCCCGCCTTTCACCTCCGAATTCTACAAAGGGAGTGTGAAATGAAGAAGAAGAAGAAGAAGAAGAAGAAGAAGAAGAAGAAGAAGAAGAAGATGGCAAAGGAATGAAGCAATTACCAGGTTGAGAAAACCTAGGTTCCAGTCTTATGAGTGGATCAAAAAATGTGTGATAGAGGAGAGTGTTCTATCCTTATATGAGATTACAACAACTCGATTCTAGTGAAATGAGGATAAAAGAAAAGTGTACAGGGAAAAAATGATAAGTCTTACGTTAATAATTTGTAAGGTCATCTCGTATACAATTAAGAAATAAATTGAATGAACTGTTTCATCAATTTCTTGCTAAACTGAAAAGAGCATAATGAAGTCTATCAAGAACCATCTCAACCAACGACTTAAAGCTGATGGCCGACGGTTCATAAATGGGTTATATACCCTAATGTGCTTCATTTAGCGAATAACCTTTACTACAAAAACTCCTCCTTACTTTGCACAATAATTCAATATAGAGCTACTGAAATTTAACATGAAACATGTTGCTTAGATAGGGTTTGATATTATGATCAAGAATTATCTCAGCTAAAAATTGTAAGCTTAAAGTTGAAATTTTAGGAGTAGATTTTTAAACCAAAAGAAGAAAAAAAAATGCTTTAAGAATAGATTTATACTCTAATATAAGGTTTACTGATGTAGCCAATGGAGAGGCTTTAGAAGGAGAAACACATACCTCTAATATCAAGCATAGGACTAAGCAGTTTAGGTAGTTGTTGTTGAGCGGTTTTTGAGGGGGTGGAAAATTAAATTAAAGACAAAAGGGAAAGGAAAAGGAAAAAGGAAACCTCAAATACTCGATTGTCAGCCGTAGTACTTAAGGGTCGGTCCACAAGGAAGACGTGAGATTTATGGTCATTTTTAACAAAACAATTAAATTTAACTAATTAAACTAAGTGGCATTATTTAAGGCAATTTAATAACCTAATTCAACTAAACTCATTTAATCCTAATTAACTCTTCTAATCCTAATTCAACAAAGCATCAAAACAACCTAATGACTAAACCTAACATAACCTTTATATTGGTTAACCAATTAAACCAACCTAAGACTAAAATTAATCACGATTTAATCACTAACAACCTAATTACTTTGTTATTTTAGAATCAAATTCAAGGCAGTTTAAGACAATTAACAGTGGGGGAGGGGGACGAAATAAAGCAAACTGAAAAATTGAAACACGAACATAGAAATTTCAGTAACAGGGAAGGGGATTGAAATACAAAAGCAGGGGAAATTAAGCAAAACTGATATGAGACTGAAAAATGGAGAACAAGAACAGACACAACATCAATGAAATCAGCACAGGGGAAGGAGAGAAATCGAAGCAAGGCAGAATCAAACCAAAGCAGCAGCAAGGGAAGGGGGACGAATTGAGAACTCGCAAACTGAGAACCCCAAAATGCAGCCATCGAAGTCGAACATATCTTCGACGAACCCAGATCAGCAACATCCATTCGCAACCATTCGAACAACCGCAACAGGGGAGAGGGGAAATCGAACGAAATCGAACCCAATAAACCCAGATTTTTGCAGAAATGAAACCAAAATTGAACTAGAAAGCATCAATTACAAGAAATTCGAAAGTTGAAATTCCAAACCCTAACTAACTTCAAACCCTAAGTTGTAATTTCTGAAATTGAAAGTGAGAACTGAAATCGAAATGAACAACGAAATTAAACTAAATCTAGACCTAAAACAGAAATTAAAATCCTAAACTAGCCCAAAATTACCTAAAACTAATTCGAACCTAGCTAACCTATGCTTCAATAGCATCCTCTTGCCTTTATTCCCGAAGCCTCCTCACTTCTCGACCGTCAATCTGCTGCTTGCTTGGACGGTGGCGATGAAGGCCAGCTGGGTTGGTGTGCTGGTGTTTGTCAATGGTGGTGGGATGGGTTGAAGGTGAGAAGTAAAATCGTGGGTTGGGTGGTTTTGGGTTTCGGGGTTTGGGGAATACGGTGGGCTGGGTGGTTTCCGGGTTTGGGATAAGGGATAAGAGCAAGAGAGAGATGACGAGGTAGAGAGAGAGTGGAGCGAGATGGAGGTACGAAGGTTCTGGGAAGGGGGTCAGGGAAGCAGACGAGTGAGGGAGAAGAAGAAGACAAACGCGAAGAAAAAGGGGGGGGGGGTTTAGTGAACCGGTTTAGCTGAACCAGCCGGTCCGGTTCATGCTGGACCGGTCTCGTTTTTTTTATTTTTCTCTTTTTTTTGCCCGGTTTTTTTTTGGAATTTGGTCCGGTTCTTCAACCTCCGACACTTCTATTTTTTCTCGCCTTTTCCGCCATTTTAAGCCCTTTTTTCGCATTTATTCAAAATCTGCAAAATAAAATAATCTCCTATGAAAACCCTAAAAATATTATTAAAACGAGCATAAAATAGGTATAAAAGTACCTTAAAAATAACACATTTTTGTCTCAAACAAATACTCCAACACCAAGATTTTGCTTGTCCTCGAGTAAAACAAACTAAACTAACTAAAAGAAAATGAAAATAAGGAAAAGAAAATCCTAACTCACTGTCGTAGGAATCACGATTGCATTTAGCGTATGCAAAAAGCCCTTTAAACCCCTTGGACTCCCAAGTGGACGAGTGAGGTCTCGTGAGGGTTTCAAAGTGAAATACCCACAAAACTATTCCAAAAAGAAAATCTTTTTGGGTTTTTCTCAAAACTGATATGTACAAAACTTGGAAAAAATATGCACAAATCCTAATCAGTTAAATCACTCATGTACTAAATTATTAACCTGTATATACATAAAACGTACTTCAAAGCCTTCTAGCCCCTAAATGACATCAAAGTACTGATTTTTCACTCCATTGAACATCAAGATTTGAATCCATCCCGGTGTTCGTGTGCAAGTGTATCATCATCCCAGGGCTCAGATATACCAGAATAGACTCAATCCCACTTAGCCAACACAACTACATTATTCCCATCATGACTTTGGAAGCAAGCTTTCCCAGTAGCAATATTGCCTCAAAGGGTAACACCCAGTAGCACGTGCCTCAAAGGGTAACGCCCAGTAGCGCATGCCTCAAAGGGATACTTGTTATTCCAAATTTTATTCTTTTTTCTTTATTCATAATACAATTTTTTTTCATTTTTTCAATTTTTTCCAAAGTAATCATGTCTCAAGCTAGTGGGAGAATCATTCATGGAAACCTAAGACCTAAAGAAAATGATGAAAGGATAGCAAGGACTGGATTATACAACCCATAATGAACAACTGAAGTTAGAATCAGGGCTTAGAATATCATATTCGAAGTTGGAGACTTATCATACACATCCTATTAATATACAAGCTAACAAATAAAGCCTAGAGGATTCAAACTAATAAGAAAAAGTACACACATCCCCGAAAAAGAACAAAAATCTTCAAAATTTTTTGAAAAATGGCAACTCACTCCCACACCAAAACTTCACAATGTCCTCATTTGGAGAATTAAGGCGCTAAAAAGCAAGTCCATAACTAAACAACCGAAAAACCTAGAATATATACAACTAGAACACCACCAAAAACATAAAACCAAAAACAAAATAAAACCAAAATGAAAAAGAAAAAGCAAAACTAAAATCAAAGAAACACACAAAAAGTGAAAAACAAACCACAACCCTAAAAACTAAAGAAAAGAAGACAAAAATCAAAATTAGAACAAAAATCAAAACAAAACCAAACACACACATATATTTACAAAAGCAAAACTAAACAAAAATCAAAGACCTACTAAATTGCAAACTAAACAAAAAGAAATCTAAGGCAAAATAAAGGAAAAGAAAAACAAAAATGAAACAAAACTGAAAATAAGATGAAAATAAAAAAAGGAAAATAAAAATGAAAGTAGAATGAAATAAACAAAAATAATGAAAATAAAATGAAATAAACAAAAATGAAATAAAAAGGAAAAACTAAAACATGCTAAGCTAAAGAAACAAAGTATTTACAACTAACACATATTCACAAAATCCTAATATATACAACTAAATACAAAAAGAAATGAAAGAAATAAAAGAAAAGAAAAGAAGAGTGGAACGATCATACCAGGTTGAATACAGGTTGTACCCAAACTATAAATTGTATGGAGCATCAGCCACTCCATATTAAGCTGAAAAGTGCTATTCAAATCAAAACTCGTTAGAGCACGTAACAGCTTATCAAACAAGGATGCCCAACTCTCAATAGCATAGGAACTATAAAAAATAGAGAGTTAGAACCAGATTGAGTACATCCATATAGTTAGGAAAGCACAGGTAAGGGTTCGTTTTAACTTATCAAACAATTGGGCCCACTCAGGAATGAAATGAACATACTCAGAATAAGCCAGTGGTGAGGTCATAGGCCTAGAAACTATGTCAGCATGAACGAGCAATTTAGGCCAAATGGAGGATGCAATTTTCACAAGTCTGCTGATATCAAAAGGCACAAGAGTCTGGTCTAAAGTAAAATTCTTAGTAACAATGATCTCAGACTCAACAGATTCAGACTTGCCAGATTCAAAAAGGAAGTCAGTTTGGATGGAATCAAAAGAAAATGACTCATAATCAGCACAAAAACCATCATTAGAACTTCCATGGGTCTCAAACTCACAAGAAAAAGATTCATGCTCTACATGCAGAATATTATCATCAAAGTCAAACATAGTGAGTTCCGGTATCTCATCATGCAACTCCTGTGAAACATCTTTTGAATCACCCAAATCATGAAATGCTACTGCAGGTATGATGCTAATTTCTAACTCACTATCAAAATCAGATTGTTCATCAGTGACATTTTCAGGTGAGCTAGTGCAGGGTGCAAGATCTGATGATAGAGACTTAGGGAGGTCACTTTCTTGTTCTAAGCTAGGCAAACACATGTTTTCATTCAAATCAAGCCTAATACAATAGGAAAATCAGCAGTAAGACTAACTGCAGGTTCAGGAGATCCTAACCTAGATTTAGGCTCACTATAAGTCTTTCTAATTTGATTAAAACATTGAGAATATTCAGTAATTCTCAATTTCATGGTCTCTATCATTTGATCAGTCATATCATCAATTTTCTTTTCAAGTCTTGCACAGGCAGTACGATAAGGACACGTAGAAATATCATGATAAGGAGATTCACAATAATCACACAGCACAGGAGGCATATAAGAATAAGATGGGTCATATAGGTTTAGAAAATGATCTTGGGGGGAAGGATTAGCATAAAAAGCAGACTCAGCATGAGTTGGGTACTTTAAGTTCATTTTAACTTGTTCAAACTCGTAAGTTTCCCAACCTAAATTTTCAAAGAAATCTCAAACTTCATCTTGAGATCTAAACAACAATCCTAACAAACCCCCTGGGCACATGGACTCAACTTGACCACGGAATTCAGAATTTAGACCCAAAATAATGACCTCACAAATTTTCCATTGTTCAAAAGTTTGATGCAGTTGAGCACGATAATCATTAAGTCGCGATAAATAACTCCAAAAAGGTTCATGCTCATATTGTGGGAAATTGAAAACTGGCATTTTGAAAATTTTAAAGTTTTTAAAGTTTTTTCAATTTTTTTAATTTTTTTGGATTTTGAAATTTCTAATTTTTTTGTGGTTTTTAAAATTTTCAAATGTTTTTGAATTTTTAAGCATTTTTCATTTTTTTGGATTTTTGAAGGTTTTTCAAATGTTTTTGGATTTTTGGTTTTTTTCAAAAAGGGCTAAACTAACGAAAACGAAAACGATACCAAAAAGAAAAATTAAAAATCGATTCGAAAAGAAAGTTACGAAATGACTAAGCAAAACATGACTAAGTAAATAACAACTAAACAAACTAAACAAATCAAATACGAAAGCAACTAAAAAATATGACCAAATCTCTTGCTGTCGTCCCCGGCAACGACGCCAAAAAATGTTGAGCGGTTTTTGAGGGGGTGGAAAATTAAATTAAAGACAAAAGGGAAAGGAAAAGGAAAAAGGAAACCTCAAATACTCGATTGTCAGTCGTAGTACTTAAGGGTCGGTCCACAGGGAAAACGTGAGATTTATGGTCATTTTTAACAAAACAATTAAATTTAACTAATTAAACTAAGTGGTATTATTTAAGGCAATTTAATAACCTAATTCAACTAAACTCATTTAAACCTAATTAACTCTTCTAATCCTAATTCAACAAAGCATCAAAACAACCTAATGACTAAACCTAACCTAACCTTTATATTGGTTAACCAATTAAACCAACCTAAGACTAAAATTAATCATGATTTAATCACTAAAAACCTAATTACTTTGTTATTTTAGAATCAAATTCAAGGCAGTTTAAGACAATTAACAGTGGGGGAGGGGGGCGAAATAAAGCAAACTGAAAAATTGAAACACGAACACAGAAATTTCAGCAACAAGGAAGGGGACTGAAATATGAAAGCAGGGGAAATTAAGCAAAACTGATATGAGACTGAAAAACGAAGAATAAGAACAGACACAACATCAATGAAATCAGCACAGGGGAAGGAGAGAAATCGAAGCAAGGCAGAATCAAACCAAAGCAGCAGCAAGGGAAGGGGGACGAATTGAGAACTCACAAACTGAGAACCCCAAAATGCAGCCATCGAAGTCGAACAGATCTTCGACGAACCCAGATCAGCAACATCCATGCGCAACCATTCGAACAACCGCAACAGGGGAGAGGGAAAATCGAACGAAATCGAACGCAATAAACCCAGATTTTTGCAGAAATCAAACCAAAATTGAACTAGAAAGCATCAATTACAAGAAATTCGAAAGTTGAAATTCCAAACACTAACTAACATCAAACCCTAAGTTGCAATTTCTGAAATTGAAAGCGAGAACTGAAATCGAAATGAACAACGAAATTAAACTAAATCTAGACTTACAGCCGAAATTAAAATCCTAAACTAGCCTAAAATTACCTAAAACTAATTCGAACCTAGCTAACCTATGCTTCAATGAAGGCCAGCTGGGTTGGTGTGCTGGCGTTTGTTAGTGGTGGTGGGATGGGTTGAAGTTGAGAAGTAAAACCGTGGGTTGGGGTGGTTTTGGGTTTCAGGGTTTGGGGAATACGGTGGGCTGGGTGGTTACTGGGTTTGGGATAAGGGATAAGAGCAAGAGAGAGATGACGAGGTAGAGAGAGAGTGGAGCGAGATGGAGGTACGAAGGTTCTGGGAAGGGGGTCGGGGAAGCAGACGAGTGAGGGAGAAGAAGAAGACAAATGCGAAGAAAAAGGGGGGGTTTTAGTGAACCGGTTCAGTTGAACCGGTCGGTCCGGTTCATGCGGGACCGGTCTGATTTTTTTTTTTATTTTTCTCTTCTTTTTTTTGCCCGTTTTTTTTTGGGAATTTGGCCCGGTTCTTCAACCTCCGACACTTCTTCTATTTTTTCTCGCCTTTTCCGCCATTTTAAGCCCTTTTTTCGTATTTATTCAAAATCTGCAAAATAAAATAATCTCCTATTAAAACCCTAAAAATATTATTAAAATGAGCATAAAATAGGTTTAAAAGTACATTAAAAATAGCACATTTGTTGCTCAAACAGCTGTTTAAAATTTTCCAAACTAGCATCAAAATCAGTCAAATTCAACTTTGGGAAGCAAAACGGGAATTGATTGGACTATTTCCCAAATGTGGGAAAATAAAATTGGGATAGGTATTGATTGATTCCAATTTTGGTTCTACAGTACCCACATTGCCTAATATAAACATCACCTTAAGTACATTTAATTATTTTTTGAGGTACATATTTAATCTTTTCATACTAAAAGAAGAAAAATTGCAATTAAATTTTGTTTTAAAGAGGAAAGCTTCAATGAAAAAAGGAAAGTGGGAAAAAAAGGGAAAGGGAGGACCAACACTTTCCCTCAATTTTCCTAATTAAATTAGTTCCATGATTTCTAATCTCAATTTTGTGTACTTTTTAAGAACTCAAATTGGTTGGATTGGTCCTCATTTTAAGGAACAGTTCATGTTCTAAAATTAGAACTATTTAACCACTTTTACTCCAATTTCAAGATGCACAAAATTTATTATCATCCCTATCAAGCACTCTTAAGAGTCAAGAGAAAATAAAGGTCTAATTGAGTTCTAGTGGGTCTTTTTTTTTGGAGTGATGATGCGAAGGAGAAGACCATCATAAGGGTAAAATGGTCTTTTTCTATAATGTTAATGCTGAAAAAGTTTTGGTGCACAAATCTCATATGGGAGGATCTAATAAGAAATGCACAAATAAAATCATTTTAATTGTGGCATTCACTCTGAACGGGAGGTCTTGTTGGCGACAATAAATATGAATAACAACTTAACAAAGATAATAATAAGATAAGGTAAGAAAAGCCTGAGTTGAAGCATGTCATAGCATTCTCTTTAGAGATGAAATGTCTCCACTACACTGGTTAGATATTAAAGATACATCCCTTTCTCATGATTCAACAACCTACCCGTTGATTCTTTTCAAATGTAACAAACCCTGAACCAAGTTTCAACTCAATGCTCAAAAGGAAATAAATTTGTGCAAGAAATTTTTTAGAAACCAATAAGAATTTTCCTCAGCAAGAATACTGAATCAGTTAATAAAACTTATTAATAGTTATTAATATAGAGGAAATCAAGAAGGGACTTTTTCAGAGAAAAAGATAGAACAGTAGAAAGTTATAGTGATGCTTTTCGTTTTTGTGTCAAAAAACCTTAGAAGGACCAGCTTATTTATAGTGAAACACACTATACTAGTCATTGCTCCATTTCTCCATATCCTACAAAAGTCTCGAAAATTAGTGGATGAGAACCCGCCACTTAATGAGTCAATTAGCTACTTTTACTATAGTCCATACGAAACAAATCCATCCAAAAATAGTAAACTTTAAAAATAGAAATATGCTCCCACGACTTTAGAAAATAAGCCTCCACATAAGTTAAAAAGAAACATAAAATAACATGAATAAACTAAAATAAAGAACTTTGCTCAATCATCAACCTCCAACTTAAAAAATTTTAATTTTAAATCATAATTTTCCAACATTCCCCCCACATGATTTAAAATTAAAATAAGATTTTTTTTTTCAAATGAGTATATAACATCACATCATAGGTGTATGGTATCTTCTGGATTTGGAACAACACTTAGTGTGAGTGATTTTCCATCCAAAGGAGCAGTAGTGGTATAATACCTTGAACTAAGTCCTCTTGTTAGATTTCTAATCACACCATACATGGTATGAGTTGTCAATGTGGTTATATCAATAGTGCACATTTTGGTCGTGCGTAAGAATCTCATATCGTGAGTGTCTTTAGAGAGTAGCAAACTCTCACAACAATGGCCCTACCGCCACACTTACTTAGATGAATCCTCTAAGGATGACCTGTGACTAAGCCCCCCCTCCCCCCAAAAGGCATGCCTTTGGACACATAAAGAGCAATATATATCCTCAACCTTAGATGTCATATGAAGAGATCATAGGAATGGGAACTGGGTAAAACCCCGCTAGAAACACTGTAGTTTGTGCTCTTCCAAGTCAAACATATGAACAGTTTTGTTTCTACCTGTTGAAGTTCGTTCATGTGATTATCACACCTCCGAAGCCGGGTTTCACTGCATTGACTTATTTTATAAGCTTCGGTCTCATTCCTCTCGATGATTCAACTACTTTCTGACGAGTTAGTCCCTTTGTGATAGGATCCACAATATTGTTTTCTGACCTGACAAAAACAATCGAAATCACACCATGAGAAAGTGCATGTCCCATAGATTTATGTCTCACTATTAAATGCCTCCTTTTCTCATTATAATTTTTACTTTTCGCTCTAGCAATAGCTACTTGACAATCACAATGTAAAGAAATAGGAGGAACATACTTAAGCAATAAAGCAATAGCATTAATCGAACTCTTAAGCCATTCAGCTTCTATGCATGCAGCATCCAAGGCAATTAACTCTGCCTCCATGGTGGATCATGATATTATCGCCTATTTTGCAGATTTCTAAGAAACGGCACCACCTGCTAATGTAAAAATATAGCCACTAGTTGATTTAGTTTCCTATAAATCAATTATCCAATGGGCATCACTGTAACCTTCTAAAGTAGTAGGAAAACCTATATAGTGAATTGCATAGGTGATAGTCCCTTTCAAATGTTTTAGAACACTTTCTAATGCGGTTTAACGAGATGTATTAGGACTATGTGTATACCTACCCAATCTCCTAACCACACAAGCAATGTCTGGTCTAGTATGATTCATCAGGTGCAACAATTATCAGATTATTTGGGAATATTTATATTGAGACATGCTACCACCCTTATTCTTTTTCAAACTAATAGTTGGATCAAGAGGGGTAGACAAAGAGCTCATGTCATAATAATTAAATTATTTCTATAGCTTTTCAATATAATGTGATTGAGTTAAGGTAATTGAATCACCATTTCTTATAATTTTAATACCCAAAATAACATTGTTGGGTTTGTGGCCCAAAATCTGAGTTATCTGGGCGGCATGGGCTGAGGCACGGTCGGGCTGCTGGGTGGCATGGTCACCAGTTGGCGCTGGGTCGAAGAGAGACGCAGATTTCAGAAGGCAGAGATGTGGCACGGTCTGACCGTGCCACATGGCACGACCGTGCCACTTTAGTGAAACCGAGTTTTCTCGGGTTTCGCGATTTAGGTTTTGCAGTTGAGGAAAAACAGAGGTGCGCCGCGGCGAAATATTGTGAGTGGCGATCCTGAGAGTTCCTAATCCTCTTCCCAAACACAATTGGTGAGATTGAGTGCAAATTGAGGGATTGTAAAATCCAGATTGAATCACGTATTGTGATTGCAATCTTTGTACTTCAGATTCTCATAGTGAATTGTTCCTGGCTAGTCGCCGTCCGTGGTTTTTACCCACATTGGGGTTTTCCACGTAATTCTTGGTGTGTGATTTGTTCTTGTTATTGTTTTAGAATTTCTGTTTATCTATTCATCCTAATTTCTTCCGCTGTGATATCGCATTGCGATTCGCTTCAACCCTAACAAACATCAACTGGATCAAGATCCTTCATATCAAAACTATCCTTCAAGAATTTATTTGTGCCATGTATTACATGCATATGATTACCAAATATCAAAATGTCATCAACATAATACGAAAACCATTAGACAGCATAACTTTATCAAATTTTTCAAGCCATTTCATAGGAGCCTATTTTAGTCCGTAAAGCGACTTTACAAGCTTACACACTTTATTCTCATGGCCAGGCACGACAAACCCTTCTAGTTGTTTCATATAAATTTCCTCTTCCAATTCACCATTTAAAACGCAGTTTTCACGTCCAATTGGTGAATTTGTAATTTATAGATAGAAGCAATAGCAATCAACATTCTAATATTTGCAATTTTAGATACATACGAATAAGTATATAAAAAGTGAAGTCCTTTTTTTTATTTGTAACCTTGAGCTACTAATCTTGCCTTGAATTTTTCTATTGAACCATCAGTTCTAAGTTTCATTCTAGAAATCCATTTACACCCAAGTACTTTAGAACTAGGTGGAAGATCAATTAGTACCCATGCTTTATTAACCATAATGGAGTCCATTTTATCATTTACAGCTTGTTTCCGAATTAGGGCGTTAATAGACAATATAGCCTCTTTATAAGTTTTAGGGTCATCTTCAAGCAAAAACGTATAAAAAACATCACCAAAAATTTTATTCTTTCTTTTCCTTTTACTCCTCCTAGGTTCAAAACATTTTTGATCATTAACAATACCTTCTTTATTTAAAGCAGAATCAGAAGAAGACTCTTCACAAATTGATCTAGACAATTCATTTTTCATAGGAAAAATATTCTCAAAGAAAATTGCATCTCTAGACTCAATGATAGTCTTATTAGAAATTTCAAAAACTTTTGAGTAAATATCAAAAATCTATAAGTAGTACTATTTAGAGAATAACCAACAAATATACAGTTAACAATTTTAGGGTCAATTTTCCTTTTCTTCACGCTAGGAGTATTCACCTTAGCCAAGCACCCCCACACTTTCAAATATCTAATAGAAGGTTTTTTATTCTTCGACAATTTATAAGGGGTCTTTTCAGAATTTTTAAAAGGCATTCTATTAACAATTAAACAAGCAGAATATAAGGCTTCACCCAACAATCATTAGCCAAACTAGAACTAAGAAGCATAGTAGTTACTATATCAAGTAAAGTTCTATTTTTTCTTTCAACTACTCCATTAGACTGTGGTGCATAAGAAAGAGTCATCCAATATATTACACAATGTTCATTACAAAACTCTACCATTTTGGTAGGAGCATACTCACTATCTCTATTGGACCTTAGAATTTTTTATTTTCTTGTCTAACCAATTCTGAACTTCAGCCTTATAAATTTTAAACTTGTCGAACAAATCACTGTTGGAGCTAGTCACATATGTGCAGTAATACTTTGAGAAATCATCAATAAAGGTTATAAAATACTGACTACCACCACGAGTAAAAACACGTTGACTATCACAAACATCAATATGGATTAATTCTAGCAAGATAGTATTTTTTTCCATAGATTTAAAAGGTTTTCTTGGTTGTTTAGCCTCACAAACTTGACATCTATCATTCATGTTAACATGCGAATTAGGAATCAGGTCTAAATACATCATCTTTTTAATAGTATTTTTATTGATGTGACCAAGTCTACCATGCCAAGTATCACAACATTCAATATTAGTGACAGATAATTGTGAATAAGAAACTACATTACTAGAATAAGGCATTACACTCAATCTATATAAACTATCTAACAAGAAACCTTTACTAATGAATTGACTACCTCTACTAATTACAGCTTTATTGGAGCCGAAATTAATATTATAACCATGTCGGTTTAGCAAAGAAATATTAATAAAATATTTTCTAATATTAGGAACGTGATAACACCATCTAGCTTCAGAAAATTTTCGAACAACAACTCTAACTTGACTTTGGCCTTCTCCTAGGACTCGAGCCACACTCTTATTCCTCATGCTCACAGTTCTTGTGCTTGATACCTGATAGGATGAAAATAAGGTTTTATCAGCGCACACGTGACCATTAGCCCCAGAGTCTATCCACTAATCATTTGAGTTAAGAATTGAATTTAACTCTGGGCTATCAGCAAAATACCTATTAGCTTGGGAATCGGAGGTGGCCCCCACAGTCATGACATTGGCCTGTGGGTTAGGGGGTAATTGACCTTTAGGGGGCTTCCTATTTTGACCCTGACGGAAGTAGCAATCCTTAGTAATATGGTTCGTGCCTCCACATACCCAATCTTGCCTTCTACCTTGATTATTACCTTTAGTCTTATTGTCATTTGACTCATTGCCCCCATTCTCGAAAAATCTTTTAGGACCAATTTTCTTGAATTTATTAGGTCTAGGTTGATGAAAACCTTCAATTGTGCGAGCCTTAACTTGAAAATAAGTTCTTTGATTATTAGAAGAACGATATTTGTCCTCAATTCTTAAAGTGGAGAAAAAATAATCTAAAGAAAACTGATCAAACTTTTGTATAAGATCTTTAGCAAATTTAGACCAAGATGGAGCCAATTCTTTTAATAGTAGAAGCAACATAGACAAACTCACTTTGTTCAGCTCTCATCATTTTCAATCATAGGTCAAGTTTTCAAAATCATGAAGCTGATTGGACAGATTTTTATTACCAACAAACTGAAAATCAAATCAATCATTAATACTGACTCCCACAAGACCCTTTTCAACAGTAGCATATCTTTAGTTCGAAGTAGTCCATAAATTACAAGCAGTTTTGTTGTGGCAAAAAAATGTGATAAAACATTATTAGACAAAGCACTTAAGATATGACCATGACAAATCACATCTTTATCAGCAATGTCTTTTTTTTAAGGGTCATCAACCTTTTTAAAAATATCTCCATTGGTTAGAGTTTTGTCAGACTTTTTAGTTTGTTCTTTACGGCTACCATGAATCATATAGAAAAGGCCTAGCTCAGTTGACCAAAACTTGATCTATTTTTACCAACATAAGAAATTGTTATCATTAAATTTTTTAGGTTTGCCAGTTAATGACATTAGTGCATCCGTTTTTAAAAATTAGTAAAGAACTAGAATTTTCCTCTCTAAACTTGTTGGAAAATATAAAATATGAATCACATAAATTAATAAAACAATCTTCGAGGGAATTCTACTATTCAGAAAATCGACAATAAATACGAATAACAAATTAACAAACATAATAATAAGATAAGGTAAGAAAGATCTAGGTCAAAGCACGCCGTAGCGCTCTCTTTAGAGAAGAAATGCCCGTACTACACTGGTTAGATATTTAAGATGCAGTCCTCCCTCAAGATTCGATAAGCCGCCGTTTCTTATCGAATGCAGTGACCTGAACCCTAAACCAAGTTTCAACTCAATGCTCAAAAGAAAATAAATAAATTTGTGTAAGAAATTTTTTTAAAAAGTAATAAGAAATTTCCTCAACAGGAATATTGAATAAGTTAATAAAACTGATTAATAGTTATTAATGTAAAGGAAATCAAGAAGGGACTTTTTCATAATAAAAGATAGAGCAGTAGAAAGCTATAGAGATGTTTTTTAGTTTTTGTGTCAAAAAATCTTAGAAGGACTAGCTTATTTATACTAAAAGACACTATACTAGTGGTTGCGCCATTTCTCCATATCCCACAAAAAGTTTCCAAAATTAGTGGATGGGAACCCAATATTTAATGAGTCAATTAGCTACTTTTACTATAGTCCATACAAAACAAATCCATACAAAAAATAGTAAATAGAAATATGCTCCCATGACTTTAGAAAATAAGCCTCCACATAAGTTAAAAGATAAAATAAAATAAAATACAACAATAACAACACCTCCCAGTGTGGGTCTCACTTTTGCGGGATCTGGGGAGATCCAGCTGTAGGCAACTTTACCTCTATCGGCATTCATATCCGTAGAGATAAAATAAAATAAAATAAAATAAATAAAGAATTTCACTTAGTCAATCATCAACCTCCAATTTAAAAAGTTTTAATTTTAAATCATAATTTTCCAACAAGTTTTTGGGAGCATTTAATAAAGGAATTCATTTGCGGATAGTTAGAAATCACGACTACTTATTGGCTAGTACATTAATGCCTTGGCGTATACAGATTATACCTACAGATGACATCTTTGAATTGGAAGAACCAACAATTAGTTGATTTCAAGTTAGAAAGGGGCAAGTATGCAAAGATTAATCAAAGCACAGGCCTAGGTTGATTAACGTGAAAGGTTGGAAAGTTTGATTTGTGGCAGGTTCTATACATAGAGTTCACCAAGTTGAGCTGGTCTTTTTTTTTTTTTTTTCTGATAGAAAATATAATGATTTTGCCAATAAAATGTCAAATGACACTTACAATAAAATTGTGCAAGAATAATTGCATATCTAAAACATGGAGAAGAAATTCAACATTCAAAGAACTACTACAAATCTTGCTCATGTTCGGTTCTGAGACTATGATTACAATCTTTTCATGGATAATCTTTGATGACTCCACATCTTTGCTGTTGATGGAGGACCTCACAATCTGTCCTATAGTGATTAAAAGTCGATCTTCAACTAAGTTCTTGAGTCACACCAATTAGACACAACTATTATACAAGAAAGACTAATACTCTGATCAAAAGGTGAAAAAACCAAAAACTCTTACAAATGAAGAAAGAAACTTTATGCAAGCAAAACTAAAATTAAACTAACAACAAGTACAGAACCATCGACAAAATCATATATGGTAGCCCCTCTAACAAGTGGGGTGGAGGCTCGTGTGTTTTTTTTTTTATTTTTTATTTTTTGAGAGAGGAGGAGGTCATTCCTTGTTAGCACATGAAAATACAATTTTCATTTTGTACCACTAGATTTTATCTAGGTTTTTTGGTTGATTGCATTATTAACATGTACATTAAGATATAATAAGTGAGCAACATTATAAGTTGCTTTGTGTTTTAACTATTTATGGCGACAGAGTTGGGATCTTTTTGGTGTTATCTTATATATAAGCTTTATTCCTCGTTTACAGTGCTCAAAAAAGAAGTATACAATGTATGAACTTAAAGCGCAAACTTGAGGATATAAAAAGGATAAAAGGGATTTGAAATTGGGTCAAAATCCAAGAAATTAATTGGCTACTTTATATATTTTCATTGGGCAGAACTGTGAGTACGTCAAAACTTTTGCATTTTTTTCCTTTTTGGTAAAAACTTAGGTATATTATATCCAAAACTTCACCAAGAGACATTGCAACTTAACTCAAGCAACCCCTAAGTGGAGTACACTTGTGTTCTGAAACTAAAAGAACAGATGTCCAAGAGATTCCTATTCTTGAGTACAAAGAACACAAGATGTATCTTACCTGCATGACAAAAATTGTCTCAATATGTCATTGGTTGGAAGCCTTTTATACATGACAATCCAAGTTAGAAAGGCACATCTAGGTACCAAGTTACTACATTCTGCGAAAATTTGACACTTTAGTACCTCCAGTTTTAGCGTATTCATCAGTTGGCCCAGGTTTTGAAAAAATTAAATAGTACAAGTGACTTTCTGTTGTTTTTTATTGTTAATTTGGTCCCTAAACTTTGAAAAATTATAGAAAGGTCCCTAAAAAGGGCTAGCTATGCAAATAAGCTATTTTTAGAGTCTTTTTAAGAAATACACTTGTTTTTCACGATTAAACTCTTTATAATGGATTTACTGGTACTAGTTATCACAATTTACTACTTATCTCATAAATATTATACTTTTGTGGTTATAGGTCTAGAATGCTTAGCAAAATAATTAAAACTTAATTAGAGAGTTTCGACTGTTACCTGAACTTAGTCGACATTGCACTCTGACGTTCCTCTAACTTCCAGCTTACAGAGATTACTAATCTCAACAACACCTTCCTTAGAACAGACATAGCACAGATCTGTTTTGTTTCCAACATCAGACCGTAGTCACTATTCAAGTTTTATATTTCAAAGGATAGTGAGACTTTAATAAAAAAAATTACAATATTTAAGACATAAAGTTCAATTAAATAATGTTCCCTACTGAAAAACTTCTTTTATTGAAAGCTTAAAAGTGGAAATATTATAAGAGAAAGCTAGAAGACGGACTTAAGCTAAGATCATTAGAAATGTTTGCTCATAGAGAAATGGAGAATCCTGACTTCTCTTTTGCTCAAGAATGCTCAAATGACCATGTCCCATTTCAGAGCTCGACCTCTCCTTTTATGGAGGGGACGTGGGTACATAGGATGCCCTATTCGCTACAGTATACACTGATTTTTCACATGACTACAGTAAACTTCTTTATTTTACAGACCTGAAACTTGTCAAAATAGTACAACAATGGAGCAACTACTTTTTAGAGCTTTTAATGATGACAAGACTAGTCATCATTATTGAGACTCTGCATGCCTTCATCTGCAATTATATCTTCTAGACCTTCATTATCTAACAATCATCAAAATCTTCATCAAGCTGTTGAAGATGCTCTGGATCTGAAGCGAATGTGAAGTGGATGCCATGCCTATACAAGTCCAAGATGGTTCACAATTTCTCCTTCATAGTCACAAGCTACACCAAAGGGGACTTGGGCCTTGTACCGTTTTGGAACTCCAATTCCAACCGCATCCTAAAACCTTGGGATGCATGACTCGTCTATTTTGGGAAGGTCACGGGACCTTCTAAAGGGTTTAGGCCATTAAAATGGAGTTAAACCCTCGGAGATAATAAAGAAGACCAGAAACAACAAGTTGCATGCTAACGGCAAATTAATTCGGTTTTAACCCGGTTTTGTGGGCTTATTTGATCAAGCTTAGAATGGGTTTAATTTGCTGCAAATCCACTTTTTGGGAACCTTCTTATGTTAGATAAAAGGGAATAAAAAGATTTCTAGGCCATAGCAATAGGTCATGGGTCAAGTGAAGGCTTTTTCCACATGCTGCAGGTCCTGCCCAGCCTGCACCACCCTGCACGTTTTTCCTGATATCTCCCAAACGGCTTATCCAAATTGCCTGTAAGAGGAGGCTCCTGAAAGCTGACTTCTAGGGCTTTCTAACAAGTACTTTTTCAGCTCATTGGGCCAACAAACCTAGCATATATAGCCTTTCAAAGTTGACCTATGTAAACTGAAAAGTGCTGACACAAAGTAAAAAGCACTTTTCACTTTTGTTTGTTGCTTTTTGGTTCCCTACTTTGCTTTATGGTCAACCAAGGCCTTTGTTTTGCTGCATTTGAAGCCTTGTGAAGCTCTCCTATATAAGGGGGAGCCTTAGTATGTAGAAGAGGAAGTTGAATATTGATGTAAGAAGCTTATGCTTTCATTTTCTCTCAAAAATCTTAAGCTCTCTTTATCCTTTCACAAAAGGTGGTGAGTCTTGAGTGGAATCCTTTATAGAATTGTTGGTGGCATTGCCTTTATGCAATTCTTGGTGGATCCTTAGGCTTGATTGGTGGCATTGCCTTTAGATCAAGTCATATCTTCTTCCAAAGTGGAAATTTGCAACTAAACTCAAGCAATCGTCATCTGGCCCATTAGCAACACGCTCCAGTTGGTATCAGAGCTAATCCAGGTTGGTGTTCTTGAGTTTATATCACATTTCCTAGCTTTGGTTTCATCCTTGCCAGGTTTTCATTCACCCTGTTATGAAAATCAGGGCCAATCTACGCATCTTTCTAGTTTGAGCTCCACAAAAACAAACTTGACCAAACACTTTTCCAAACTCACAAACCCCTTTAACCACACTTCCTTTTCCCCAAAATACCTCATTTAACCCTCAAAGAACCCCCACAAAAAATCCAAACACAAACCCCCACCAAAACCCCCCACAAAATCACGTTTTCACCAAACCGTGCAACAAGGCCGAAAAGTGGCATGGGCACCCCGTGCCACTAAGCACGACCGTGCCATCACTCTTTTCCTCAAGAACATTGGCACGGCCACACCGTGCCACCCCCTACCCAGCCAGTTCTTGCACCGTGCCTCCCTAGCACGCCCGTGCCACCTCCTAAACCGGGCCCTAACCTCTCTTCTTCTCCTTGCCAACCTTTCACCATGTCTAATGAAGGTGAGTTACTTGACTTGAGGAGCGTTTTACCCACTCAAGACACTCCTTATGACAAAACTCAAAGAGACATCATCTTTCACTCCCGGTGCACCATACAAGACAAGGTTTGCAATTTGATTATTGATAGAGGAAGTTGCACCAATGTGGCCTCTACCACACTTATTGAGAAGCTTGGCATTCCTACTATTTCACATCCCAAGCCTTATTCTCTCAATTGGCTCAATGATGGTGGCGACATCAAGGTATCTAAGCAAGCACTCATCTCTTTTTCAATTAGTAGAAAGTATAGAGATAATGTGCTTTGTGATGTGGTACCCATGAGTGCATGCCATATACTCTTGGGTCGGCCTTGGCAATTTGATAGACATGTCTTGCATGATGGGTTCAAGAACACTTACTCTTTGGTCATTGATAAGGAAAAGATAGTCTTAAACCCATAGCCCCCAAACCAAATCCACAAATCACAACCTGGGGTGGGAAGTGAGGAAAAGAGAAACCTTCTCATGTTAAGTGAAACACGGGTTGAGAGAGCTTTGAGCAAGGGTAAGCAAGTTCTAGCTTTACTCATGCTTGAAAGTAACAAAAGTGAGGAAGTGACTCCTTTACATCCCAAAATCATCCCCCTCATCACACAATACAAAGATGTCTTCCCACAAGATCTACCCCCCGACCTTCCTCCAATCTGGGGCATTGAACATCAAATTGACCTCATCCCCGGTGCCCCACTTCCAAACAAAGTGGCCTATAGATGTAACCCTCAAGAGACCAAAGAGCTTCAAAGGCAAGTTGATGAACTATTGGCTAGAGGTTATGTGAAGGAGAGCATGAGTCCTTGCTCGATTCCGGCTTTGTTAGTGCCTAAGAAGGATGGGTCATACCGCATGTGTGTGGGTAGTAGAGCCATCAACAATATCACTATCAAGTATAGGTACCCCATACCTAGGCTTGATGACATGCTTGATGAACTCCATGGCTCCTCCATCTTCTCCAAAATTGATCTAAGGAGTGGATATCACCAAATCCGCATGAGGGAAGGTGATGAGTGGAAAACGGCATTCAAGACAAAGGGTGGGCTTTATGAGTGGCTAGTGATGCCCTTTGACCTCTCTAATGCTTCTAACACTTTTATGAGATTGATGAATGAGGTCTTGAGGCCCTTTCTTGGGAAGTTTGTGGTGGTCTACTTTGATAATATCCTCATTTATTAGAAGAAATCAAGAAGATCATCTACATCACTTGGAAGAAGTATTCATGGTTCTAAGAACACTTGGTCATTGGTCTCAATACTTAAGGCCAAAACAATTTGTACTCATTACCTTCAAACCCGGGGACGTGGATATATCCTCTACATTCAATGTGGGTGATCTCACACCCTATCTTGAGGATGAAAAGGAAGGTAATGATTTGAGGGCAAATCACATTCAAGAAGGGGAGGATGAAGTGAATGTGAAGCGGATGCCATGCCTATACAAGTCCAAGATGGTTCACAATTTCTCCTTCATAGTCACAAGCTACACCAAAGGGGACTTGGGCCTTGTACTGTTTTGGAACTCCAATTCCAACCGCATCCTAAAACCTTGGGATGCATGACTCATCTATTTTGGGAAGGTCACGGGGCCTTATAAAGGGTTTAGGCCATTAAAATGGAGTTAAACCCTCGGAGATAATAAAGAAGACCAAAAACAACAAGTTGCATGCAAACGGCAAATTAGCCCGACTTTAACCCGGTTTTGTGGGCTTATTTGATCAAGCTTAGAATGGGTTTAATTTGCTGCAAGCCCACTTTTTGGGAACCTTCTTATGTCAGATAAAAGGGCATAAAAAGAGTTCTAGGCCATACCAATAGGTCATGGGTCAAGTGAAGGCTTTTTCCACATGCTGCAGTTTCTGTCCAGCCTGCACCACCTTGTACGTTTTTCCTGATATCTCCCAAACGGCTTATCCAAATTGCCTGAAAGAGGAGGCTCCTGAAAGCTGACTTCTATGGATTTCTAACAAGCACTTTTTCAGCTCATTTGGCCAAAAAACCTAGGATATGTAGCCTTTCAAAGTTGACCTATGTAAACTGAAAAGTGCTGACATAAAGTAAAAAACACTTTTCACTTTTGTTTGTTGCTTTTTGGTTCCCTACTTTGCTTTATGGTCAACCAAGGCCTTTGTTTTACTGTATTTGAAGCCTTGTGAAGCTCTCCTATATAAGGGGAAGCCTTAGTATGTAGAAGAGGAAGTTGAATATTGATGTAAGAAGCTTATGCTTTCATTTTCTCTCAAAAATCTTGAGTTCTCTTTATCCTTTCACAAAAGGTGGTGAGTCTTGAGTGGAATCCTTTATACAATTGTTGGTGGCATTGCCTTTATGCAATTCTTGGTGGATCCTTAGGCTTGATTGGTGGCATTGCCTTTAGATCAAGTCATATCTTCTTCCAAAGTGGAAATTTGGAACTAAACTCAAGCAATCTTCATCCGGCCCATTAGCAACACTCTCCAGGATCCCATTTCTCAAATAATCTAAGAAGATATTTCTTCTCTTTCTCTAATAAGAACTTTCCAACTCCAACATTAAAGAGATAATCAAAGATATCTTTAGAGACTGCTCCCTTCACCTTCATGCATTCTTTAAACTCATTGTCATAGGAAAAAGTAGTATTTCCACAATGCATTAACATTTTTCCTTGTTCAATTAATGCTCAACTTTGATGGTAAATGTTATAAAAACTGATATCTCTTGCTAGGGCAGGATCAGTAACTAATTCTCATTGTTCTAAAAAGTATTCTTATCGTTGATCATAGGGATCATTGTAATCAACAATCTGAAGAAGATAATGGGTAGGTTTGGCTTTCCCATTTTCATACTCGATTAAGGTACAATGTAATTCTAGATATAGGCATCTATTATATGGAATTTTTGCTGGACCATCAAGAGATGTAAGAATCCAATGGATCCTTCTGAACATGCATTGCTGAAATTTAGTTAATCTTGACAGAAATGGAAACTTCGGATCTAGGATTTCCATAAAGTAACTATCATCCCGTATTCCCAAGTTGTAATGATGGGGTCATTTGTAGAGATTGAGTTCGCTGGGAAGCTCACACCACCAGCACCAGACTTATCGTACTCCAAGAATCCCAAATATCATAGGAGTAATTATGATAATAGTCAGTGTAGGCGGCGTACCACTCATTGAACCATTTTTCTTGAACATTAGAACTTATTTTTTCTTGGATATCATAAGAACATGTAAGTTAATTAAATTATAACTCTAGAAGGGAAAATCTTAGGGTTATTAGGTAGGCAGAAGATAGTAGACCAAAACGTGATCTACTTTTTGTATGGAACTCCAAGTTATCAATAAGGATTCTACTACAAGGAGAAACCCGTTCTAGTAGTAATGACATTTCATTATAGATTTTTCTTTTCCAACAGGAGTTCTGGTCAGATGATCACTATTGGCAAGTTTTCGAGTTAAACAGTTTGCTAGAGAGTTCTTCGATTCCTATATAGGTTCAATAGAGAAGGAAAACTAGTTAAGCCATAATTACCAATGCAGAAGTCGCCCTTACACTTGCATATTTGATAAATTCTTTTTCATAAAATCAAGTATTCCTTTGCAATCAGTTCAAATAAAAAAAGGTTTTAGGGCTAAAAAGATTAAGAAATTTTCAATTCTTCTTATGACTGTAACGATTTCCTTTTCCATCGTGGGATAGTTGCATTTTGCATTATTAAAACTTCCACTATAATATTTGTAGAGTTTTTCTCCTTTAATTTTGAGTACCGCACTCCAGTGCTCATTACTGGCATCTATCTCAAGAATTAAATCATCTCCTTCATTAGGTAAATTAAGAACGAGAAGATTTTTACATATCATTTTGAAGTTCTAGACAATCTTTGAATTGTTAGTGGTCCATGTCCAACTCACATCTTTCTTGAGTTTTTGTTGCAATGGCTTTCTCAGTTTAGCCAAATCTTTAATAAAATCTGAAGCATAGATACAGCATCCAAGAAACCTTCTAACTGCTTTCTATCTTCAATCTTTTCAGGAAAGTTTTCTATTTTTTTCAGAATATGTTTTTTAGAATGATCTGTCCAACTTTTATCTCTAGACCTAAAAACTCAATCTCTTGTTCAGTATAAATGCACTTGTTTTTATCAAGTATAATACCATGGTCAATGCATCTTTGGGTGACAATTAAGACATCATCTTTATGCTGTTCTATGATTGGAAAAGACAAGAATATCATCAATATAGACTAAAGGTCTTTGAAGATGTTATCCATTCCTCTATGGAATATTTGAGGTGCATTCTTTAGACCAAATGGCATTACTATCCACTCTACAGGCAGTTAAAAGAATGCTTTCTTCATCCATCTTAATTTGCTAGTGTTCACTTTTGAAATCAATTTTCGAGAACCAAGATGCTCCATGAATTCTATTGAAAAAGACTATTTTGTTAAAAATATAGCAGTCATCAAAGACAGTATCATTAAGCTTTTTGTAATTGATTACCATTCTAACTTTTTCTCTTTTTTGTTCAACATGATTTCTTACCATGAAAGTGGGACTACTGTGAGGACTTTTGCTATTCCTAATTAATCCTTTATCCAGAAATTCTTTGATTTGTTTGTTAAACTCTTGGGTGTCCTGGTGTGTATACACCATTTGTTTAACTCATATCATAGTGTTGGGATTTAATAAAGTGATTTTAGTAAATGTTTTATCTTTATTACAAAATTTTAGAGGATTATCACAGTAGAGTTCTTTACATAATTTTTCTTGTTGTTCAACAATCTGCTCTTTAATAGATAACTCAAGCAATGAGGTTGTCAGTGCTACCTCTCGTTGTACAGGCATTACCTTCTCTCCGCGCTGGCTGCGTGTAAATTCTATTTTCTTATGAGTGTAAGCCTTACTTAATTTTTCAATAGGAACTGAGTGACCCTCAATTATAAACATTATTTGGTTTATGGTCTGGATGCATGGAGAATACAATCTTTGAAAAATATTTCCAATAATCATACCATGAGAGGGTAGATCAGTAGCCCATAGAATTGTTATAATGCATTGGACTCCTCCTAATTCTATGGATAACCTTTCTATTGTCTCGTTATGGCTCATAACACTATTATCAGCTATCTTACTTGTAAAGGATTTTTAGCTTTTTTCCACAAAAATTCTAAAAATAATGTTCTTTTTCCCAAACAGAACAACACTATCTATGTAGGCATATAATTCATATTTATTATATCCCTCAAAGCATACCTTTATTGGGATAAATGCTATTAGGATTTGTATTCGTAGCTTCATAGCGTATCTCTATAGTCATGTTTTTTACTAATTCATCTTCATAGATCGGCTTGCTAACAGTTCTAGATTTATACCCAATAACTTTTCTATCTAGACTCATACTTCGGTCTACACTATGTCTTGCGATTTCAAAACTCATTCTACTCAATTCACTGGTCATGCTAATTGTATCATCTTCTTTAAGCTCTTCTTTTCCTCATGAAGACCTTCTCCCCATTCTGATCTTGCACTCATGCTTTTTAGTAATTGCGATTTAATGGTAATCTTGTCATTTTCATCAATTTTTATCACATTTTTCTTATTAATTTTTGTAGGGTTGGCAAACATAGATATCCATGCACGATCAATCTTTATCTCTTGTGGATTGGATTTAATCCTCTGGATCTTTTGTATAGGGGTAGGACTTTTAAATTTTTCTGCCTTTGTCATTGTTACCTTAGTCTTTGGATCTATGGATATCCTCCTCTTTTCATGTCCATCCCAATTGTTTTTATCTTAAGAGAGAAGAAGTTTTTAGCAAATTCATCCTTTAAACTCACATAATATCTTGGTCGGCAATTGAATCCTTACATAAATTGGTTTTAATCCCTGTGATAATTTGATTATTAAATTTGGTATGCCAATGTCACAGAGTAAAGCATAAAGATCAATATCTTTGCCATAGTATTATAATGGAGTGATTTGAACTTAGAAACTTCTAACATGGATATATCTATACTTTCTATCTTAATTATGCTTAAGGATATTTTCCCAATTAATGAGATTAACTTCTCCAACATCATACTCACAATCCTTTATCTCCATATCTCCTTCAATCATTTCACATACGTATTTGCTTTTTTTATAGATAATGTCTTTTTGGATTATGAGAAGGACTCAATCTCCTTTGATATCTTCGTTTTCATTGTCTACAACTAGCTATTCTCCTTGAAGATCATCAAGACTAATCAAGCTACTTTCTATCATATGACTTATTTCTTCATAATCACTTTCTTCATGTTCATTGTCTAATATAATTTTAACAATTCCTTTGTTGTTAGTTAGGGCTAAATCTAATGCCTCATCTTCATTAAGCTCAACATAATCTAGGTTTCCCAAGATTTCAATGAGCTTGTTATTCTTCCAATTTTTATATTCGTTAGCATAATGTCCTATTTCTCCACATGCCCAACATTTTCAGTTGTTTTTCTCTGTAGGATAATAAGCGGTTTTCCTAAAAAATATGCGTTTTTTAGGGCTCGGTTTGTTATAATATTTTCTACTATATCTCCCCCCTTGCTTGTTAAAGTTATTTTTTCTTATATAATTTTCTTTTTCTTCTCCTTTCAAGGTCTTTTTCCTATTGATGAGGTGAATCCCAACAAGTTAGGAATTGCTTCTTAATTTTCTTCTGTTTTTGGAGATCAAGACATTGATCATTGACCCACTTTCACAAATAAGAGATTCTTGAACCAAGGGTGTCAATGACATCTGTTCTTTCAAGCCATGCAATGTATTTTTTTATTAATTATGAAATTTATCATATATAGCAATTTGTCATAGGACATATCAAGATTAGTTTCATTATGCCCAATTTTGTAATAATATTGACTGAATTCAGTAATATAATTCTCTAAATATCTCATGTCCGACAATTTTATTTTATTAATCTTTCTTTACCATTCTCTTGCTTTTTTTTTTCAAAATCAAGTTTAGCTCTGATGAATTCGGTTTCAATTTCCTTGAATAAATTTCTGAACATAGTCGTTGGTGTTTCCATCATTCTTAATATATTTTTACCGGTTTCACTTAATGAATCATATCAGTCAGCTATGGTGCCAGAAAAACTATATTTGATATTGCTTAGGAAGTTTGCAGCAATCCATGGAGTATTTAGGTTTAACACACTATTCATTCATCTGTTCCAGTGCTCAAATATTTTTTCTCTATTATGGGCTCCATCAATGTTTAAGATATATCATGTTAAGGCCAATTTCTTCAAAGGTCATAGTTTTCTTGGGATAAACTCAAAGAAAAAATTGATTGTACGTTCTGTTGGAACGTATCTAGGTCTTATAAAATGAGTATTTCTTCTAGAAGGTTCACCAAATTCTTCAGGCTTGGGAACAACATTGTTAGCTAGATTGGTCTCTGTTTCATGTAAGTCGAGTTCTTCTCCAATCTCATTAATCTCATTTTCAACAATCATTTTACCATATTTTTTTATCTAGTTTTCTTCTAACTTCTTCTAACGGTAACACATTAAGATGTTCTAATTTAATCAAATTCATCTACTGGTATATTTTCTCTTCTAATTGGACATTATTGGTCTCTTCATTATCATAAGACAAATCGTTATATTTACCATGATCTTATTTAATTCTTCGAGGTTTTCTTCTTTTTCGAATATTTTTTGTAGCTCTTCAAGAGTATATTGTTTATACTCCATCTTCTTTTTTTCTGGTTTTTTTAGTTAGTTTTTCACTAGATTTTGGTCACATGGTTCTGATACCAAATGAAAGAGAACTACGAGTAATACTAGTGAGCAAAATATCACACACAAAATTTTAGATTTTTTGAAAGTAAGTTTTTATGGATTGGGGTTATGTTTGCAAATATGAAAATTTTGGGAGTTATAAATAAATTTTAATAAATTTCAATAGTGATTTGTCCCTCAACAATTAATAGCACAATAACTCAATGGTCCTGACAGTACAACAACAACAACAACACCTCCCAGTGTGGATACTGCTTTCATGAGGTCTGGGGAGATCCAGATGTAGGCAGCCTTACGTCTACCGACATCTCTGCCCGTAGAGAGACTAATTCCACAAAACCCACAAAACAAGATTTTATGAAAAAATTTTGTAAAAGAGTGTTTTTGTGAAAAAATAAATGGTTACGCAAATAAAACGGGTGGTCGAAACTAACCAAACAATGGAACAGTAAAGCAGACGAAGGAACCATACCTTAGCAGTGGAGGGCGGATAATAACTCTCCTAGAAGTAAATGCTACCTGCAAACCACACGATAACACGAAACCCACACCCAAACCTCCCCTACTGCAACCGAAAGACAACTACAATGCCAAAAAAATCAGAGATCTAAGACCTTACTCCTAACCCGCTGTTAAGTCATAATTCATGCATTATTTTTATAATTATTTTAAGTATATTGTATATATTATTTCGTTTAATTTGTTTTATTTTATATAT
>JACYFF010031959.1:89195718-89210706 GCA_017589665.1 Selenicereus undatus
CTCACTCATACTGTCCTTGACCATCTTCTGCTCTTCCTACTCTCTATATATATATATATATCTGTATACTGGTTTCTCTAATGTTATTCACTAATAAGAGGGACAAGTAAAGACTTGAATTGAGCAACAAGTATCAACAAATAAAATTGAGTACTTTAAAGAACATCATTGATCCTTGAAGCATGCACGGAGAGATATGATAATGCAACAAATGCACTTTAATTAATGGAGTTGGCAAAAGCCATAGGTACTCACCGAGCATGCCTCATATAAGCTAGTCCTCGCATAATTAGTAGGCATCTCTTATACTTTTTACATAATGATACCCAGAATTTTAAAATATTGCGGAAAGTCAAAAGTTATAACTCAAAATGACATTGCAAATGAGAATCTAATTTTTTTTTTTTAAAAAAAATAGCATAATGTGAAGCTAGAAGTTGACATAGTATAAAAAAAAAATAAAAATAAGTAAGTAACCAAAGAACTAATTTCAAAAATGACAAACATATTAAACACTTCTAATGTGAAAGAATGACAATTATGTTGATGATAAGTATGCCTAATGTCAGTGCTTTCAACCAGTTATGTTTATAGCAGTCATTTATAAATATCATCCTCTTATAATTGCTAAGCCTCTATTTGCACCAATTTTCCCCTCCCTTTTCACTTCTATTCCGTGCTCATTTGGTTTGATTTGATGAGATTTTGGCGGCTTTTATCTCCTTTCTTCATGTGTAACTTACTTGGGCAATCTCCTTATTTGTAAGAGTTTTAGCTCTTTGAATAAGGAGAATGGAGCATCAATGAATAGATGGGTGAACTGATGAGGAGATCTGAGCTATGAAGGAGGCAATACGAGGTCGAGAAGCAAGATAAGCTTATGGAATCGTGAAGGTAGAAATCAGCCATTTGCTTGGTCGTGGCTTGTGACACAACCTTGATGGCAAGCAGACTTCAGGATCAAGAACACTCAGCTGCCCCGGGTGCAAGTGGTCCATGGCACAATCGTGCCTACTATGTAGGGGTGCCAATGGATCTTGCATCCGACTCAAATTCATTAGATCCGTCCCACTTGGATGGGTTTAGACTCATTATTTTTGAATCTAATGGTGTTCAAAAAGAATCTGAATCTTAAAAGGGTCTAAAGATGGGTCAACTACATAGATCAAGATCCAATCCGTTGGACCCATTGGACCCATTACTCTTATAACCAAAAAATCCAACAAACAAGTCTTTTAAACTTGCCTTCCTCTCTATTTATCCTTAACATATCGTACATTACTAGTCTCCATTTCTAGGGATGAACATGTATAACCAGTGAATAAGTATCCAACCCTACCCACTCAATCCATATACCCATCAGTAGTACTAAAGGACAATAATACTGTTGTATAATAAATAAAATTAAAATAAATCACTTTTCAATCTATTTCTTGTGGGGTCATTTGGAATTTAGTAGCAAAATTCAACTTCGATAATTTAGATCGAAACTTGACTACTAATAACGAATATTAAAAGAAGTTCGAATCTGAATTTGGTGTTCAAAATGTATTCATATATTTAACATTTATTTTCACTACAATAATTTAGTCAACATATATCTCTATTATAACTATTGTCAGTTATTATTCGTTTCATGGATCTTATGAGCTATTGTGAAACTTATTTTTGGTATTCAGTTGGTAGAATATGATTTTGAGGAGACTTGATTGTATGAGGTACTATTATAGCTGTCACTTCTCACTAATTGGCACACTAGAGTTATTATTATCTTTTATCTTACGGTTGCTATTGTCTTTATTCAAAATTGTGTTACTGTGCTTATTGAATGGTTACTACATATCTTACACTCCTAATATGCATTTGTAAAATTGTGGATATATTTAGGATTCATTTGAGATCCATAGATCCAATGGATCTAGGAATGGATCTCAACTTTTAAGATTCAATGGGTCTAGACTGGATCTGGACCCAGATCCAAACATTAAAATGGATTTGGATCTAAATAGATGTGATCCAGATCCGACCCATTGCCACTCCTACTGTCATATCTAAATCCTACAACATCAGTCTAGTAGCTTCCACGACCGATAGTGCCTTCTGCCATAACCCGTACCTACACGTCCTGCACAGCTTGCCTTGGCACGGCTGACTATGGTAAATGCCACAACCGTGTCCTAATTTTGTCTGCAAATAGTTTCGAATATAAATGTATGATGTCCTTAGGGTTTCTTACCTGTAGGAATGAGAGATTGTCTTACGCTAATTCGAAATATAAGTATCCATTAGCTCTACTAGAATTAGACATCATATTTTGCAACTTTCACAAGTCCTTGTCCAAGTTTGGGTTTCTTGAGTTTTTTGCTACTTCTTTTTTTAGAACTTTTAGAAGTTCTTTTGAATTCTCATTTCGAAAATGTTGAATGTCTAGGGTTGGAGATTGACTTAGACCTGCTATGGTGCTCTGCCATTTCCTCCTTACTGTATGAGGGAATGGCTGGCTAGTTCTTCTAGGACAATGCCACTCTCTTGGGCTCGTTTGGCTCTATCATCTAAAGGGCATATTGTACAATTTGCAACGTATTAGAATTAATGAAAAACGTCTTTTCAACTAATCACATTTACGTGGGTTCGATTTTCAATTTCCCTCCCTAATCAGAATTACATAATTGAATTATGATCTTATGGTTCTAGGGCTATGAATATCAGTAATGTAAACTAGAGTTCGCAATTCAAATTACTAATTTCACTTCTTATGCTCAGAATTTTCTTTTCGTTCTATTTTAAGAATCAATTCAAGAATTTTCGAGGGATCTTCAAGTGTTTTCCTCAGGAAGTATAAGGATGATTAACTCTAATGCCCGTCCCACTTCTACTTCGAACACCTTTGGTCCTACTCCTCTTCCCTTCATCCCTTACTTGGTATTTTTGATTCCTGGAGTGAATTGTTTGCGAAATATGCCAAGATCAGAACAAATAAGGGCTGATGGAGTTTGAAGTTAACTTCTAGCTGTGCCTTGTATGCATGCTTTATCAATGCTCCATGAAGCTACTAGTAAGAATTTGGTGAACAGCAGCTGGTGCAGAGAGTGAAATTGTTTTAGGGATTGGTGGTAGAATTTCCATCTTCAGCTTCTCTACCATTACGCCCTAATTCAAGATTCCATTGTTCTGGATGGGTTCATCAATCACAACGAGTTCAACCCCTAGTACAGGATTTTGAGGCTATACTTCTAGATTGGTTAAGGTAATGTGTAGGGGGTATTAGTAGTTGAATGCCTTTCGTGTCATTGCCCATAACTCCCTTGTTCCTTGGATCCCTACATGTCTGCCCATATTCTCCTTCTGAGTCCCCTACGATTAGGTTCACCGTGCCTTATCATCTGGTTTGTTTGGCTCAATTACTGGCTAAATTAAAAGGGAGATAGTGATCAACCTTGAGAACCCCTTTGTTCTTAGGGTGGTTAGATCTGCGGGGATTTCCTTACCCTTCCTATTTCAAACCATCCCACTCGCCAAACACTAATGACTGGCAGGGGGAAGGAGAGGTTGAAGTATCCCTCCCCCTAAGAGCCTTATTTGCAGGTCCAAGCTTAAACCTCATAGAAGCTACAGTGTCCAGTGTTTGTTTGTCAAGGATTCCAAAGAACCTCATCCTATACTCAACATCAAGACTCAAGACTCAGCTTCCAACAACGGGAAGGGAAAGGTGGTCGATTCATGTCCGAAAAACTGAACCTACCGCTGATCCTGAGCTTTTGTAATATGCCCCAAAAAAAAGGAAAAAAAAGGAATTATCATCATCACCATAATAACAACAACAATAACAAGAACAACAAGAACAATAATAATAATGGTTATTATTATTATTATTATTATTATTATTATTATTATTCATGTAGATTTACACGTGTGGGTTAGATCATGTTGAGATATTGGACTTGTGATTGAGCCCAAAGTGACACAAGGATTGTGCCAAACAAATGTTGGAATGGGTAAACTTGGATTATTGAGAATAACACCATTTAATAATTATTTTGACTAGGTCATTAGTTAATTACAATGTACCACCTTGGGAATATTGACATTAATCAAAATACATTGACCTAGCCATTCCCTAAACCTTTGTCCCTTAATTGAGAAGGGGGGGGGGGACTAATTTAGCATCCAAGGCCCTCTATAAAATACCCCCTAACCCTCTTCTCCACTTCAAACCACCTCACAAGCACTATTCCTTCATTCATAAAAATATGAATCTCCCTACCTATATTAGTATTGCCACCATTGCTAGTACAACCGTGGTTGTTTGCTTGAAGACTTATTGATAGACTATTCATTTATACCTAGTTGGGAACTTTTGACGTCAATACTTGACCTCAAGGTATTCTAGATTGTCGCTCAGTTTAAATCGTAGTATTAAATATAAGGTACAGTATGATGGTTATGCCTTTGTACTTATGTTGTTTTACTAAATCCATGTGGCTAAAAAATTATAACATGAAATAATTTTTTTAATTATTTTGTCACATTAACAATGAACCCTCTTACTTCCATATTGTACGTTGATCAACACAGTTTGGGATTTTTATTGGCCCAAGTATGCGCATCTAGGTTAACTGATCATAATAGAGATTTAGTCTCTTGTTGTTAAAAGTTCTATTAATGGGATGTCAGTCCAATAATGTTGGCTGCCACCATAAGATAATAAAAGGAACTAATGTTTTACTTGGTTTGCTAATAAAATGAATGTATGTCAGTTCGGGTAGGCGGGTTAAATACGGGTTTGGTGTATTCGAGTTCGAGTTAAATACGAGTCGGGTGTATTTTGGGTTTGAATAAAATACGAGCAGGTATATTTTGGTTTTATAGGTTTCAGATCAACTCAACCAGTTTAGGGCGCCCTTTCTGTGAGTTATTTTTTTTTTCAAAATCAAAAATTCTGCATATTTATTACTCAGAATTGTCAGTATTTAATGAAAAGGCATAATAATTGTAATTTCTCAAAACAATATTAAAAATATTTAAAATTTTTATTATAATATATGAACATCTAGTATGGGCAGGTAAAGAATCAAACTTCACTTGGTTTTGGGTAAATCGACCCGTACATTGAAAGAAAGTCAATTGCGAGCCGACCATTTATAGATCAGCCCATTTAGAGCATTTTAATGGGTTTTAGTAGTTTGACCGTTAATAACCTATTTAATAATTTGATATTTTTATTAACTAACCTACCAATGTCCAATCAGGTAAACTTTTATTACTGAGCCGACCCCAATACGAATATGGCTAGCCGTTTTCCTACCACTAGCATCATAGTTCAAGTCTAGTTACAACGAAAACCAAATAAGATTGAATAAAAGAAGTACAAGATACTATCTTGCAGTTGTAATATCAAAAATTAAATTATTACAAATTAATTAATTTAAAAAATAATTAGATATATTTGTTTAACTAAGTATATAATGGTATGACTTGCGCATCTTTAATACTTGTCTTCTTTTAAATAAACATTTTTTTTAAAGATTAGATAGTTATTTCATGCAATTTTATACCCATTTTGAATATTTTTTTCATTTAAAAGTTGTGTACAATATTATTTTCAGAGAATGAAGAAGAAAAAATAAGGTTATTATTGTTTAATTTGTAAATAGATATAATAGGTATATAATGTCTTTTTAAACTATTAAAAAAATGACTAATCATTATTGTTAAGAGAGATAAATTAGAGAAAAATTAAAAACTAAGGATATAATGTTCGGATCAAGCGGGCGGGTTTGGGTTTGGGTTCGGGTCGGGTTTGACCCGCTAATTTATGAATTTTTCGAGTTCGGGTCAAGAAAATCGTGTTCAAAACCCAAAATTTTCGGGAAGGTTCGGGTCGGATTTTCAAGTCGGGTCAATTTTTGCTAAGTCTAGTAACTATGAACTAAATTATTTTTACTGTATAACATCATATTGTAATAGGCCCGTTTGGCTTACTGTTTTATGTTTTCTATATTCAAATCCTTCTGAAAGGAACGGAGAGAGATCACATATAGAGTTTATTAGGCCAACCTATCTCTAGCGCTACATTTTTTGAGCAAGTTGTAGTCAATTAACGTTTTGAATCAAAGTACTTAGAAAATATTATCCCCTATTTTCTTTAATTTAGTTTATAATGTATATAGTGCCTTATGTGTCCGAAGGAGACACAACATATTGATTCGATTTAAATAGGCTTCTACTAAATAATATGAATAAGCTATGCTTTAGAATCTCTAATTTATTAGGGCGTTATAATTGGTATCAAAGCCATAGGTTAAAATGAAAAGAAATAAAATTATGGACTTAAGCAATAAGTGAGGTTGTTATCTGGAGTATGATTATCTTTGCACATTCAAATTTATTGTTAAATATTTGCTTATGTGTTTTATGCCTTGGATTATATGGAAATCGTCCAAAGGTCTCGTCATCTAGACCCTAGTCGATTAAAGTGGATATTTGGTACAACCACGAAGGCCCATTTGAAGGGGGTTCGATGGTGGATGCATGCAGAGTTAACTCGAGGGGCCACCAAATATCAAAGTTCCTGTCTACAAGCTAAACTTTTTGTGAATTCTCTTCCCGACTTTGAACATTGGGCTTATTTCAGGAGGAAATGTGAAAAGATAGTAGTCTATAAGTGTGGGGGGAAATGTCACTCTATTTGGTGAACATATTGTTAAAAGAGGACCGTTTGAAATTGTAGCAAGGGAACTCCTGTTAAGGGCCACGTTAGATCAATCATATGAGAATGTCCAAGATCTATTCGCTTGTTGCCAAGGATAGGAAGGGAGGTTGAAGATGAATTAGGACTTAGTGTTGAATACACCCCACACACCCCGTTAGGGTCCTTAGATCATGCCTAATCTAGTGTAAGGGACATTCTATAAAAGTAGTACTAGGAATCTTAAGGTATAATAAAGAGATAAGGTGTCTCTATTAGATATTAGTGCTAAGACTTGTATTGCATTGGAACTTATTAAGGGGATGAAAATTCTATCTTTGTCAATGGAACTCTTATTCTTGATAATTAAAAAAAATAATTAAAATGTGTGTTAAATTAAATATTAAGTGAAATAGGATGTCGGAACAATCTGGAAGCAACAACCATAACGGAAGCTCCCGATAGGTCACTTTGAACTCAGGAGCTTATGTTCTTCCTAACGAGGTGGTGGCACAATTAGTTGGTGAATTGATCAAAGGAGTTTCATAAACCAATAACAACTATAACATTAATGGCCTGCCTAAGCTAGATTACAAAAGGCTTATGGATAGGGTAGCAACAAGAAAACATAGTTACCATGATGGTAAGGCTGACCTAGGCGAACTTGAGAACTGGATTAGAAATATGGAACAAGTGTTCAATGTCATGGAATTTCAAGCTGATCAGTAAGTTAATATCGATAACTATTACTTAAACGGCAAGGCTGATTCCTAGTGGGGTACCATACGAGAAAAATAGAACAAGCCTGTCTTTAATTAGATGTCTTTTAAGACCCTTTTGCGTGAAAAGTTCCACCCATTATCATTACATCATCAAAAAGAAGATGAATTCCTTACCCTTTAACAAGGCAAGATGTCTATGACTGATTATACCGCCAAATTCGAAGAACTGTTGAGATTTGTTGCTGATTATGTTGTCACTTATGAAATGAAAAAAAACCAATTTGAGAGGGGTTTAGGCTTGAAATTCGCCAGCAATTAGGTGGTCATTGCATAACCACATATCAAGAATTTTATGATTGAGCAGCTGACGTAGTGAGAGTCAACAATCTAACCAAAGATACCAAACCATCTACTGATCGTGTAGAATTGAAAAGAAAGTGGGATTAGAGAGGCCAAAATTTCAATGACAATTCCAACAAGAGGCCCAATTATGTCCAAACCTTCACTCAACAACATCAACTAAAAAAAGACTCCAGAAAATCCAAGGGACCTTGTAAGAAGTGCAATAATCCAAATCATGTAATTGAGGACTGTAGGGTGGAGGCTAACTTATGCTATTACAGAGCTAATCCTAACTATAATGCTAGGGATTGTCTGAAAAGGCGTAAGGAAAGATGTAAAGGGGTAATGTCAACTAGGAACAAGCTATCTTATTCTCAGGGCATGGTTAGCATTGTTGGGAAAGTTCCTGTCATGACCAAAAAGGAAGCATCAACTCTAGTATAGTAATTACTAGAACGCTCTTTTCAAATAATCAACCCTTATATGCTTTATTTGACTTTGGAGCATTACATTCTTGTATTTCTACTTCTGTAGCTTTTTGATTAGAATTGTTCTCTCATAAAGTACGTGCAAACTTGTTCATTGGCCTTCCTACTGAAGAAATTGTCACATATCCGTATATGTAAAAAAGTTGTCCTCTATTCATAAGAGGTGAGACATTTATGGCAGATCTTGTTCAATTTGACCTCTCTGACTTTGACCTTATCTTGGTGATGGACTGGTTATCGATACACTAAGCCATGATTGATTGTGGAAATTAAATGGTTTCTTTGAAGAGTCAGCATGGAGATAAGGAGTATTTTAAAGGAGAACATAACAAACATAATTTTAGGGTCATTACTATCATGAAAGCTCAAAGATTACTTAGGAAAGGGTGTATAGGGTACTTATGCAGTGTTGACTGCAAACAAAAAACATGAGCCTGATATTCAAAACATCCCCATTGTATATGATTTTCTCGATGTCTTTCCTATTGACGTTCCAAACCTTGCACCTCAATGAGAAATTGATTTTGAAATCCACTTAATGCCTAAAGCCAATCGTATATCTAAGTCACCTTACTGCATGGCTCCAGTAAAGTTAAGGGAGTTAAAGGTTCAATTAGAGAAGTTATCAGACAAAGGGTTTATTAGACTAAGTGTCTCACCTTTGGGAGCCCCAATTATATTTGTAAAATAGAAGGATAGCAGTACATATTTATGTATAGATTATCGACAGTTGAACAAAATAACCATCAAGAATAAGTATCATTTGCCCCACATAGATGACCTATTTGACTTACTCCAAGGAACTGAATTTTTCTCCAAAATTAACCTTCACTCTGTATACCATCAGCTTTGGGTCAACCTAGAAGACATACCAAAAACCGCTTTTTGCATTAGATATGGGCACTATGAATTTATCGTAATGCCTTTTGGACTCAAACATTTGCCAGCAGCCTTCATTACTTTCATGAACCTAGTTTTGAAACCGTTTCTTGCTAAGTTTATTGTGATCTTTATTGATAATATATTAGTTTACCATGAAACAAGGAAGAGCATGAATAGCATTTGAGGATTATCTTGCAGACCTCAAGGGAGCATAAATTGCATGGTAAGTTGAAGAATCGTGAATTTTCACTTGACGAAGTTACATGTTTTGGGCACATAATCTCCAAGGAGGGAATTTAGGTGGACCCACAACAAGTTGAGGAATTAGCAAATTGGTTGAGTGATGTGTAAAATTGCCATAAGTGCACGACATAGTTGTAGCTTGCAACTGGTGAGTATGGGTCGTGTGTACAGGGAGTTGTATTTCCAAGTACCAAGTCAACTAAAGCATCTCAAGTTAGGCAACGCAAAGGGTGATAGAATTAGAAATAATCGACTAAAACAAACAAAAAAGACTTTGATTATAATTAAACCTAAGATAAACTAACTAATCAAGTCAAACTCTCACCTTCTCAAGTTGCACTAACATTAAGAGATGATCGATTGCATCATCAAAGCTTGCCTAAGCCTCTTTTAAGGGTCGAAGGGTAGTTTAATTGTTATAACCACCCATATCCGTGGGGTTAGCCCAATTAAACTACAAGAGTATCAACCTTGGACTCAGCTAGTATTAGGACTATTTCCTTGTCTAAACGCTAGCTATCCTCCCTACCCGTACCAGACAATTGACCTGACCTCTCAGCACAAGTCAATTGTCCTAAAACACGAACGAAAGCTTTTTGAAGCATTTAATCAAACACTTGGAGGCATGAGAGAAAACTCTAATTCAAGCATAAACAAGATATGCTAAGGCCTAAATAAAATCAACTCGCCATCTTAAGGACCAATCATGACCAAAGATAACAAATTTAAGCACAATTAAACATTAAAAACACAAGCAAAACAATGAACTATCGAGCAAGCACACAAACTGAAAACATGAAACAAAAGACAGAAAGAGAAGAGGAATTTATTCTTGAATAACAAAATCCACAATCTTGTACATGACATACACCAATCCAGCCTAAGTTATTCTTCCCCTAATGGGGTTTGGAAGTTACTAATATAAACCATAGTCAAGCCACCAAAGATCAAAGCAAAATCCCCCCCCCCCCAAATAATTTCGCAATCTGCTTAAATATTACAAAGAAGGAGAAAACGCACGACCGAGCAAAAAATGCACAGGAACTTGTGCACTTTTGAAACTGGCAAACTGCACGGCTACCTGTGTACAACTGTAGGAAACACAACTGAAATATGCATGTTTATGCACGATTGTGCCTTAATGCATGGCCAATCATGCACTTCTTGGGCTCTTCATTCTTGCCCTTTTTGGCCTTCAAAACTTTATTGGTCCCCCATTCCTCCTTGTAAAACATCTCCATGGTCTTTTCTATCAACACTTGTGACTTTCTCATTTTCTTGGCAAATATTCTTGAAAATAAGAAAAGCATCTTTATACGCACAATATAAACCAAAGAAAGGTAATTTGACCATTTCTCATCAAAATCCAATATAGAAATAAGGGAGAAATGGGTTGAATAAAGGAGCAAAATAAGGTCAATATAGAAGTTTATCATATACCCCCACACCTAACTTTTGCTCGTGCTCAAGCACAACAAAGAAAAACTAACGTAAGGTCCCAACTCACGTTCGTGAGAATCACGATTGCATTTAGCGTGTACAACAGACCCTTTGAACCCCTTGGTTCTCTCAAGTAGACAACTGAGGTCTCGAGAGGGTTTGTAAAAGATATACGTACAAAATCTTTAACAAAAAAATGAAAAGAAAAAAATAGAAAAACATTTTGGGCTAACAAACAAAACACAATTATAAACAAACTGAGGAAAGTTGTACACCATTAAATAATTCATATCACCCTTATAACCCAAGTATCAGTCTATACATGGGCATAATATACATGTCAAGACTCTCGGTACCCACTAATGACATCCAAACACCAACTTTTCACCCCATAATACATCAAAGTTGTTAATCTATCCTAGTACTTGGTGTGTGATCATACCGTCATCCTAGGAATTAGGCTTACCAAAACCTAACTCAATCCCACTTGGCTTACACAAACTACATTATTGACTTACTAGAGAAGCAAGTTTTTCCAGTAGCAATATTGTCTCAAAAGGTACCACCTAGTAGCATATCCTTCAAAGGGATACTTGTTATTCTCGACTCCAAAAAATCTTTCTAATACTCTTTTTCTCGACCATAAGACTCTTTTTTATATTTTTTCTTTTTTTATTTTTCAAAAATGAAAACAAAAACAAAAGTAACTGTGCACAAAGACAAGCCGAAGAGTCAATCATGGAAGACTAAGACTCTAAGATAATGATAATGTATAAATGACGACTAGATTATGCAGTTATGGACAGTTGTTGCGCCCTAGAATGACACATTTAGGACAAAGATGTATCATGCATACCATACTTATACACAAGCTAATAGCCAAAGTACAAGGGATTAAAGGCAATTAAAATAGTACAAAACTCTCCAAAAAGGCTAAAACATAATATTTTTTGGTCTTTTTTAAATAAAAAATCTTTTTTTTTTGTCTTTTTTTTTAAAAAATTTTGAAGCATGACTTCTCCTCACCTAGATCTCATAATGTCCTCATTGTGAGCAAAGGAGCCAGCACACCAACAAAACACAAATATACATAAAACAAACCTACAATAATAAATATACAAAAAAAAAGACAAACAGGAAAAAGGAAAAATATTTATACAAAATAAAAATAAAGAAAGAGAAAAGAGGGAACGAATTCGCAGGTCAGGTGTTGGTACACCTAAACTATCACCTCCTCGAGAAAATGCTATGGGAGGTTGGAGGAGTATCAACCACTCTTTCTTATCTCAAGATCAAAGCCACCAATTCAGATGTTGTCAAAGCCTGTGAGAGCTTATCGAACACCTGAGCATGCAACTCAGATGACTTTAAGTAAGAGCACACAAACATGAATCTAGGAATAATAGTGAGTGGTCTTCTAAACTTATCAAACGCCATGGAAAAATCAGTAGAATAATCAAATGCAATAATCAGCAAGAATTTTCAAGCATGACTTGTAGGTGTAGACTATAATGATCAAGGGAGTAGTCATTCCCTCTAAAGATACCTAAGGACTTAAAATAGTCAATCCTATGACCCTCAAGCATGATGTGAGAATCAATAGGTACCAAATCGCAACACTTGAAGGAAAGGAAAAGTAGGGAACATGAAACGAAAAGCTTGGAAAATACTAAGGGGACTGGGGATGCATGGTCAACATGATTAAGATTAGGTGAAATCGTAACCACAACGTCTACACATGACCTCTCTATGAGACTCTCATCAAGCTCATGCTCCTCAATAAGAACATTATTTGACTCACAACATATATCATTCTCATCAACACTAGTGTCAACACCAAATGTCTCACCTACCTTGAACTTTGGCGACCGAGCGAAGGGAAAGGTGGATCAGAAAATATCATGATAAGCGCAATGTTTTCCTAAGGGTGCTAGGTAAAGATGGTGCAGCAAGGGATAAAATAGTCAAGGGACTGTCAAGTACTTCCTCTAGTTTGGACTCTAAAATAAGAAAAAACACCCCATCATCACATAAATTAACATCAAGTCTAGTAGAACTAAGCTTAAGGCCAGTCTCATGTGATAGGTCAACTCTCGCATACAATTAGCAAACTCCATTTTTTGCTCTTTCATTGTCTCTATCATAATGGCAAGTATGGCAAAACTATCACCATAAATATGATAAAAACAAGAATTACTATCATGGCTGGAATAGTAGCAAATCTCACACACAAGAGGGGCATAACTAAGGATGCAAGGGGATAGGCTGCAAGAATTAGCACTAGTCTCAAATTCATAAGTATCCCGAGCCAAATACTCAAGCAAATCCTAAGATTCATCAATGTTTCTAGCATAAAAATCTCAATGCTCCAAAGACCATGAGGTTCACAATTCATATCCTCATAGGCTATATTCAAATTTTCAACTTCTCCAAATAATAACCATATTGAACAAGAAAAGTATGGAATTTGTCATAGTATCTCTAAAATAATTCATGCTCATAATGAGGAAAATGAAAAATTGGTACTTTTTCAAATTCTTATTTTTTTTAATTTTTCAAATAAAAGCCTAGTCTCGAATGCTCAAGTAAGCAACAACTCCCCGGCAACGACACCAAAAATTTGATGAGTAAAATCACCGTAAGTGCATGGCATAGTTGTAGTTAGCAATCGACGAGTATGGATCATATCCATAGGGAGTTGTTTTCCAAATACCAAAGTTAGCTAAACGTCTCAAGCTAGGCAAAGCAAAGGGTGATAGAATTAGAACTAAACTACTAACACAAACAAAAAGGACTTCGATTATAATTAAACCTAACATAAACCAACTAAGCGAGTCAAACCCTTACCTTTCCAAGTTGCGCTAACATTAAGAGATGATCGATTGTACCATCAAAGCTTACCTAAGCCCTCTTTCAAGGATTGACCCACCTCTTTTCATGGGGTTATCCCAACTAAACCACAAGAATAGCAACCCTAGACCCAACTAAGATTAGGACTATTTCTTTATCTAAACGCTAGCTATCCTCCCTACCAGTACTAGACAATTGACCCTACCTTTCAGCATAAGTCGATTTCCCAAAACACAAATAAAAGCACTTTTAAGCATTTAATCAGACACCACTTAATGGACATGAGAGAAAACTGTAAATTCAAGCATAAACAAGATAGGCTAAGGCTTAAACAAAATCAACTAGTCATCTTAAAACCAATCACAACCAAAAATAACAAATTTAAGCACAATTAAACATAAAAAAAACACAAGCAAAGCAAAGAACTATTGAGCAAGCAAACAGATTGAAAACATGAAACTAAACAGAGAAAGAGAAGAAGAACTTAGTTTTGAATAGCAAAATCCACAATCTTGTACATGATATACACCAATCTAGCCTAAGTTATTCTCTGCCTATTTGCCTTTGAAGGTGGCTAATACAAACTATAGTTGATCCTCCAAAGCCCTAAGCAAAAGCCCCTCCATTAATTCTGCAAAATGCACGCCCGTGCGCAAAATGCACGACCGTGCACAAAATGCACAAGCACAGGTGGACATTTGAAACTGGTAGACTGCACAGTCGTACACTGTTGCACGGCTGCCCAGGTGCAGCTTTGGGAAACGAGGCTGAAATCTACAGATTTCTACGCAATTGTGCCTTAATACACAACCAACCATGCACTTCTTAGGCTATGTATTCTTGCTCTTTTTAGCCCTCAAGACTTCATTAGACCCCCTTTTCTTCTTGGAAAACATCCCTATGGTCTTTCTTTCTGTTAACACTTGTAAATTTCTCATTTTCTTAACATAGATTTCTGAAAATAAGAAAAATGCCTCTATAAGCACAATGTGAACCAAAGGAATTCTCATCAAAATCTAACATAGAAAAAAGGGGAAATGGGGTTGAATAAAGGGGAAAATTTTGATCAAAATGGAGATTTATCACCTAGATTAACTAATGTTACTAAGGGCCTGTTCTTTTCGTGGGTCAATCCACTTTTACCCACTTCAACCTACTTCAACCTACTTCAACCCATTTCAACCTACTTCAACCCACTTGAAAAAAAAATACCAACTTCAACCCACTTCAACCCATTTCAACCTACTTCAACCCACTTCAACCAACTTCAACCCACTTCAACCCACCCCTTCATAATTTTAATAATTTGTAAAGTATCATGTGAGATTTAGGG
>JACYFF010031959.1:89225706-89239019 GCA_017589665.1 Selenicereus undatus
AATTTTAATCGCTATTTTTTTTTAAAAATTGCTAATGTACTAATGTAGTGATCGATTTTACAGCCCTATTTGGTGATTAGTTGCTAATTGTTTGAATTAGCTACTTACATCAGCTGTTTGAAAGAGCTAATTCTAGAAAAAGCTTTTGGTAAAACTAACTGTTTCTAGAAAACATATTTGATAAAACTCCATTGATGATCTTTCTCTAAAATACTTTTCAATTGAACAAGTTGTTATTTATTGATCTTATTTTGTTTAAAAAAATTAAATTTATGTCATATGTACAAATTAACTTCATCATTGGAGCTTTATTTTTTATTAATTTCAAATAATTTGTGCTCATTACTTATTTTCTTTTGTTTTCAATGTTTACTTGTTTATGTAACGCCTACATCTTATAACCGTATTTTGTTCTTGTTAAAGATGCTTATTTTTTTTATAAATTGGAATTGATATGAACCTATATCCATAATTTTGTTAAGAATTAAAATACGTATGGATTTCAAATGATTTGATCTTCATCAACTCAAAGACCACTAGTAGGAATATGGTTTATCAATGGCAACAGGGAGGGTGGAGATGAAGGGGGGGAGTTCAAGTAGAAGAGATTGGAGGTGAAAATTGTCTAAGAGTGAAGCAAGGTAGGAAATTAAGAACAGGGTTTATTAATCGCATGAGTGTAATTTTATTAAACTTTTGGGCACTATAGTAATTTCCACAAATAACTATTCCTAGAAAGCTAATAGAAATAGCTGTTTGAAAAAGAGTTGTTTGCGACAAAACAACTCTTTTGAACAGTTATTTACCAAACATTTTTTTAACTGTTTGACTCAATCAAAACAATTAAAGTCTCCCCAAACATTCTTTTTTTCCCCCAATAGCTATGTTATCAAACACCACCTTACATCAACTTAATTATATCATATCAGTAACTAAGGGCGTCAAAAATAACTTTACACAAAGGTGATTTCTAAAATAAGTTGCCAAATTTAATTTCAAAAATTACAGTATATGATAATGTCTCTTTTTAAAAGCGTAGTTCCAATGAATGGATATACCAAACGAATTTGGATAAGAGAGAGTTAGGTTAACCAAAAGATTGGAGGTTTAAGATTTTGATAATCTCAACGGTGTCTTATCTTTTATTCTTCCCATGCATGCAGGATTCTCCGCAATCCTAAACACAGTTAATCCATTTCAAATATGAAGAAGATTATGAGAGCAAAAGTTTGGATCACAAGTGGGTGCCCACAACCTCCACATCATTTCACAAGTCAATTTTTTTTTTCACCAACTTGGATCACCAACTTGGATCACCAAATAAAATAATATTTTATAGACCCCACTACTACCATATTATTGGGTTTTAGACTTTTAAATGCTTAGTTGGCAAAAAAAAGAGAGAGAATGTGTGGGGGGCGGATCATGGCCATGAGCCAGACCGTAGGGCGAGCGAAGTCGATCACTGATGCATGGTATTACTTGGACCGTGAGTCAAATTTTTGGCTCACTAGCCTTGCATTGCAAATGCTCTGATATTTGATTCCTTCATTATCGAATAGCAACTGTAAGTAATATAATGAGAAATCATATTTCGATTTACAAATAGTACACTAAAACTACATCGAAATATTGTGATTACTTTATTTTAATTTTTTTATCAGTAAAATTCTCATATTTTTATGGTGATATTTTTCTTATAATTACATCGATCACATCATATTAGAATATATTTGGTATCTATTTTATAAGTGTATTTGAAATTATTTTTATATAATTTTTGGCCAAGTATATCACGTATGATATTTTGTCTTTCTTTAATACTCCCTCTGTCCTGATGAAGATGTCAAATTCTTTAGTTTTGGATGTCCCATAATTCTTGTCAAAGTAATATAGGAATTGTACATTTATTTTAAACTAAAAAAAAAAAATACCAAATACAATAAAATTTTGATTTTCTTTTTTCTTTCCTATTTTTTTGGGCAAATTCGTTGTCCAATAATGAAAAGTCTAGGTGATGATTCCAACAATGCTAGATGAATAGTGACTGGAGATATATTAACACAGGTTTGTTCAAATGATTTGACACTTATTTCCCTTAAGTAAGGTTTCAGGTTCAAATCTTGTAAATTGAGAAAATCCATGGTGGAATAGTTCTACCCCTTGTAATTGGAGATATACAACAAATTGATATTCCCTTACTTTTTGTAGTATTTCAAAATTTGATATCTAACTAATTTACATATAGAACACTAATGTTTCTTATTAATTGGATATCCTTTTGTGTAGTTATACTACAAGACACAGCTAATTTTTTTAAAAAAGGCATTGATGCTCGAAGACACAATCCGTTGTGAGAATAATTTCACAAATTGAGAGTGATCGTCAGTATATTTGTCATTAATTAGTTTTTATAGAAATTAAGATTTAGGGTTGTTCTCTATGGATCAGAGTGTTGGCCTCTAAAAAAGATGCAGGCCCAAAGGTTGATGGTAGCTGATATGAGAATGGTCAGGTGGATGTGTGGTTTTATGAGATTGGACAGAATTAGGAATAGAGTAATCAGGGGCTTAGCTGAAATGGTCCCCATAGAGGAGAAGATGAGGGAATCGAGGCTCAGATGGTTCGGCCACGTGAAGAGGAGAAGTGTGACCGCCCCAGTGCGAAGGTGTGAGATGATCAACCCCTCCGGTGGTAAGAGAGGGATGGGTAGACCGAAGAAGAGCCTAGAAGAAGTGGTTAGAGAGGACCTGAGAGTTGTCGGTCTGACGGAGGATATGGCGCAGGATAGGAGGTTGTGGCGGGACATGATTAAGGTCTCTGATTGTAGGGGACTGGCTCCGTAGGTAGCAGTAGCTTAGGCGGTGTGCGGCGGGTAGGGTTTTGATGTGCTTGTCTACAGGTTGTGCTTTTTTGGGAGGTGACGACACCAAGCGCCCCTGGTTTGTTGAGATATTTCTCCGCTCCCTTTTTATTTGCAATTTGGAACCTTTTCTCTTCCTTTTTATTTTACTCGGTAAACGGTTTTGCAATCGTTTTCTCTATAAACCTTTTTCGCAAAACTGTTTTATGGGTCTTATAGAATCAACCTCTCTATGGATAGGAATACCGGTAGAGGTAAGGTTGCCTACAGTTGGATCTCCCCAGATCCCGCGAAAGCGGGACCCACACTGGGAGTTTGTTGTTGTTGTTGTTGTATAGAAATTAGGATCTAGCTTAAGATTCTAAATTAATTTTCATTAACAAATTTTTTAAGGTAAATACTATGAATTGTTGTTTTCATAACGGAAGAAACAGAACTAACTAGTGTGGTTTAATTTTGGCTAATTACACGTCAAGCAAAACAATGCATTTGTGGCACGATGCACTGGACTTAGGGAACACTAATAATGGTCAATAATAATGTTCTAAAGGTGACAAATTAAAAGAAGGAACAACTAAAAATGCTTAATTTGTGGCACATATTTTGGCCGAATAGATTTCAATATATATGCTTGAGTATGTCCCTAAAAGAAGTGCTAGCTAGGGCATGCACTACTTGATAAAGCTCCTTTCTTTTGAAAAAACAAATTAAAGTGGAGTAAGCATTTTGTAGGGGGAATGTTGCTCATGACTTTTGGCTAGACCTAGCAAAACTAACCCGAGATCCTAAACCCGAACTCAATGATCCGGGCCCAAACTCGATCCGATACCGGAAATATGCTCACCCGAAAGTAAATCCGAATTGACCCGAACTGAATCATACCTGACCTGAAATTTTCTACAAAATTGCTTGTTTTGGCATGACAAGTGTATTGGACCAACAATTGGTTGACCCGGAATCGATCCGATCCGAACCATACCCGACCCTAACCGAAACGACCCGAAATCTCATTTAACCCAAACGTGACCCAACCCGAACTTGACCTGACCCATACCCGAACTGATATGACCCATTTGCCAGATCTTCTTTTGGCTGGTCCAAAACATGTATGGTTGTTGCCACTATTGTGATTTGGTTACTTTGAAGATTAGAAGCCCCAGTTGTTGAATGCTTCAAAGCACTTTTTGAGCTTTACAATAACATATGAGTAGTGGTAGATAAATATATTTTTTTAATTATTGATAGTCAAAAGTTAAAGTTTAGGTACAATTAATAAAAAATAGTAAATAAAGATTTACAAATTAAATTGACAAGTAATAGTGCACCTACATTTGGTTAGGGGACAACGAATGAACTGAAACATATAAAGGAAAATGTTGTCAGCTACTCAGCTAGAAGGAATCATGTATATTAAAGCTTTGCCGATATCGCTAAGCTAGAAGGAATCACATTTCAAGCTCAACGTCATGGTTCCACTCATTGTAATCTTCACACAAGCTCTTTCAGTTTAATTTTATCAAAGATTATAATAGTGATATGATACAAACGAATTTGAGGCAGCAAAATTCCTTCTATTCCTCCACATACGGTCAAATGGCCCTTTATTTTAAAGTACAAATCATACAAATTTTGGACAGAAAACTCTAACCCTAGCTTATCCAACAAGGAAGGAAAATATACAATAAGGGGAAACTAAATACAAAAGATATGCAAAAGATGTTTACATGATATTATAGATCTTATTTCCTTAACACTCCCCCTTAGGTGGAGCATAAGGGTCTATCATGCCAAGGTTAGCTTGCAGAAAATTGAACTGTTATTTTCCGAGTGCCTTAGTAAAGATGTCTGCAACTTGACACTTTGAAGGTATATAACCGCTAAGGAGATCACCTGAGAGTAATTGTTCTCTTACAAAATGAAAATCTATCTCCATGTGTGTGGTTCTTTTGTGAAACACTGGATTCTTTGCAATATGTAGGGTTGCTTGATTGTCACAAAAGAGTCTCATGGGCTCATTCAAGAATATCCCCATATCCGCTAAAAATGATTTAATTTAAATCAGCTCACTGATCACGATAGCCATTGCACTATATTCTGCTTCCGCGGATGATCGAGACACCGTCCCTTGCTTCTTTGTCTTCCATGCAATTGGTGATCCACCAAGAGTGATAACATGTCCTGTGAGCGAGCGTCTACTTAGAGGACATACTCCCCAATCAGAGTCACAATAAGCATAAACCTGCATATCTGAACCACTGCGTAACAAAATCCCTTGCCCAGGATTTCCCTTCAAATATCTTAAAACTCTATGAGCTACCACCATATGCTCATCATTGAGATCTTGCATAAACTGAGATAATATGTGAACAGCATATGAAAGTTTTGGATGAGTGATAGTGAGATAAATTAGGCATCCCACTAATTGTCGATACTGAATAGGATAATTCAAACTCTTTCCCAAAGCTAGTGCAAGTTGGTGATTAGTTTCAATGGGAAAAATCCACTGGCATAGATCCCAAAAGTCCACACTCATTAACTATCTCCAAGGCATATTTTCATTGGCACAAAAAGATACCTTGAGAATTTCTTGCAACCTCAGTTCCCAAAAATATTTAAGAGTGCCAAGATCTTTGATGTGAATCCAAATGTGCCTTAAAGTCTTCACATAGCTTGGAATTGTTACTTGTAAGAATAATGTCGTCCATGTCTACTAGCAAAGCCAATAAATTTTCCACCCTTGTTGTAGGTAAATAGTGAATAATCTGCATAGGATCGATTAAAACCATAATCCAATAGTTTTGAAGAAAGTTTTGTGAACCATTAACGACGTGCATGTTTTAAACCGTAAAGGGACTATATAACCAACACACCTTGTTTGGATCGGATCTACGAAAACCTAGTGGCATTGTCATATAGACGTCTTCGTCGAGATCACCATGCTAGAGGGCATTGTTCACGTCCATCTGATGTAGACTCCATCTCTTTGCTGCAGCCATTGCACAACATGTTCTCATGCTAATCGTCTTCTTTACCAGAGCAAATGTTTTCTTCAAGAGCTTCAATTTCCTCGGCCATCACTTCTCTCCATTTAGGTTCCTTCAGTGCCTCATGAAAAAATCTAAGTTCCACAATTTTAGTAATAGCAGCTAAATAAATCTATGCATTTTTGAAAATCTATCACAAGTAACATAATGAGCTGTGGAATACAGTTTACGTGAGGAGACCTTAGGGAGGGGAAATGAAGCCTTCATAGATGAAGAGGGATCTTTTGGACTTGCTGAGTAACAGAGATAATCTTGTAAAAAACTCAAGACTTTTCAAGCTCGTTTCTCACGCGGTAGAGCTGCTGACCCAATGCTCCCCCGTCAGCAGTACTGCCAGATTTGTGTGGCCTATCTGGAATAGCAGGATCATTTGGCCCACTGGCAGCATGTGGCCCAGTGCTAGTCTCAGCATCTCGCGGCCCGCTGTACTTTGTAGTAGCTTGCGGCCTGATCTTGCCTTCTGTAGTGCGCAGTCCAGTGCTGCCTTCAGTAGGGCTTGCCCCACTTTCAAAGGGGTTCTATTTATCAAATACAGGGCCGTTAGGACACACTCCCCCAAAACTCTATTGGAAAATGGGCTTGAAATCTCAAGACTCGTGCTACATTTAGAATGTAGCGATACTTTCTTTCAACCCTGTCGTTTTTCTTAGGAGTGTCGATACAACTTGTTTGGCAAATAATTCCTTTTTCTCTATAAAACCTTTTCATAAGTTTAGATGAGAATTCATAACCATTATCACTCCTAACAGATTTTACTTTAGCACTGAATTGAGTGTCAGCCATAACACAAAAATCCATCAAAAGTTACGATGCCTCACTTTTCTCTTTCATTAAATAAACCCAAATATCCCAACTAGCATCATCAACTATAGTAAGAAAATATTGAGCACCTAAAAATAATTTGACACGATAATGCACCGCATATGTCACAGTGAATAATATCAAAATAGTTCATCGCATTATTGTCACTAATAGGAAAAGACATACGGGTTTGTTTAGCACGTAAACACACATCACGTAAACCATGTTTGCTTCTACTACTGCCAATAAAGGATAAATCAGATAAAGCTTGACTTTATGGATACCCTATCTGCAATGCCATATATCATAGGAATCCTCCTTGTTGACTTGAACATTTGCCTACAATGAGTTCTTCAAGTGATAAACCCTTCTTTGTGGCTCACCCACTCCAATTGGGCTCCAACACAACTGATTAGTAAATGTTAGATTGCAAAAAATTTCATCAATTAATTGCACTATAGATATTAGGCAACAACTTAGTTGAGGAACAAACAAAACATGATGTAATCTCAAATTTGAATTTAAGGAAATCAATCCTCCTTTTGTGGCCAAGGTCGCGTTCCCATTAGAAAGTTCAATTAGTATGGGCTCCATATCATGTATATCATTCAACAATTCCAATAAGCCCGTCATGTGAAATGAAGCCCTGGAATCAAGCATCCAAGTTTCCTTACCCAATAACTTTTCGTGGTCGGACTTCATAATCTCAATAAGCCTCAAAAGTTGCCCTACCTACTTGGGAGAAAACCAGCTCGTAGCTGCTGCTGTGTACCCTACTAGGTAGCTCGAGTCACCTCTCCATATGGCTGTGCATCGAGGCTTGTCTGGGCAGCATGTGCTGCCTATCATCTACGGCCTCTGCGTCAGCGCTGTGGTGTCTTCCTCGGCCATCATAAGCCCTTCATCGTCCTCCTTGGCCACACAATTACCCCACGCAACTGGGTAACCAATTAGTTCAAAACAGTTCGACTCTTCATGTCCAGCTTTCTGTAATGTTTGCAACTCACCCTTTCGGTTTGCATCGAACTAGGTCGGGCTATGTGTGACACAGCGAAGACTACCATGGTTTCTTGCTTTGTGTCTTTATTGAACATCACCATTTTATGGTTCTCCTCTTGTTGAACCATATTAAAAATTTTGTCGATTGAAGGAAGAGGGTCAAGGGTAAGGATTTGACTTCGAATAGTTGAATAATCCTCATGATCGAGACCCATCAAAAATTGATGGACCTTCTCCTCTTCGTACATCTTGGCTATCTTCTTGGCCACATCACACTTGTATTCGGGAATCTTGACATAATTGTCAATTTCGGTCCATAAACCCATTAGCCTTGAAAAGAAATTGTTCAGCTTAAAATTATGATATTTTATGTCTTTTTATAATTTAATATTTGCTCAAAATAATTTATTAAATTAGGATTTTAATATGTTTTTGTTTGTTTTGTCAGAATTTGAAAATTTTGAAAGGATGAATAAATTTTGGGAAAAAAGTGTTGAATTAAATGCTTTGGATCAAATTCAGAAGAAGGGGAAATAAAAAAAAGAAGTGAGCCCAGTGGGCCAAGCCGGCATCCGACCCAGCCGAGTCCACCCCCTTCCCTCGTCTCTCTTCTCGCTAGGCCAGTTTTGCCCAACTCATGGCCCAATCTTCCTCATCCCGTTTCCTTTTCTCTCTCTCTAAATTGGGCCTGCTCTCCATGGCCCAGCCAGATGCTGCCCTCCTTTTCCTTTTTCTTTCTTCTTGGCGTATGGGCAGCCTAAGCATCGACCCAGACTCCCTTTCCCAACTCTCTTTCCTTTCTCCTTCCCTTATTCCTTCTTTGCAGGAGGTCCAGGCAGAGACCCAGGCACCCCCTCCTTTTCAGTCTGCCTCTCTCGTTTCATTCTTCCCCTTTTTTTGTGTTTCGGGCTTCGACGTCTAGATTTCTAGTGGCCCAGTTCGCCCCTTCTTCTCCCGGATCCGATCTGCTTCCCTTTTCTCACTTAATCTTCTCATGCTCACCTCACATGACCATACTCTATCTTTCTTCTTCCTCAATAGCCAGGGGCGGAGTTAGGATTTAAAGTAAGAGGGCACGAGATTAATAATATACAAATTTGTCCAAAGTCAATAAATTTTAACACAAATAAACAAATAACAACCAACAAATTACCCCAATTCTAATTTCTAAATTCTCAATCAAGAAAGACAACGCCTAATTTTTTAATTGATGAGTAAATCTTTAAATTAACCACTTATTCAACACAAATTCAATAAAAATTAGTAAACTAAATATAAACAAGGAAGCAATTACAAACAAAATTAGTCCAACTATAAATCTTCAACCAAGAACAACCAAGAAGACAATTAGGTAAAAGTCCTCATTTTTCAATTCATGAATCATGAGTAATTCACTAAGTTAATCAATTATTTAACATAAATCTAACTAAAATCAGCAAAATAAACATAATTATTTACAAAATAACAAAATTAAAAACAAAAATTGAGAATTTTTGGGAATTACCTCAAATTGAGATTAGGGACTTAAGAATTAGGAGGAGAGCTGAGGAGGAGTGGAGGCGGCTGCCGACACAAGTGGCAGGCCTGGCGGTCGACGGCGTTGGCCAGTCAGCGACTGGGTTGGGTAGACTGCAGAGAGAGAGAGAGAGTGCGTGGGCGGTGAGCTGGGCAGAGAAAGAGAGTGCGTCTGAGGAGGAAAGCAAAGCAAGACTAGAGAGTCCAGAGGCAGAAATTAGGAAAAATGAATAGACAAAACTCAAACAAAAAACATACAAGGCACCGCAGAAGGAGAGTGATGAGAGTCGAACCCGTGACCCTCTAAAAAAAGTAAAGAGCAGCCTACCATCCTACTAGGCACACTTTTGCTAAATGTATGTGAAGGAATTAATATATACCTATTTTGTTTATCCACAAAAATATTCCATATTTAATTTTTTTTCCCAAAAAACTGGGGGGTCAGCCCCAATGTAGCTCCGCCCATGTCAACAGCAGACCAGAGAAGCCCTAAAAGGTTGCTGCTGCTTCATCTTCCCATTCCCCCTATCATGGCTTCCTCTCTCTCTTTCTCTCTCTTCCTTTAATCACCGACATTCATTGCTCCATCATGCCATCCGACCGTTACTCACTCATTCTCATAATCATAACTACTCATCAATTGGGACATTCCAAGTTCAGAAATTAGGGGTTAATGTGGGAAAATGAAGAGCAATGCCAGGAGGCAACGACATAGGAAAAATGTCTTAAAACTGAAGGTTGAAGGCAAAGAAGAAAGGAGCAAATAGATAGCATAGAGCAGAGCATAGAGAGTAGATTAGGTTTATTGTTGCAAGTCCTCTTTCTTGTTTTCATTTTTTTTTTTTTTGGCTTTGTTTAATCTTAGCTTTTGATTTAGATTCCTAAAATTAGTGTACATAATTTCAATTCAGTTAAATTTGAGTGAGATTTTTGGGTGTTGGCACTGAAATTGCAAGCCTTTGGTTCAATTTAGTTCTACCATGTTACTCTATTCAAATCTCTTGTGAATTGTTGCATTTTCACAATTAACAAGTCCTTAGTTCTTTATTCTGCTTTGCCTTAGTAGATTTCTTAATTTGGTATTTGATTTTTATTTTTGTGATTTTAGCTAACTGAAATCATTTTGTTAGAATAATAATTTGACTTTGATTCTTGTTAATTAGCCTTAAGTTAGAATTTTAATGACCTAATTTCATATCACATCCCGGTGGATCGACACCTATAAGTGCTTTGACGATAAACGGTGCGCTTTCGGAAAATCACAACAGAAATCAACCACTTCCTATTTACATGATGCTATCTCGGCTTTCAACTAATGGATTCTAGGGATATTGGGGACAACATAGCATTTTTCAATATTGTCCCACATTGCTCTGGCTGAGTCTACGTATGCAACGCTTGTGTGAAGCTTCAGATCCATCACATTCAAGATCCATGACGTTATCATGGAATTAACAATTTCCCATGCATTGAGTTCGTTTGGATCCATACCCTGCTTTATCTTCGGTTTTGTTATGGATCCATCAATAAAGCCAAGTTTGTTTTTGGCTTTCAAAGCAGTTCTTACCTCTGTCCCAAAGATCATAGTTCTTCCCATTGAACTTGATCGATGTTATCACCGATTTGGGTGAATTGGAGGGATGAAGATAGTATGGAGAATTACCATCCATGCTAAACTCCCTGGGAGCTTCGTCCTTAGTCATGGCGTGTATGTAGAAGAAGAATTTTTTTTTAGGGTTTAGGAATGCTCTGATACCATAATATAAACGAATTTGAGGCAGATTTTAAAGCACAAATCATACAAACTTTGCATAGGAAACTCTAACCCTAGCTTATCCAATAAGGAAGGAAAATATCCAATAAGGGGAAACTAAATACAAAAGATATGCAAAAGATATTTATATGATATTCTAAATATTATTTCCTTAACATGATACGTATGTCACATATGTTATAAGTAGTGATACATGTGTCACATATATATGCTATAAGTTGTGTAACATAATACACTTGAATTTACTACATACATGTTTTAAATTAACATTTTCTTATGCTAGCAAAGCGAATCTAGTCTACTGCAGTATTGCACTTTTTTTTAGCAAAAATGTGAAGTTACTTGAAGGTCAATTGGACGTCTATTTAATAAAATGGTGAAGAACTTATCCTCATTAATCAAAATATCATGAATGCATACATGATAACACTGTGGCAACTTGCTGATGATCAAATGGGAAATTTTCTCTGCCGCCTAGTACTAATAGTATATACGATGTATATTTTCATCAAAATTGTTTTTTGATCGAGAGATGAAGAGGACTTTATAAGTACCTAGATTTTGAGCGATTTGGATCAATTTGAAGGTTGACTTACAGACCCTCTGAAAATGGTGAACAACTCAACACATGGTAATGACGACCTCCAATATTTAGTAATTAATGAAAAGAATATTCCAACTTTCGCATTTTGTTAAAGTATAAAGTATAAACTTTTGTTGGACGTTCAACTATTAGCCTAAATTTTTAGTTGATATGATTCTTGAGCATGGTATCGAAGTATTTCTCAACGAGAGGTCTCAAGTTCGAATATCAGTAGTCCTCACATTGATTTATCGCGTAAGGTAAGGCGGGTTTTTGCAGCATCCACGCTTCAAGCCCAAAAGACATTCGAGTGAGAGGATGTGTTAGAGTATAAACCTATTTTTGGGCTTTCAACCATCGGCTGAAACTTTTGATTGAGATATTTCTTAAACACATTTGAATTCTTACTATATATTTTTTTAGAATAGATAACACCTAAAAACTAATTGATTTAATCAAATTGCTCCCTGGGAAAAAAATCTCGCATATTCCTATTTTAAATGTCCCAAACATATTGCCAAATTTTCCGTCTTTAATTAGAAAAGTGACTCTTCAAATTACAAATGAGAGAAAAAAGAACATGATAATAAATGATAGTCCCTTAATTTGTTCTTTTTTCAATATTTGACAAATTTATCCAGACGAAGGAAGTATATAACAAGTTTAAAAGTCACTATCGAATAATATTTCAAGGTCCATCTTTGTTTTGCTAGACTCTCTCATTCCCTTAGGCCAGACATCAAGCTCCACAAAAAAAAGTAAAAAAATTATGGAATATAAATATGCAATCAACTAGAACCGAACAGGTCCGCTGTTATACGTATACTACTATCACACCCTTCGAATAGAAGAAGCTAAGGATTGTTATTATTTATACTACTACTTCTATGAATAGTAGGGCCAGACTTTATTTTTTCTTTCACGTCTTCTTTTTTCCTTTATTAAAGGTGTACAATTTTCCTTCTATGTCGTTCAATAAATCTGATGTGCACTTTTTTTTAAAAAAAATATACATATTTCTTAGTTAGATAAGCCATATTCCAATTAGAAACTCACTTTATCAAATATATATATATATATATATATATATATATATATATATATATATATATATATATATATATATATTTTTTTGCATCACCAATTTCAAGCCCCCAAATGTCTCCCATCAACTTAGGCCCTGTTCTTTTCGTTGGGAAATTCACCTACCCCACACCCATCTACTTCTTCCCCCCTCTTGCCACTCCTTCCCACACTTTTAAAAAAATACCACTCCTTCCCACACCTACATAAAACAACCATTTCTCATATTTGAAAAATTTTTATAATTTACGTAACTGTGTGTACGAATAATCTGATAGCAATTATAAGCAGTTTTAATTTTTCGGATGTTATAGAACAGTTTTATTTTTTTCTTTTTCATTAATTTTTTAATTTTTTTAATATTTTAATATTTTTAATTTTTTAATTCTATTTTTATTTATTTTAAAAATTTTAATTCAATTTTTAAATTTTTATTTACTTTATTTTTTAATTTTTATTTTTTTGTATTTATTTTTAATTTTTAATTTTTAATTTTTTAATTTTTTAATTTTTTAATTTTTAATTTTTTTGTATTTATTTTTATTTTTTTACAAAAAATTAAATTTTATTTTTTTTTTGTATTTTTTATTTTTTTGTATTTATTTTTTTTATTTTTTATTCCAGAAAAACAACCAACGGAAAATTCCAAAA
>JACYFF010031959.1:89264019-89290052 GCA_017589665.1 Selenicereus undatus
AAAAAATGAAAAATAAAAAATAAAAAACAAAAATTTAACAAAATTTTGATAACTTCATAAATTATCACACATTAATTATATTGTCATTATTTTAACCCCTTTCAACCCACCACATAAAAAATATACCCACTTCAACCTATTTCAACCAACATCAACTCACTTCAACCCACTTTAACCTACTTCAACCTATTTCAACCCACCTAAAAAAAAAATACTAACTTCAACCTATCTCAATCCACCTCAACTAACTTCAACCCACTTCACCCTTTTGACCCACCCAATTTACCCACGAAAAGAACGGGTCCTAAGGTTCAAAGTTTCTCAGGTTTAGGTGGGTATTACCAATGATTTGTGGAGAATTTTTCACAAATAGCCTTACCTCTCACCAAACCTTATGAAAGAAGCCACAAAATTTGAATGGACACCCAAATACAAAGAAACTTTTCAAACCATCAAAGATTGTCTCACCTTCGCCTCTGTTCTCACTCTTTCTTTTGAGACTAGGGAGTTTTCTATCTACAACAATGCCTCATGACCTTAAATTAGCTGCAATTGCCTTTGCCTTTAAAATTTCGAGGCATTATTTGTTTGCTGCCTCATGCTGAATTTTCATATACTACAAGAGTCTCAAATACATCTTCATCCAAAGACAGCTTAATATGAGGCAAAGACAAGGGTTAAAATTCATCAAAGATTATGGTGTCGACATTAAGTATCACCCTGGTAAAGCTAATGTTATAGCTGATGCCCTTAGTTGAAAGGCCCGTCATACCCTAAATGCAATCTTGGTGACTCAACCTACCATATGGGATGACTTAGGGAAACTCGAAGTTGAGACTGTCTTTCGAGGAAAAGAAGGGTGTCTCATGAGTATGGAGGTGCATTCACACCTATTAGATAAGATCTGGGAGGCACAAATAACTGATCCTCATTTCAACAGATTGAAGAATTATGTCTCTAAGGGTAAGTGTCTCGGGTTTGTGGTCCAAGTAAATGCAATACTTAGCTTTCAAGGTCAAATATGTGTGCTAGACTACAAGAAACTTAAGGCGAAAATCGTGAATAAAGCTCACAACACACCTTACTCATTCCACTCAGGCAATAATAAGATGTATAGACCCTCATCAAAATTTTTGGTGGAATAGTATGAAGAAAGAGGTAGCAAATTTCGTCTCCCACTACAGTCACTCGATGTTCTCGCATGGAAATGAGATTCTATCTGTATGAATTTTGTGATAAGGTTGTCAACCACTATAGGGAAGATGGATGCCACATGGGTCATCGTTGACTGACTAAACAAGTAAGCCTACTTCCTTGCTATTAAAGGGAATTAGGTACCTAAGAGACTAGCACAATTGTATATTAAACAGGTGGTCTGATTGTAACACCTTCCTAGCAATATAGTCTTAGACAAAGATTCTAAGTTCCTATTTTGATTTTGGCAAGAGTTGCAAAAGCATTTGCGGCCAACTTAAATCCAGCTCCTTATATGACCCCAAGACATATGGTTAAACTGAGAGAGTTAACCAAATTCTTGAAGACATGCTCCAAGCATGTGTTTTAAACCTCCACAGATCATGGGTTGAGTGATTGCCTTTGATATAATTCTCAGATAACATCTACCAAGCTACCATAGGGATGACACCTTTTGAAGCTTTATACGGGAGGAGGTGTCAAGCACCTTTATGTTGAAGTAATATCGATGAAGCTTTGGTAATCCAACCTAAAATGATACAAGAAACCATTGACAGAATTCAACTAATTCAAACTCAAATTAAGATGGCTCAAAGCATACAAAAAAGTTATGTTGATCAAAGGAGAAGACCATTAGAACATGAAGGAGAAGACAAGATCTTTTTTAAGGTGTCATCCACCAAGTGCATCAAAAGATTTAATGTGCACGGGAAGTTAAGCCCAAAATTCATAGGACTTATGATGTTGTAGAAAAGATCAACAAAGTTGCTTATCACATAGCTTTTCCTCCAGACCTTTCCAATATCCATAATTTTTTTCATATCCCTCTATTGTAAAAGTACAACCTTGATCCTAGCCATGTCATTTCCCACACTCCTATTAAGCTCAATAAGGACTAACAGATGTTAAGCAACAAATAAAAATCCTTGGTCATCTAGAAAAGAAGTTTTGTAACAAGGTCATCCGACTTGTTAAAGTTCTTTGGGCCAACTAAAGTACTTTTGAATCACAAGAGAAACGGAAGAGGACATGAATTGAAATACCCTAATCTCTTTTAGGGGAAAAAAAAAGGTAATTGTCAATGTGAAATTTTGGGAACAAAACTTTCTTTAAAGGGGACGAATGTAACATTCCACAAAAAAGAAAAAAAAGTAATTTTCATTATTATTATTATTATTATTATTATTATTATTATTATTATTATTATTATTCTTATTCTTATTCTTATTCTTATTCTTATTATTATTATTATTATTATTATTATTATTATTATTATTATTATTATTATTATTATTATTCTGTGGACTTACATGTGTGGGTTAGATCATGTTGTAGTATTGGACTTGTGATTGAGCCCAAAGTGACCCAATGATTGTGTCGGCCAAAGGTGGGAATGGATAAAATTGGATTATTGAGAATACCACCATTTAATAATTATCATTTTTTATGACAACGTAATTAGTTAATTACAATGCACCACCTTGGGAATATTGGCATTAATCAAAATACAATCATCTAGTCATGCTTTAACCTTTGTGCCTTAAGAATGGGGCTAATCTAGCATCTAAGACCCTCTATAGATAGCCTTTAGCCATCTTCTCCAATTCAAACCACCTCACAAGTATCATTCCTTTCCTTCATAAAAATAAGAATATCCCCACCTGATTTCGCCACCATTGCTAGCTCACTAGGATGTCATTTGCTTGAAAACCGATCGATACTCTTCATTCATAACTAGTTGGGAGTTTTTGACGTCGATACTTGATGTCAAGACATTCCAGGTTATCACCCAACTAAATCATACATCTGAGTGTAAGGTACAGTATGATGGTTATGCCTTTATACTTATGTCATTTTACTTAATCCATGTGGCTAACAAATTGTAACATGAAATAACTGTTGTAACTATTTTGTCACATTAACGGTGGACCCTCTTACTGCTCTATTTTACATCGACTAACGAAGTCTGGGCTTCCCAATTAGCCAAAGTATGCGCATATAGGTTAAATGATTGTAATGGAGATTCAATCTCTTATTGTTAAAAGTTCTATTAATGGGACGTTAGTCCATACTACTGGGTGCCACAACAAGATAAGAAAAGGAGCAAATGTTTTACTTGGTTTTTCTAACAAAATGAATTTAATTGTTTAGTAAATTATTTTTACCATATAACGTCATATTGTACTAGACCTGTTTGCCTTACTGCTTTATATTTTCTATTCTTAGGTCCTTCAGAAAGAGATCAAGGTTCAAAGAGAGATCACATAGAGAGTTTATTAAGCCCACCTATCTCTAGTACTATATCTTTAAATAAGCCCTAGTCAGTTAAAGTTTTGGATCAAAGTACTTAGAAAATAGTGCCCCTTATTTTCTTTAATTTAGTTTGTAACGTATATAGTGCTTTATGTGTCCTTCGGAGACACGACATAACTCCTCAACTTAAATGGGCTTTTGCTAAATAGTGTAAATGAGATATGCTTTGAAATCTCTAATTTGTTAGGGCATTGCAGTTTTGTAAGCCAAATTTAGATTAGGAATTGAAATTCCTATAACTATGTAGATTTTCTATTTTTGGCTTGTTGTCTTCTTCTTCTTCTTCTTCTTTTTCTTTTAGGCCCTGTTTAGACCTAGGAAAATGAGGTGGAAAGAAAGTTGAAAGGAAAAAAAATGAGGAGGAAAAAAAATGAGAAGGAAAGTTATTTTCTTTCTCTAGTTTGGATTAGAGAAAAATACAAAGAAAAAAAATTACTTTCCATCTAACTTTTTTTCCTTTGTTTGGAAGAGAGAAAATAAACCAAGCAAAGAAAATATATCTTGTTTCAACCAAAATGCAATCTTCAAGTCATCCTTTAACTTGCTAATACCAATCAAACTCTACTTCAAACTCCTTGATTTTGTTACAACTTCGAATTTTACAAGAATCCATAAAACATGACAATTCCAAATCAAACTATTCATCGAAAGTGGGCCCTAAAATGCCAAACTCTCTCATTACACCAAGAACTCATTGTCGAATTTGACTTTTAACCACAACTCTTGACGAGTAGCTAGGCAAGTAAGAAACGCTCTAGCTGAGTTAGGGTCCCCCGAAAGAGCTTGATAGACCTTCATTTGGGATATCTCACTCAAACCTTCAACCTATAAACATAAAACATCAAAAAGACATCAGCAAAATTTGCACTCAAACCTTCAACTGAAAGTAGCAGAATTTGCATAATGAAACAGGACCTGCTCAGCTCCAGGTCTGAATTGTCATCCTAGCAAGTTCAGCATTTTCTTTGCTAGTAATAATGTTAAATGAGAATCTCTTTTGAGAGAGTTTAAATTCATCAAAAGCCAAACCAAAACCCACTTTTTTAAACTGGGAGCAATAAAGATGAACCAACATATCACAAATATGAACCCCTACTGACTTCTCAGAACCATCCACATAGCATTAGCTAAGCTATCTCTGAATTCTTCCATTTCTCTACTCTTACTTGTTGAGTTTGAAAGACAACCATCATATGATTCATTAGAATTAAGCAATTCACGATCAACCTCTTCTATAAGCTCCCTATCTAGATCAACACCTATCAAATAGTTGTGCAATATGCACGCAACAAGCACAATATCAGCTTGGGTGCGTACTAAGTAAAATGGCTCATTCCCACTACCTAACATTGCAAACCTCTTCTTTAAAATGCCAAAGGCCCTTTCTATTGCATTTCGAAGAGAAGAATGCCTATGGTTGAATCTTTCTCTAGCATTTTGGGGAGCAAGCATGCCATATTCTTTCAAATGGTAACAAGTTTTTCTATAGGGAGTCAAGAATCCACGTCTCAATTGATACCCCGAATCAACAAGATAATACTTTCCATTAGGAACTTCTAACCTATCAATTATATTTTCTAGAGCACTATTTATAACTCTCGAATCAGAAGCGGAACCTTCCCAACCCGATAACACATAAGTGAACTTCAAATCAAAACTACAAGCTGCGAGAACATTGATAGTGGGGTACCGCTTTCATCCTTGATATCTCTGAACCACGTCACTTGGGGCTTTTACACGAAAATGTGAACCATAAATCGCACCAACACAATCCTAGCCAAAAAAATTACTAAATTTATTAGAATCTTATTTTAGAATAATAGTAATAATAGAACGAGCATTACTCATTTTTTGACATTTACCTTCAAATAAGGAAAGAACCTTAGGCTATTTGCAATCTCAGGAAGACATTCAGAACCATCTGGTTGCTTTAAAAATATCGATTCCAAGGAAATGATGGCCTTCAAGACATTGTGGAAGTGTCTACTCAGTGTTTCCTTCAAGCGCCAACAATCTAACTTTACAAAATAATTTCTCCTATCATATCCAATAATATTGAGAAGCTTCGCAACTTGTTCCTCAACTATGCTAAAACAGGTATCTCTCAATCTCCCTGAATCGCGTAATATGCATACTAGTCTAGCAAAGGCATCCTTTCCCATGCGAAGCTCAATGCGACAATCTTGCTCCTCTTTTTTTGTAAGCCTACTCAAGTGAAATTGACGACGATTATGCCCTTCACCATTTTTGGATAGTGGTCTATCAACATGACTCTCAAGACATGCAAGAGATGCTACTAGACTAGCTGCACATGCACTATAAACAACAACGCTAGCCGTCACCCATTTTCTAAGCTTCTCCCACTCATCTATCTATAGAAACAACAATATACATGATGGTTAAGTTTTATTCTAATTACAAAGTCAATTACAATCAAAAAATTTCATAATTACAAAGTCAATTACAAACAGAAAATTGCATAACCAGAAAACAAGTTGACAACATCAGTAACCTTCAACTAGCTAAATTTATAACTATATCCTTCCCCATTGGATTTTTTTTGGGGCGGGGGGGTTACAGGTTTTATTCATGTGTAAATATAATGGGAAAAATACCCACATTTGACCCATATTCAGATAGTTGTCCAAGTACTAATATTCCACTAACTTCAACAACCTACAAGCATAAGTCATATGAAAAAACAGAAGCAGCAAACAAACAAACAACTTAGCAAATACACCATTTCAAGGATAGCTGTGAAAATATAAATTAAAGAAAGGCAAAGTATAGCAAACACAGTAGACAAACCAAAGGGATCTTAGGAAGGAAACGACATTTTCAGGACACACTCAGCGATTAGCCATAGCTTGAGAGAAAGAGTTGATAATAGGCACAGTCTAGCAACCAAAAAAAAAAAAGGGTTAAATGCCAGCTTCCTTTTATTCATGTATAAATATAATGTATAGCAAGTTGCTTCCTTTTATCATAAATGCCAGCTTTGGGTTTCTGTATTGGTAAATCTTACACAATGACCAAAATTAGTTTTATATGTTGCTATACATTCATTCATTTGCACGCTAGCAGATAGCTTCTTGTATGCTATATTCCACAACACCCTATTATCAACACAAAGCAATACCAAAATCCCACTAGCAATGTCTAATATAACTTTACCATGTATATAGTAGTATTAGACACAGTAGGATCGATTAGCTTGAACAATACTGCAACAGTAATGCATTAACCATCGAAATATAAAGAAATATAACTTGATTCTGTAGTGTAATAATTCACAATCAAATATTCAAACAGAAATTTAACTCATAAGATTATCTCAGATTCTTCATTGATATTACCTCGTGGATTAGACAAACTCCGCCAAGGCCTAAAAATTGCATCTTGCTTTTCGATGTCATCCCCAAGCTGAGACGTTTCAATAACTGGACGCTTCAAGTTTCTTCTTATGGATGATTCATCGGAAGCTGAGCGCTTGATTGATGAGCTAGTGGGCACTTTGGGGCGATTGACATGAGGCAGTGAAGTGTTCCTTGGCTTGTTCGATGCCATGGACTACTCAATCTACTTTGTCATTTGAAAGGAATGGGAAATTACAAATAATCATCAGTATCCTTCATAGTAGCACTAGTACGAATACTAAACTAAATATATACAACATTTCTCTTATAAAATTCAAGACAATCTTCAACTCTATTAAACATCATGCCTAATTTGGGTAGAAGCATCTAGTCATCACAATTTGTTATCCATTCACTTATGACATCAATTGACGAATTAGTGACTACTGGGGTTTGGTGACTCAACATGTCCAAGATTAATATTACAAAGCAAAATGTTAACATTAATAATAGAACAAACGATGTCACTAATGCACAAATTAATAATAAATGCACCAGAAATACTATATGAGGTAGGAAAACTTTGCAAATTCTGGACTTGCTCCCTCCCTTCACCAGTAATCTAAGCACCTACAACAAGGGCGAAACCTATATACCCCAAAAGCCCCCTCTGCAAGTGAGGCAAGTGACGAGGGAGAAGATGAACCAGAGGCAACAATAGCAACAGTAGTAGTCGTCCTAAGAAAATCCCCCTTGCAGAGATTCCGAAACCCGTATACACCCAAAAAAAACCCAAAAAACACGAGAAACTCTCCTGGCAGAGATGAATTTCACCAAAACCCAATCTTCAACCCTCAAACCCTAGATCGAGAGAACGAGAAAGAGAGAGTGTTACCGAATAGAGAGCGTCGCCGGAAGAGAGCGCGTCGCCAGCAGTTGTCAGAGCCCGAAGGAGAGATCGCGACCGATGAAGAGAACGAGAAAGAGAGCGAGGGGTGCGAGGGGACAGATGAGTGACGGTTTGGCTGTTTGGGGAAGCTATTGGGCTTCTAAGGCTGGAACTTTCCACGCATTTTCCTCACAAATTTTGAAGGAAAATATATCATATTATCTAATCATAATTTTCCTCCAACTTTTTCTCCTTATTTTTTTTCCATTCATTTTTCCTAACTCCAAACATGAGAAAAATTTTAATTTTCCATCTTTTTTTTCTTTCCATGCTATTTTCTTAAGTCCAAACACACCCTTAAAGAATGACTTACACTACAAGCCCTATAAAAAATTCTAAGATTTAGTTATGAAATTTATATTTTGAAATTCAAACTTTACATTTCAATCATGAAATTGGGATTGTTTTTTCTAAGACGTTTTGGCGTGAAAATATGGATATTCACGTTTTCCACCTATAATTACTTTGTTTAAGTCTCAAGCTTTGTCCCTTCTTACTTGTTCACTTTAATTTTCATAACTTGACATATAAGGATAGAGATGTCAAGTCATTGTATGGGAGATTTCCTTTTTGCCCCCTGACTTTATATTTTCCCACCTTTTCCCTTAAAGAGATAATTATAAAGTAATGCTCAGGTTGGGATTAAGGATTTATTGCCGGTGACCTTCTAGGCTCTCCTCTTTTTGGCAAGTATTTAGGTTTCCATTTGGCTTCTAACATCTTTAAGATTCAAACTCTAACAATTCATCTCTAATCTTCTTTTTGAAATTTAGGTTACTATCCAAAGAAACTTTCAGTATTTCGAATATGGCTAATTGGAGGAATATCGTGGAAAAGCATTAGAGGAAGCATGCCGATCCTTACACGGGTGGTCTTTCAGCTTCCTTTGACTGTTACGCGATATCCAAGAAGCTGGCAAACTATCTAAATGAAATCTAGAAGCAGTATTGAGTTGAACTGTAGGAAATAAATACAAGACTAACCTGAATGCGGAAGTATACTGTTGGTGATAGTCCACAATAATAAGAATACCAGTTCTTCAGTAATAATAGAAATCCCAGCGGCTACTAGAGTCGCCTCATAACGTCCACGTCCTAAACCCGAATACAGACAAGGATGGTAGGGTAACCGTGAGGAGAGATAGAGGAGTGTTCTGTTCATCACACCACTTGAGGCTAACCCCCTAAAACCCCTTTATATAGGTTAGGGAGTAGCTAGGGTTGTCGCCCTAGGCGACTTAAGTGGCCGTCGGGCCTAATCTAATTAGGCCCGTCCAACAGCTCCCATTCGGCCACTTAGGCCGTAAAACACGTATTCTCTACGTATCACAACTCCTTACGTTTCATACCAGGAATAGAACGTGCGGCCAAAAATAACAAGTAGTGTTATATTAAGTTACCATCCAACTAACATAACACTTTCACGAAAAGCGATACCCCAAAAATATCCCAAGACATCACCAGTAGCATCTTCAGTCCCTTATGCTTGATATATCATATGATTATGTTCTCAACATAACCGCCCAGGTTGATATGGTGATGGTGGATAAATTTTCCTTAAACACTCATGAAATCTCATCTTAGCTTAATTGCTTTCCTAACGTGTTCTCGCTGAACCGTGTACATCATGGCTCTTGAGAATCACATTAAAGTAACATCATTAAGCTTTGACTTAATAGCATAGCTTTAAGTCAAAGGGTCATCGTCTATAGGGTCACACAGTGACAAGTGAAAGGGAATTCAATTGTCACCCCACATATGGGTCGTCTTACAAGCACACACAGTATGAGATGTGTGTCACGACATAGCTCCCACTTAGCTGGGTTCGTCACTCTTTATGCCATGCGAATCGTCAGTCTAGATTTTCACTCAAAAATCTAACCTGAGCCACTAGATCAACATACTGAATGTTAGTCTTGACACTCAAGATTCGGCTTTTAAGGCTTCAATATGAAAACTTATTTCATACTCGACTCCCTTGAGTCTCATCTTTGTCGTACTAAGGCGACTACTTCTCATTCATACACTTCTAGTATGAGTTATCGATATTGCACACCTAGTGCCAATATGATTACGTCTCATCCTGCTCGCTACTCAAGCGTCAGAGCGATTGCCTGTGTGACTAGACCAATCAGAAGCCTGTGACATTTCAATATGCCTAACGTACAACAATGAGCATCACGCTCATAGAAGAAAACATGTCCATCATGTAACAGAACATGTCTAGATGCCAAACCTTATGAAATCCAAGACTCAACCAATGAGTTTTAGACACATCACTAGGAATGGGTTTAGTTAAGTGAACATAATCACCTTATTAGTCTATATATATATACCCAATGGCAATGCTTTTTGTCTCTATGGTACAAGATACACAATCTACCTCCATAGCCGATATTGTTGTGCAGCTACGCTTCTTTGCCGCACCATGACATGGCTCTCCCACTCAGGGTGAAGACATGTCCTGAGGTTAACTTAGACTTATCCGAGTTACTACCCCAATCAAAATTTGAGCATCCTCTCAATTTGAGGTTTGCTCCTTGATAGCAAAACGCTGAGTTATCAATGCCACGAAGGTAGCATTTGATTCTCCTGATGACTTGTCAATCAGGAAGCCTTGGGTTACTTTGATAACTACTTATCAAAGTATCCGCAAAGCAATATCAAGTCATGTACATAACATGACTTTAATTAAGCTTACTATGATACTAGGGTTAAGGACATTTGTTCACTATCTCTATTTTTGTCATCTGTTTTAGAACATTGAGCAAGACTCAGGGTTGGACCCTTCTCAATTGGAGTATCTATGGGGTAGGAATTATAAACCCAAAAGTTGTTCCAAGCCACTTTGACGCATGCTTCTTGGGACAGTTTTGGATTATTTCCACTCCTAGGACATACCTAGTTTCACCCGTGTCCTTTGTTTCAAAGACATGGGATAACTACCTTTTAGTAGCTTGGATCATTTCCAAGTTGTTCCCTAGTTAATAGTATGTTATCAACATAAGGAACGTAATCCCCATGTTGATCTTTCAACATACACAATGGTGACATGTGGACCTTTTAAGATGACACACATTGTCTTCTTATCCCTTTGATACAAAATCAATGGGTTGGTCCATATAAATCTCTTTCTCAAGGTCAACATTGAGAAAGACAACCTTTACGTCCATTCCGAACAACTCAAAATCCGAATGGGCAACCAGGGCTAGGGATATCTGGGCCTGAACTTATTAATTGAACCATCCACCTGTTGTTTTATCTTGAAGACTTACATCAGGGTGGAGTTTCAATGAGTTCTTAAACCCTGTCGGTGAGTCCATCTCATCCTTTATTGCATTCAATCACTCTTTGTAATTTGGTGAACCAACCGTCTCTTGACAGGAAGTAGATCCCTCAATTCCCAAGGGATATGCATAGGAATATTTCCTCTTCGATTTGAAAATGTCGTCGAGGAATTCATCCATGCTCAATTCTTGGGATCCTGGGACCTTCATTATTTGTCTGCCTATGTGGAAAATCCCTCCCCCTTTCTCTAAGAGGTATGGGACCAAGGGTTTCTCCCCCTTTCTCTAAGAGGTATGGAACCCTGATTAAGGAGAGAAGATTACTCCCACTATCCATTGGAGGTGGGATCCTGAACGTGAGGACTAACTACATGTTCAGGAATGACTCTTCTCAACATTTGGAGATTGAGGACGAATCTCATTCTCCTTAACAGACAAACCTTCACCATTCCTATCAAATAAGGAAGGTGTACCACCCTCGGTGACTTAGTGAGAATTCAAATCCTCCCCCTCATCGAGAGGTGGTTTAAGGTCTTAATGTAATGTATACAAATTGACACCTTTTTAAATTTCACCAAATGCTAAGAAAATCATCCTTAAAAAAAAAAATCAACATTGCGGGATTTTGTTTCATAAAGAAAATATTCATGATCTCAATTGGTTCAAAGAATTTTTTAATACTTCGTCCCGATTGAGTCCTACTACTGTTATAAAGTATACGCACACATCGAGTACTTAATAACGGTGAGATAGTTGGTACACTTACCTATATCATGAATATATATGGCTCTATGATGTGCTTTCATATTCATGGACCCGCAAATGTCTAAAGTGAACGAACGTTAAGGGATTTGATGCCCTTGAAACCTTACAAAAAGGATTTCCTATTGCTTTACTAGCTAGACATAACTCACATTTTGCGCCTTAAGCCTAGTGAGTTGGTCTCAAAAGGTCCATCTTTAGCTAGTATATTAACTCTATCTTGACCCTCATGGTCAAATCGAGCGTGCCTAAAACAGAGTTTGAAAATAAGACAAGGATAGAAGATGTTCTTTTTCGTCTATTGAAAAACCTTTCAATGTGACATGGCCAAACAAATCACCATGTCATGTGATGCCTAAGACATCTAGACGAAAATTAAAGAAAACTAAACTTAGGGACAGAATACACAAGGAAGCATCGCACCCCAGGTGCATAAAGAGTGTTTGGGAAAAGACAACGTAGTCCCTTCAAGGGGCCTCGAATGATTCGTCTTTAATTCAAGGACACCTTTTTCATCGTTGTTATCTAAAACGACAATTTGTGAATCCACCAGGTAGTAGTGCAAATTCACAAAGATCAATTCAATCCCGAACTATGTACTTTATTTCTCCCATATCTACAATCCACTAAGGATCATAGTTAGCAACAAATGTTTGGGACCGCACACATTATCCAAGAGGGGCTGTGGAAGGAAGTACCTTAATCGACTTAGGACAATCCTAAGTATAAGATGTCTAATTTCCACAATCATAGTACTCACATGTGCTATATGCTTCTCTTTATTTCCTTATCCTTTTTCCCTTTTGCAATACCAATCTTAGGTCCAGAATCTTTTGAGGGAATGGATCCGGACGAACATGATGTTAAGTTAATCCCACGCGTACTCAACAGTGGGATGACTTTTAATTCCCCCACTAGATCGACATTGATGCAATACGACAAAGTATGATATCTTGATCGATCTATTTTCGAACCACTTTTGGTATGCTTTTAAGTTTTCTAGATACTGTTCACTAACAGTACCATCTTTGCCATCCTATGAGACCTAGAACCTAATGAGTGTCCTAACATTTCACGTTCATTTAGAAGAAACTGAATCTTCTAACATTATGTATCATAGTCAGCGCTATCAAGTTTTCTTATTGGTAAACAAATTACCAACCTTATTTTAATTGCCATAGATAAGGGTATATATTCTGTAAAAGTGGACATTAGGCATATCTTCAAATAAATGAATTATCAAAAAAACTCCATTATCCATGTCGTATGATCGAAAATTTCGCTAAACTCATAATCATCTCATGCAAACATGAATTAGAAGTTTTTTTATAACTTATTTATCACAATTTTCCATAAAACAGGATTTATGGAGAACATTATGGTTAAACTAATTAACGTTTTAGAAATATCACAAAGATATCTAACTTTATGTAAATCAAATTTACATTAAGTTATCTCATTATATAACTACTAATATGTCATGTAGAACTTTATAAATGACATATCAAACGTGAAATTCAGATTGTTATATAAAACGCATCTATATAATAAAATGAATCTATATTGCCAAACATATTCGAATAATAACATGTTACAAAAGAATTTCATAAAATGCCCAGCAATATATAAAACACATTTATATACAATTATATGAAACTTATTCAAATGTAAGTCGCAAAAACATAAACACATTTATAATATTACGAATTTAAATTTCATGAAACTAATTCATAAAATATCGCTAAGTTACATAATTAGCAAGTAACATGAAAACGAATTCATATCCATTAATTTGGGCAAGGAGCAAGTGCTAAAACAATTTAGCAAAGTTTACTACAACCTATGTAGTTCGTATATATAATGCACATTTATATAATACTACTAACTGGTGATTGGTATGAAACATATTCATGTAATCGAATGTAACATACTTTTGTAACATGAAATATATTCAAATATTAATCACAATTAATCATACATAGAACAGATCCATATAATATTAAAATTTGGATAAGTTCATAATAAAGCTCGCAAATTATATAAAACGTATTCATATAATATTGCAAATTTAAATTTCATGAAACAAATTCATAAAATAATCAAATATGCTATACGTTCGAAATTATAGCATGAAACTTGTTCTTGTAAAACTTAATGAATCATTTGTTAACTACAACATTGACAGAACAATTAACTAATTTATAATTGCTCATGTTTTGCATAAAATTATTAAATCACGAAACATATTCATATGACGGGATATTATATAAAACATATTTATAACTTATGAAACATATTCATTTACCGACCAGAGTAATCTTTATATCACATAGATATTTATTGAGTTCGAGTAAAACAAATTTACTTCATACACACTAATCATATATATGAAACGAATTCATATAATTTCAACCCAATTGACATTAAAACATATTCAGTTACTTGGCATGAAAACTTCAAGTCGACACATATATAAAACGAATTTATATATGACATTAAACATATTAATGTTTTTATAACGAAATCATGCATTCAGAATTAAAACTAATTCGAAACCTTAATTCAACGAATGAATTAATATGCATGAAACTTTATAAACCTAAATATCATTGTAATTCAATAAAAAAAAAACATGTCATGATTAATAATAATAATTGAGTTGAAATCCAAAAGCAACAATTACTAAAAAATAATCTGACCAAAAACAGAGGACATTCACGGAGGTCCACAGCAGGAATAAAAAATTCAAGAAATGAACTGGCCCAAAATAAATAAGAGCCCGGTGAGTTCACTCACTCTCTCACTCTCTCTCACTCTAATTTTAACCCTCCCTCACTCTGTTTGTTCGAGACCCTTGTTCTCTCTCTCCTGCTCGAGTCTCTCTGCCTTTTCTGTTTCTCGACGCCTCAGGCGCCATGGTGGTGGAGCACCAAGCTCCAGTTGCCCTAGGCCGCCTCCTGGTGGTGGTCTTCCCGTGACCACCACGCCCAAGAATGGAACCCATATGATGCAAAACCGACCCTCCACCACCGCCCTCTGAAAAACATCCACGCCCCTCGATCTACGCTTTTCCGATGCGAACTGATACTCCCATCGTGTAGATCGGCCGAAACCAAGTATGGTGAGGCATCCCACGCGACTGACGCGCCACTGAGGCGGCGGCGCGTGGGCGCACGCGTCTCCTGGGATGGCGTTTTCACGATTCTTCTTTGGTGGTTGTGCAGATCGGCGTGTGTGGGCGACTGATGAAGGAAGAAGGGGACAAAAAAAAAAAGGTCCTCGTCGGCGGCGCGTGGCTAAACGCGCCACCCTTCCTCCCGGTTTCTGATGGGTAAACATGGTATCCTTTCTTCTACCCCGCATCCTCTTTTTTTTTTATTTTTTTTTATTTTGTTCTGGGTGATTGTCGGTTTTAGTGTGGGGGGGCGCCACTAAGGCCCTGCCCCGCCGCCGCCACGAAGGCCTGAGTGTTGGGGACGGGTTTTACCGCCACCATCGTTTTGATGAGTGAGGGTTCTAGAGTCATGGGGGGTAGAGAAGCTATTAGGGTTAGGATTTCGGGTTCTTCCCCTTTCCCGTCTCCCCCTCCACCAAAGAAGAATTGTTGGTCGGAATTATGTCAGTGGTGGTCAGCAAGGGCCACCGAGGCCTCACAGTATTCGCCGCTATCGTCACCACAAAAGTGCCAGTGATGGGACAGTAGGCAGACCACTAAGGTCTCACCACTGCCATGGTTAGGGTTAGGGTTTCGGATTTCAGGCAAGAACGAATTTGTCGCTTGTTAACTAATTTCATATGGTAATAAAAAGACTCATGCTGTTTTAATTGTGTATTGTTGATAATCAACTTTTCTTGGCATATGAAGTTTATCAAACAGAGCATTCATGTATAACTGCAACCAAAAATTCAATCTTTTTTTTTTGTTCTGGGCATCATAAACGTATAAGCATGTGTTTTAGTTGCATAATTGCAGTAATTAAACAATCAATCATCGAGCTAGATTATAGAAATCAAGCATGTTAGTGAACAGTTTGTATTGAACGAATCAAAAATTCAAACTTTTGTTATGTGAGCATGCTGGTTTGTTTTGGAGTTGCATAATTACAGAAATTAAGCAAACTGAACGAATCAACGAACATCTGGTTAAAATTCGAACTTTAATCAAGAAAGCATACAGGCATGATATTAGGGTTGCATAATTACAAAAATTAAGCAAATAAAAAATTAGCATGCTTTCTTTTCACGAATTGGTTTCTTTAGATTTATTAATCTAATTACTGGGAACTAAACCGAACAGTTTAGGCTCTGATACCACTGTAGGAAATAAATACAGGACTAACCTGAATGCAGAAGTATACTGTTGGTGATAGTCCACAATAATAAGAATACCAGTTCTTCAGTAATAATAGAAATCCCAGCGGCTACTAGAGTCGCCTCATAACGTCCACGTCCTAAACCCGAATACCGACAAGGATGGTAGGGTAACCGTGAGGAGAGAGAGAGGAGTGTTCTGTTCATCACACCACTTGAGGCTAACCCCCTAAAACCCCTTTATATAGGTTAGGGGGTAGCTAGGGTTGTCGCCCTAGGCGACTTAAGTAGCCGTCGGGCCTAATCTAATTAGGCCCGTCCAAGAACAATAGTAGAAATGAGTATACCTGGCAAATGGGTCATTCGGTTCGGGTACGGGTTGGGTCAAGTTCGGGTCGGGTCATGTTCGGGTTAAGTGACACTTCGGGTCATTTCGGTTTGGGTCGGATATGGTTCGGGTCGGGTCGATTTCGGGACAACTAATTTTTGGTGAAATACGCTCGTCATGCCAAAACAAGCAACTTTGTTGAAAATTTCGGGTCGAGTATGGTTCGGGTCGGGTCAATTCGGGTTTCGGGTCCACTTTCGGGTGAGCATATTTCGGGTGTCGGGTCAGGTATGGGTCCGGGTCATTCGGTTCGGGTCTCGGGTCTCGGGTCAGTTTTGCCAGGCCTAGAAATGAGTGAAGGCTCACCCTAGCAAATAGGACATCATGAAGGCTCTCGGGCTTGACCCCAAGAGATTTAGTGTTCGCCTTTTGAATCTCATTAGTAATGCCGCGAACCATCCTAAGGGGTTCTGTGTATATCTGAATTTCGTCAGTTAAGGCCTAAGGCTGCCTCTTCATGCATTCATCAAGTTGGTCTTGAGGCTTTTTCGGGCTACCCTCTACCATCTCATTCTCGAAACCATCACTTTCTCAGTGTGGTACCTTATCCTTTGTCGCTTACATGAGAAAATTCCTCATCTTGCTCAGCTCTTCAACATATATAAGTTTCAAATAATTGCATTCAATGCCACAATAATTGCCACCTTATTGATGGCAAATCCCAAGACTATAGAAAGTGGAAACATTCCATGTTTGGGATCCTAGGAATGAATGGCTTTACATTCGTACTTGCCCCGACCCAATGTTGAAAATTTCAAGAAAGTGGCAAAGTTGGGGAAAAAGTTTTCCTTGATAAAGAGGACATATTTGAATAGTTGAGGTTTTGGAAGCCTACAGTTGTGGACTTGTAGGAGGATAGCCTTATCAACCTCCTTACTTGTCCCTCATGGTTACGTAAGTTATTCTTCCTCATTTCTTCTCTGAAAGGCTCGTGTGAATTTTGTGTGCTTTGAGTTTTACCTGCTTTAGCCTCTATTCAAGTCTGCTTAGAATTTGAAGATGCCCTTAAGGGTGAAAGAGGTGGGACTTCCCTATAAAAAGTTTTCCTCCATCCCACACACTCTCCATCTTGGAGGAGTTGAGGAAGAAGAAACAATGGGAAAAGAGTAAGAGATCAAAAGAAGGTGGTCCTATTGTTATCAAAAGAAGATGATCTTTTTGTGAGTGTTACTACTCTTAGCGAGTGTAATCTCATTCTAGAGATCCACATGCATAAAGATTTAGTTAGCACGACTGAGGGCTTCTTCCATTCTAGAAGCCAAACTCTTATCATTAGGGAACCTTGGCTTTGGGAATATGAGGAAATCTAGTTCCAAGGTGGACGAGTTAAGGCTAGTATTTGCTATTCTTGTTACTACTTTTCCTCCTAGATGAGTCTCCTTACTTAAGAAGTAGTGAAAATACTCTTTCAAAAGAGCATACACTTGAAACTCCCTTGGTTCAACCTAACCTTGCCTCTCAGGAGGTATCTGGGACTCTGATAGAGATGACATGTACTCCTAGCCCTTTGGTCATCACTTCTCTCTTAGGAGAGCTAGAGGAAGACAAAAATTCATTTGTCTTTACTGATGGTGAAACCCTCATATGGAATCCCAATGATTGTTGCTAGCTCCCAACTTCTTAGTCCCTCCTCACTGTCTCAAGCAAGGATCTTGTTGGAGAATATCCCTTGGTGGAGAATCAAGAAGTCGATTCCCAGCTACGGGAAGAGTCTACTCAACCCATACCCGTTGTGGAACTAGGACTCCAATTCTCAACAGGGTTGAGGTTCCTTGCCAAGACCCGATGGCTTTAGAGTGTACATCCCTTGATGAAGTTTCGATTGCCTTGAGAAGAGGCTCAAGCAATTAACAGAGGCTCAGGAGGAAATGAGAAACTTAAAGAACTCTAGAACTGGAATAGTAGGAGCATGATAAAAGCAAAGCCAAAGTTGTATAACTCTAAGAGAGGCCTCTGAAGCTGGAGGCTGATTCTAAGTAGCCTTGTACTAGGCTTATCATAGAATCCAGACTCTTAAAAAGAAATTATGAATCAAGAGAGATTCTCCTCTTAAAGTGATGGATGCTACTATATATTGTCAGAACTCTTAATCTCTGAACCCTCCTCAAGAAGGCTGGTGGGGAGATTAGGGTAGAGATTCCAAAATCTAGAATGAGAAGAATTAAATGATGTTCTTTCTTTAGTTCTCTACACTTTTATAGAAATTTATTGCAATTTATAGCCTTTTAATAAAGTTTATTTAATTATAAAGGGTATAAATATCGTTGAGGTGGGGATGTAGTTATTATCTAGCTTGCGTCTCTAGTAAGTGTGTTCGTGTATGTGGTTAATTGAGCTTACCTTTATTACCTATGTATTGTCTTGACTTGCAGTCTATGTTGTTTTCCTGATTTTTTCGAAAGTTTTTCAACTCTAAAATTGTTTTCCCTATCTTTTGTGGATCTATTGGAATCGGTCTCTTTGTTGGTAGTAATTCCTACAAAGGCAAGGTCGCTTACATTTGGATCTTCCCAAATCTCATGCAAATAGGACCTACACTGAGAGGTAGTGTTGTTGTGTAATTTTTTAGTTTCTTGTGTCTCCATTAGCAAAATTTCCAATATTCTACTTTGATATGACTTGATACTTAACTTATAGTTTATTTTGAAGCTCAAATCACAATGTATTATATCAGAAACCTCATAGTGCTCTATTCCTTAATAGATGATAGCTGTACTAGAAATGATCATATCAGAAGGGATTCTATCTGAGATAGAATTCTATGCTAGGTGAACCAAAACATACTAATGTCCAAAGTTGTCCACATGTTAAGTGTATGGTGCCCCCTTGCTCCCCAGAGTGAGAAGCCTGAAAGTACATAGATAGAGCTCCTGGTCAATATAATATGGACCTCCCCAGTTTGACCTTATTTTGCTCGGATACTTTCCCATGACTTCTATGCTCTTTAAGACCCAGTTTCTTGGCTTGAATAGCCAGCGTTGAACCCTTCTGTTATATGTCCAAGTTATCATGGCTTGATCTTTGATTTCTGTTAAGAAGTATAGGGCCTATTTTGAACTCTCCTCGTTGAGTTCACGATAATAAGTTTGAACCTTGTGGCTCACTGCCCCAACTTCTAATGGAACCAAGGCTTCGATGCTATAGGTTAGCATGCAAGAGGTGTGCCTTGTTGAGGTCCTGATTGTGCTCCTTATTGACCTACATGGTTATCCAGAAATCAACGCGCGAGAAAGGTGAGATTAATGCCAAATTTAACCTATATGGTTATCCAAAAATACACAAGATGGAAACAAAAAAAAAAGCCCTTATAAATTAGGAGATTGGGCAAATATGGGAACCAAGCTGAAAGCACTGCCACAAAAAATAAAGTTGACAAAAATTCTAGCTTAAAGAAATTCCAACAAAATTCAACAGAAAGCCTAAAATTAAAACCGAAATAATGCTAGGAAAAATTCAGGTTTGGATCCATGTTAGACAAAGCAGATAATGTCAAAATTCAGATAATAAACGGATGACTGATAATCTATTTTTTTTTAATCAGACAATTCAGACAAGAATAAATTTGGATCAAAATTAAGCTTGAACAATAGAAATATGAAAAATATTGTGTCCGAATTTAAAATTAGGAAAAATAATTCAGGAACGTACCTGATCTTTACCGAGTTGGAAAAATGTTTGTCAGCGCTAAAACCAAATTAATTAGGTCTTGACTGATTTGATTAGCAAATATAAATCGCTACATTGTTTCAAAATAATGAAAGCATATAAATTGCAATACTGAACTTAGCCACTAATTCAGTGACGCCTGAATTGATTAGAAAGTACTATGGCCCTATTTGGTAAAGAGTTTTTTGAGGTCATTAACTGTTTAAATTTTGTAAAAAAGCTCTTTCGAATGTTTGGATGAAGTGGTTTTTGTATTAGCTTTTTGGACCCAAAAGTTATTTTATAAAAAGCTCTTTAGAATAGCTTTTTCAAAGAGCTTTTTGATTTTTATCACTAAATTGACTATATTGACCATAACAATTTTCACAAAATTACTTCAAATACCACTCACAACAAACAATTAATAAATACTTTCTAAAGTGATATATAGTGAGTGGTCATAATATTTAAATTAACACTTTTCATTTTAATATTTTAAAATTTATCAAATATTTTGTTTTAATTTGTCTTAAGCAATAGACAAGCACGTTTACATAAATTTCAGATATTATTAATAAGGAAAGTATGATAATGATGAACAAAAGTATTATCATAACTAAAATTAGGAAATGTATAAATGTAATTTGTGTATCATATAATTCTTAATTCATATTTAGAAGAAACACACACACACACACACACACACACACACACACACACACACACACATATATATATATATATATATATATATATATATATATATATAAAATTATATAATTTATAAAGATTGTTATGTGAAAAAGAATAAGAAATTCAGTTAAAGGTATAAGTGGAATTTTATAAAATAATTTTGTTAGAAACAGTTAATTTCACCACACCCTTTTTTCGAAAAGGATTCTTACAATCAGCTAAGTCAAATAACTAATAAAGTCAGCTAATAGCTAATAGCTAACAGTTGATTGCGAAACAGGGTCTATGTGATATTTGGAGTATCATACCCATTTTTCTAGTTTTTCCCCTTAAATTCATTCCGCATTTGATAATTTTGGTAAAATACTTAGAGTTGGAAAAAGCTGAACCGACACGATTACCGATCCGAAGTCGAAACAAAGTTAAGTGGGTTTAGGTATGAAGTTTGAACCCGATTAGTTAAATGGGTTGACATGGTAAACCCGTTTAATTAATTGGGTTAGGTTTAGGTTGAGAATCTCGACACGAAAAAAAATATCTATTTAACATGTTTAATTAAACGAGTTAAATAGGTCAACCCGTTTACTGTTTATTTGCCATTTACTGTTTATCGCATACATTTTCTATGCAAATTAGGCTTTGGAGAATTAGCTTTTGTGGTGTCTTTTATAGACTTGTTGGTTGTTGACTTGCTGGTTATGTCATTAAGAATTTTAGATAATTTGGCTCTATTTGCTATTGTTTAACACTTGACTTAGATGTGGCAAGTAACCTAAGTAGTTGTTTCTTTTGTGAATTTTTTAGGCTGTAAAAAATTATGTTGCTGCCAACTGTTTTGCTGGAATAGACTCTGAATATGCTGAAGTATGTAAGTTAGCTGCTGTTTTGATGTACTTTTCAAAGCAGCTATGACTTAAGAGTAGATCTGGCAAAACTGACCCGAGATCCGAAACCCGAATCGAACGACCCGGACCCATACCCGACCCGACACTAGAAATATGCTTACCCGAAAGTAGACCCGAAACCGAATTGACCCGAAACCGAACCATACCCAACCCGAAATTTTCTACAAAGTTGCTTGTTTTGGCATGACGAGCGTGTTTCACCAAAAATTGGTTGACTCGAAATCGACCCGACCCGAATCATACCCGACCCAAACCGAAACGACCCGAAATGGCACTTAACCCAAACATGGCCCAACCCGAACTTGACCCGATCTGCACCCGAACCGAATGATCCATTTGCTAGGTCTACTCAAGAGGCTAAAAAATATGTAATTTGTTTGATAAATTATCTTTGAGTTGAGATTTGTGTTGCAATTAAACAGGTTGGTGGACAAATAGGTAACCCGAATCTAACCCATTTTACCCATTTATGTAAACGGGTTAGATTCAAGTCAACCCGTTTAAATGTTAAGCACGGTTTGGGTTGGACTTTTTCAATCTGTTTATTAAGCAAGTCGGGTTCAGGTTCAGGGGTTTTCAACCCGTCTAAGTTCGACACGAACACGAATTCAACCCGACACGACACGACACATTACCTAGCTCTAGGAATAATAGTGATTATGTGGGGGTGCGACAATGGGAGGTTTAATTTTTTATTAATTATTATCTTCAAAATGAAAGGCAAAATCCAGTACAAGTAAACATAAAAAACTAACAGATGGTGTTAGGGGCATGAGCAGTCGCAGCAGCGTGAGATGTGAGAGGAAACGCATGAGTGGGAGTTAATTAAATAATTATGAAATATAGCTTTACGATTAATTTACCCATGCATTACTTTGTTCTTATGAAGGGTTAATAAATTGTACAAATCAAAAATTATACTTATATCAAAGAGCCTTAATTGACTAACTTATTATATGACATAGATTAGGACTGAAAATTTAGAATGATAAGCCTCTTTTATGAACAAAAGTTATTGATATTGTTCAGAGTGTATCCAGCACAAAAAGGAGGACGTTTGAACGGTTAATGCTTCTGGTTTCTAGCTAAGAAGCACTTGCACTATGTAACAATTGGCATGAATATTAGTCATAGTTTACTCATGGTGGTTTTTTTTTCGATTAATTGTGAGATAATAAACAAGAGAAGCAGTACACACAAAAGTAGGATAATATAACCATACAATCTCATCAAAGATGTTCACAATATCAACAGCACCGTACCCAAGCTTGTACAATTAAAACACTGAAATGATCCCAAATAATCAATACTTTCTTGTATCTCTCATCTCAAACACCTTGCACGCAAAATGACTGGACTAAAGAGTATTTAGCTTATACATATATAAATATATTAATATTAGATCCCGAAAAATATTCGCAAAGATGCTTAATCATATACGGAAAATTTTATTTACCAAATTTTTTGGCCAAAAATTTAGCATTGGACGTAGAGTTGGGTAATGGGTTGGTTCAGGTTACCCATTTAATAAACGGATCAATTTCGTGTCAGCCTTGAAAATAGCTTAGATTTACTCAAAATTGAAAAATAACATGTTTTCAAGCTAAATTGTCAAATCGTATCAACTTTGGATACAAATCAGTTCGGTTGGTACAGGGTTCGTGTTTCTCTCAGTAAACTCGAATCGGGTTCAAGTTAGGTCAGATTTTGCCACCGCTAATTAGACGGAGTTACGGAAAGCATAATTGCAAATGGAAAATACGAACTGCCATTCATAAGTTCTCCATAACAATTTAAGTCCTACAGTAGTAGTAAAGTTGTTTTATTATTAACTATGAATTGCCCTACAAGTACAGATTTTGTAGACTACATTAAACTAAAGTTTAATGTTAAACTATAGTAATTGAAGGCGAGAATATCAAAGGTCTTTAAGGGCACTTGGGTTTGCCTTGAGAGGACTTCCAGTTGTTGTAGCAAGGACATTCTTCTTTGTGCCCCGATGTTCCAGAAGGCACACACAAGCATTTCGCACAGCAAATGTTGCAATATTTCAGGCACAGTTCATGTTCTGATGCTACTGCACACCTCCTTTCACACTCCCCTGGACATTCTGTTGATTCCATATATTTTAGGGTTAATTACAACAATATTATTATGTATTTTGAATGCAAAAAAAGATAACAACCATTATATGTAAATTAAAAAAAAGGGCATTTTTTTATACCTTGTAGGGTAACCGATCCTTCTCCACCAGCCTGAAAAGAAAGAGAAGTTTTTAACAAATTAATTAAGCCATTAGTTAACCAAAACAAAAACGGTTCTTTTTCAAACCTAAAGCCGAAAAGGAAGAAAAGGTTTCTTGTAGACAGAAAGATATGAAGGATTTCATTGGCTGACATTTAAACCAACTCTCTAATATTTTGGTTTTGACTTCTCCATTTCACTAGAGTCGAGTTACTGTTGCGCAATAAGGGGTAGAACTCTCCCATCACAGATTACTCAAACCCGAGATTTTGCTTAAGGGAAACAAGTGTCAAACCATTTGAACCAACTTGTGTTGGTAACCAACTCTCTAGTATTAACTAACGAAAACTGTATCAATAAGTAAAACAAAATGCTTACATATGAGGATGCCACGAAAGAGATGGCAATAACAGAGAGCAAGAAGAAGCAGATGAAGGAGACTCTAGCCATGACTTGTTGTATGTAAGATGTGTATGCCGAGTGATGGAAAAGAAAGTAAGAAGAATGAATTTTGATGATGGATTGAAAGCCTTTGATAGTCTCACGGCTTTTTATAGGCACTGGGGTGGGTTAAGAGATTGTGACTAGCAATCACTAAATGGTACGTAATCTTCTATTTAGCAATAATCATTATTTACAGTTTTTTTTTTGGAAAAAAAAAACTTCTAGTAAGATTCATACTTGGTATATAATCTTTTAGTCTTTGCCTCTATAAAAAAAACAATGATTTAAATGCTAAGTGCTTCAACTATTTAGGATTTTTACCTTTAATTGCTAATCTTTTTAGATTGAACATTTAAGTAAATTTTTTAGGTTAAATGTTTATATTTAAGTGAGTTAGTTAATATTTTTAAGAAATGTAATGAAATCTTTTTTCGAAGGTGGTTAACTATGCTGTTAAAAATTTCCTTTAATTAGATATAGTTTATTTATGCAATTTCTCACGATAGCTAGTAACCAAATAATTTATGCAACTAGTATGTTTTCCCATGTGTGATTTACGGGATAATTTTTGAGTTCTTATCTGTATTAATATATATGCAAAATAATAAGAGATATAATATTTCATGTGATGTGTAGAAAAATTTTAAATTTTTTAAAAATTGATAGTATTTAAACTTAAGTATAGTCATTAGGTGATACAAATTATAAGAAATCGTTAAATTGAGGTTTTATATGTATTAAAATAGATTGTGTTTAATTTAGTTGAATATGTGCATGCACTCTCTCTCTCTCTCTCTCTCTCTCTCTCTCTCTCTCTCTCTCACATACAAACTGTGGATACGTACTGGACAGTATAATGTTGCATATTCTTACTCCATATATGAATATATTTATTATGCGTTGATTATTTATATGACGGATTTACTTGGAGTATTTAATGTTAAAATCTCTCTAATATAATGCATGATTTTTTTGATAAAAAATATAATGTATGATTTTTGGTGTGATGCATTACTAAGATATATATATAATGAATTATCTTCTAATCACAAGGATGGAATTTTTTTTTTAATGGGGCAATTATGTAAGAGTGACATGCATAAAATGATTAGGATTTATGAGGTGTGTTTTGTTTTAATATAAGTTTTTGTTTTGTTTCCTATACCCATGCGATGCATGGAAAATTTGAGTTTTTTTTGTTGTAATAACTATATATAAAAAGTATTGAAAGTTATATTTGTAAGTCATGTAATTTGTGATAAAATTATTTGCATTTCTATTTAAAAAAAAGTACAATAGTTTTGAAATTTTAAGTCTAAAACCCACTCTTGGAATCATCTGCGAATGGAAAAAAGTTAAATTATAATATCTTAGACTAATTGTCGATTTCCAACTTTTTTTTTTTTCAAAATTTACTAGGTACAATAGTTTTATGTAATTCATTAATTATTTATTATTCATGTATAAGTCATTGTGGTGAGATTGCATGAGTGAAATAATAATAATAATAATAATAATAATAATAATAATAATAATAATAATA
>JACYFF010031959.1:89295052-89319880 GCA_017589665.1 Selenicereus undatus
CATACATACATAAATATATATATATATATATATATATATATATATATGTAGATATTATATATTATATATATATATATATGTATGTATGTATGTATATGTATGTATGTATGAAACCTGTACATATATATATATATATATATATATATATATGTATATATATATATATATATATATACACACACATAATGTCCACTTGAACATGTTCCGTGCAAAAGCACGGGGGCCAAACTAGTATTCTACAAATGAAGGGTTGTAGGAATGGGAGAAATACTACATCGTTATTTTAATATACTTTCAAAAACAATCAAGCTGTGATTATTAAATTGGTGATACAAAAATAAAATACATTTTACAATTGCTAAGTCAAAAAATCAAAAAAGAAAATGTTTACTTTTAGAACCAAAAAAGCTAACAATCCATATAGGAGAATGATAAAAAGGGGGGTCGGGAGAAAATTAACTCCACTCTTTATCTATTTTTGCATACAATCAGATTCAAATTACTGGTGTTTAGGTCTTTTTATTGATGTCATTATTGGAGTGAGAAAAACTATGATATAAAAACCTGGAAACACTTGCTTTGATCAATTTTTTTTTTCTTTCGTTATACAATTTTTAGGCCTGATTGATGCTTACTTTGCTTGAATTTAATGGTTTTTTTAGGCAATACATAATTTATTTTTGTTGATGATCTAGAAGTATGGGCTACATCCAAATATTAGTGATGCTGGACACTGGTTGAAAAAGAAGAAGAAAATCTTAAGAAGGTTAGTAAACTACAAATTTGAAATTTCATATTATTTATTACTCAATCATTTATTTTATAATTTGATTATTAAAAGAAGCCCTCCTGCATATCAGTAAAATAAGGTATTTATTGATTTTCATGCAAATTTTACTCCATATATTCCTTAATTAATACTAAAGTCTTCATATTACTTTTTGTTTTTGAATATGAAATTACATCAACAAATAATATAAAGATCAACCTTCGATAAAATGAAAATATAAAGATCAATCAAAATTGTATTAGCCTTTTTGTTTTTGTTTCAAATGATGCAACTTGGCTTACATTTAATTTATGAAGCAAAAAAATTTTATAGAAAGGTAGGCAGAATAAAAACACCTTCTTCGAAATCACATGTTATCAATTACATACACAAGTAATTTCCTAAATCAAAAATCTCATAAATAAATTTGCGTTGTAAATATCAATGAATAATTATTAATTGTCATAAAGAATTTGTTTTCCTTGGCAATAAAAAAAATATTTTTACTAATACTCTTTGTCATGATTAATGTTCCAAAAACAATTATGCTTGAGGGTTGAGACATGCATCTTTCATGGAAATTTAAAAAAAAATAAATGAAGAAGGGAGTTCTTTTTTGTTGAAAAATGAGTGTAATATTTTTTTAAAAAATCAAAAATATTTTATTGCTAACTATTTCATTATGTTTAAATTTGGATTAGGGGTTTTTAGATTTCTTTATTGATGTCATCACTGAAGTGAGAAAAACTATGATATAAAAACTTGCAAGCTTTTGCTTTGACCAATTTTTTGTTCTTCAATTATGCAGCTTTTAGGGATTTATGTTTAATTTGCTTCAATTTAATTTTTTTGGATAATATCATAAATTGTTGTTTTGTTGTGTCATCTAAAATTATAGGTTATATATTAATACAAAATTTTCAAATAAAGAATTTTTGCGTCCATGGCAAATAGAAAATGTTGATGAAGTGTGATAATTAGTGATCCTAGGTACAAGTTAAACAAGAAGAAGAAACAAGTTCATTCAAATATAAATATGAAAATCCTATATTATTTATTATTTACTTGTTAATTACTACAAAAATACCTTTTATTTGCGACGGAATTAGCGACGGAAAAAGTAAATTTTTTCGACGGATTATAAGCTTTCCGACGGAAAATACGACACAAAATACCCCGTCGGAAATCACCTCGTCGTAGAAAATTGTCTGACGGCGTCCGATGGAGTCCGACAGAATTACCCGTCGGGAAATCCGTCAGACAGGAAGGTTAAGGCGCAGGCAATTTTTAGAGGAGGGAGGATTCTGACAAAATCGGAATCGGAATCCTCCCTCCTTAAAAAAAAAATTCGCTTCTAAAAAATTTTTGCTCCTCAAAAAAAAAATAAAAAGCTTATACGATCATCACATACAACATATATATATATATATATATATATATATATATATATATATTACAAAAAATAAATTTAACAACATAATTAAACATGTATATATATATATATATTACACATACAATAATGTATATATATTATATCAAACAAAAAATTAACCATACACCTAAAACAAAAATATTCTTCACATACTTACCAATAATTAAAATACGCAACAAATTGAACAAAAAATAAACATAGTTAGCATACTTAAAATATTCACCAAAATTGAACATATATTATATATACTTACCTACCTAAAACTATTTCATTTATCCAAATCAAGATACATTACAAATTAAGTTAAATCTTAAATTATTTAGTATAAATTATATACTCACTAATGACACAAATTAAAAAATTTATATAATGCACATTTTATATTCCCGAATTTCTTGAAAAAATAAATGCTAAATCTAAAATACAATAATGTAATTAAACATATATGCTAAAAAAATAAATTTAACATAACTATGTTATTTGTCAAAATAAACGTAATTACAAGCGGCGGAGGGGCGGCGCGGCGGCTGGACAGCAGCGGCACAAGCGGCGCAACAGCGACGACACTCTTAAACCAATTCATGACAAATTAACTACCATAAAAAAAACCCAATTAACGTAAATATTTCAATTTCAAAGAACAAATTAACTCAAAATAAATAACTTACTGTTAAATTACAAGCGACGATACCAATTTTTTTCGGTCACCAGCCATCGGAAACCACAAACACCTCCTCTTTCTCTTTCTTCCTTGCTCCCTCTCTCTCTCTTTCTTGCTCACTCTCTCTCTCTCTCTTCACAGTGCAAATGGATGCAAAATCCCTCCAAAACTCCTAAAACCCAATCCGAAAATTTTTTGAATCGCGTGCACGGAAATTCCGACGGAATTTCCGTCAGATTCCGACGAAAACATACTCCGTCGGAAATTCAAAAATCCATCGGTTTCCGTCGGAATGTCCGACTTTCTCCTACAGGCCGTTGCGCCGTCCCTTTTTCCGTCGGAGATCAGCATCGTTTTTGTAGTGAAGCTCGTTAACTCTTAGGAGTAAAAGAAGATATCAATTCAACATTATGAAAAAATTTAAGTGTAAATATTGAATAATATTAAAAAATTCATATTACTTTCTCTTTTTGAACCTAATATTACATGTGGATGATATAAAGATCAGCCTAAACTTTTTCTTTTTGAAATAAATAATGAATTCAGTGTTTGAAAGTCACAAGGTATCCACAGTACATCAACCCAACCTATGTTAGCTTTTTTGCTTTTTTGTTTTGAAGGACATGGCTTATGTTAGAATTCTCCAAAATAACATGTTAATAACTATATATATAGGTAATTTCATATATCAAAAACCTCATAAGTAAATTTGTGATATAGTTATCAATTAGTAATTAATTGCTATAAAGAATTTGTTCCTTTTGGAATCAAAAAAGATTCAAACTACTCTTATTCATGGTTAAAATTCCAACAGTAGTAATAGTGGTGGTGCTGGTGGTAGTAGTAGTAGTAGTAGTAGTAGTAGTAGTAGTAGTAGTAGTAACAATAGTATATGCGTTAGTCACATATTGTGCTTGAGAGTTGAGATATGCAAAGGAACTTTTAAAAAAAAAAGGCAAGTGTAATGTTTGTTTTTGAAATTTAAAAATCTTGTATTATTAACTATTTACTTATTGTCTACTTGTTTGTGTCTGTGCTTTTGCATGGGAATATAAAAAGTTAAAAATATAGAACAAATTAATCATAATTAAGTAGAAATTTTTTAAACATTGAACTTTTATTTTTCTCCAAATTTTTTTAATGTTAAAATAAATAATAAAAAAAAGTAATTATGTGGTGCAAGTTTGACAATTGGAGAACATGGTAATTATAATAAAGAGCAAAATTCCTCCATAATTGAATTTTTTTCAACTATGATAATTGACAAATCTAGACCATTAATCTAATATGAATAAATCTGAACTGGTGGAAAATTCTATCGATGACCTATAAAGCGGGTTGACTACAAGACATATCATTTCCTCTCTCCTCACATATCTTCCTAAGCTATAGTTGTCGTCAACAATCACTAAGTGTTGTCTTCGACTTGCTCATCCTCTTTTCTCCATGGTAATTGTACATTATCAGTTATAGATTTACACTCTTTAATTCCCATTTCGTAGTTGTTTCCTCTCCCCTAGCGATGAAAGTTGCCAAAGAAATTTATAGGTGGTCCTTTGGAGATTATGATTTTTGTAACCCTGTTTATATATAGTCATTGCTTTGTATCTCTTCATTTCAGTTTCCTAATTATCACCCGACACCAGCTGATCTCTTCCCTACATCAAACAAGGACTAGTTTATCTTCTAATTTAAACCCCCCCCTCTTTTCCTCTCTGTTATCTATTCATCATTTGTGGATATTAATGAATGCTTCCTTTATAGTGGCTTCTCCCATCTACATGGTTGAAACATAAAATTAGAGTAAGGTCAGAAGAGAGTGAAAGGAGAGCAAAAACTTCGATCAAAATGGATGAACCGGTAAAATGAGTGACGAAAAATATAAAGTGATGGTGATTGGAACAAAAATAATCTTTTGTTAACACTTTAAACAAAATGGAAGGCTCGGATCTCTCCCCAAATCCCTATATAATCCTCGCCAAACTCACTTTGAATTTCTGCCTTTTGATATCTGTTGAGTCAAAATACCGCAAGTGCACGGCGCCGGTTATAGCTAGCGACGGCAAGTACGGGTCGTATCCACAAGGACTTGGTTTCAACCACCGAATCAACTTTTAACACAATATTTAGGCCAGAGTCTATTACGAATGATTTCACTTACTACTACTATCCAAATCAATATTAACGAAAGTCCTGGATTAAGGTTCACCACACTATCGTGTTCTTCAGATTGTAAACTAGATCATGTGAATTTGTCCACACAGGCAATTGAAATGAAATGGCTACAAGTTAAAAGTATCTACACCTTCTTTCAAAGGTCGCTAGACTGGTCAGGCTATTTTAGTTGTCTATTGTCATGAAACTGAAATCGCATAACCACAAGATTGAATAACCCTTAATTCCCAATTGAAACCCTAACTATTTTCATGTTCAGGAATCCAATTGCTCACTAAGTAGCTCTAGGTAGAGGATTTAACTCTCGTTAATCTCCTAAACCCCAATTATGAATATGAATCAACCCTATCAGGCAATTCATCGAACACCTGGCGTGCTTAAATGAGAGTTCAATTACAACGTGGACATTCATTCACATAAATCCATAATACAATTCCAAATCACACAATAGGAGCTACACCCAATCCAAGACAATAAATTTAGCCCCTATTCATCCTCAAAATCAAAACTACAATCAAGAAGACAAACATGCCCAAAAGTATCAACTTTGAATTAAAACGCAAAGGAAAAAGGTAGAAGAAGGTACTCTGTGCAATTTGCGATGACAATCTACCAAAAGCATAAAATAATTCCAATATGATGTCTTGAATCTCATAACAATGAATCTAAAGTGCACGAACCCTAATCGCCCTTTTTCAAGAGAGAAAAAATTAGAGTGTAAGAAAAACTGCTGATTACAACGCAATTTTACGACTAAACGGGAGTAACTAAAGTGGCACGGTCGTGCCATGCGGCACGGGGTGACCGTGCCACTTTGCTGTCTTGAGTTTTCCAGCCCCCTGGGTGGCACGGTCGTGCTGCATGGCATGGTGCCACCGTGCCACTCCCTCTTGGCTCACATTTGGCGTAGCATCAGGTTATTTCTCTCACTTCCTTCAACTAATCTCCTGAAAACACAAACACACAACATTTAGGCACATATGCGGTAAAGAATGGCAAATTAGCTTCTATACTCTTAAAGTTTTACCGAAAATTGCCAAAATGAGGGATAGAAATCATGCCTAAAGGCGGTAAAATAGAGGTTTATCAATTCCCCCATGCTTATGTCTTGCTTGTCCCCAAGCAAGACTGAAACATGAATGGATCGACAGGGGACCAAAAACCTCTAACCACCCGCCTCCTCAGGCAAGGCCAATTGGGAATCAGTCGAATCGAACATAGATGTGCACAACCAGTGAAGTGATTTGAAGCATAAATACAGTTTTCAAGTTCATTTCAAACCGTTGGGAAAGCCACATGCGCAAGTTAGCATATCATCAAACCATATCACACCCCTCGCCCAATCAAGATGCATCCAAATAAGTAGTGGACTAGGGGACCTGGTAGTGACTCTCATAGGGGGAACAAAGTAATCTGCACTCCTTCACATGTGTTTAAGATGTAGGAAGGTTCACTCGACTCTCTTCCGATTAAACAATCTACCATAGGCTTGGTAGGATTTTCAATTCTCCACCACGAAAGTGCAATATACACAATAACAATCAAGAGGACTTTGCGGGGTTGAAATGGGGTTGCGGGTGTAGGTAGGAGGGGGATAAACAATTTGGGAAGTAAGGAGCTAAAAGTCGTAGCTAGTGAGCAACCAACACTTAAACAAATCATATTGCACTCTCATTAGGGACACAAACACACCCTAAAACAGGAGGGCCACCGGAATGCATTAAATCACCATGCCAAACACTTCTTTTTTTTTTTTCCGCTTCCGCTTATCTCCTTATGCTCCTTTGCCCGGGTGGGTAGTTCTTGGCTTATTAGGCCTTGAACTCCCGGAGGAACAACTTAACACATATTTGGGCTTCCTCCCTATTTAGGGGTTTTATTTGGATGTGCTTTACACTTATTCAAGCCCAAATAGCGGTACCAGAGTGAAGCGGGGGACACGAAAATGAGTGATTGACATGCACAATAGCAGAACGATCAATTCCCAAATAGCTACGAGGATGCAACCCCCTTACATGCCAAATTAACCACAACTATGCATAACACCCACAACTACCAACAGGATAGTGAACCGTTGCTCTACTAGCTTTGGCTGAAAGGTAGGGAATGTGTTTAGGCCAAGGGCTAGCAGTGAAAGGTTCACAACAAAAAATGGATGAGGCTCAAAGGGGGTAAGCAAGGGTTGAAACATTAAATTACGGGTGGCAGTTTGGCTATGTATCTCAAAAACAAATGAATGCGTCTATCATTTCATCGTTACGTACATGCTAAATGTGGTTTCAAAGAGAATCCAAGCAAGTTCTAGAGATGTCGCCATGGAAGAGACACACATGAAAACGAATATGAGACTAAGTTGATGGATTAGTCTATAGGCTCAAAAGCTCACGGGTCACACTACTAGACACACAACTAGTCCCACAGATGTCCCACTAAATGGAATAATCAATCATGGTGAGGGGGTTCAAGGGCAAACAACATGCAACCCAAACAATGTGGTCAAAACGCTTTCAAAAATCATCAACCAAAGGCATTTGCCACAAACAATCCACAAGTAATGCACAACCATGCCAACCAACTAATCACCAATGCCTTGGTTATCGTCATAGGAGTTTTTCTCCTTTTTTTTTCTTTTTTTTCAAAGCGATAAATCACCCTACGCAGATAACTAGTGGATAAACGAAGAGAAGAGTAAGAAGAATTACCTCGTAGTCTTGTGAAGCTCCACTCAACACTTTTCCACTTTAGACCAAGGGTTAGGAAATCAAATATGTACAATGCATCTACCTATATGCATTACGCTACATGCTTTGCTAAATGCATGAATAAAAGAGAGATTAATGCAACCTAAACATGCTGCTAAACTAGAATGAAGCCTAAAGTGCTAAATGCAAAGGATATATACAATGCACCCCGCTAAGCAAATATAGACATCCCCCCATGCTTGGACCCTTCATTGTCCCCAATGAAAACATGATGCACAAGAAAATAATGGGAGGGGGGAAAAACACTTACAATCATTGGGTGCCATCGGGCCCTAGGGGGCCCAAAAATGTGGAGGAAATGGATGGAAGGTGGAGGGATCATAAGATGGGGAGGATGATGAGCCACCCTGAACGCCCAGGAGGAAGCGTAAACGCTCCTCCAGCTGTCGAATGGACTCCAACCAGCGCCAAAGTAGCTCGTTCATCCGCCGGCGCTCCTCATACTCTCGGGCTTTCCTCATAGCCCGTTCCTCCTCCCGCTGAATCCACCGCTACTCACGCTCCTCCTGGCGGTCAACGAAACCCTGAAAATAGGACACTCCCTCCTCAATAGAGTCCATGCGCCCAGAAAGGCGACCAATGTCGGCACGCATGCCAGTGAAACCCTCTCGAAGCCCGGAAACCTCCACTTGGAGGGTGGAGAAGGATTGGAGAAAGGCGGGGTTGAGCGACATGTATGCCGCCGAGGAAGAAGACCCGCCCATCTCGTGGGTGAATGGTGGGTAGAGTGGTGGTGGAGGTGGTGGGATAGACGCCTCTGTAGCAGGAGTGTCATCGGGCTCGGGCTAGCCTTGGCCCGCATCAATGGCCTCCTCTCCCTCCTCATCCTCACCCCCATCTGCCTCAAGGTCCTCATCAGCTGCTAACTGTTCCTCCCGAGGGAGGACAGTGGCCCTAATAACCCGCCGATCGCAATTCCAGTTTCTTTTGTTAGCGACCGCGGTACGCTCAGTAGCGGGAAAGGTGAACAGGATGGTTTTATGGTGGGGGTAACGAATGGTGTCACCTCGAGTATCTATAATGTGCATATGGTGCAGGGTACCAAGGTCGAGGTGACCACCTAGGAAGTGAGGCTTGAGGGCGGAGAGTCGGGAAATGCAGCCCAGGGCATTAGCAATGGCGGTAACAGTACCACCAACGCTAAGGACATTACGGTTGCTAGTTTTGGCTACTTCCGCTAAGTGGCGGATTATGAAGGCCCCCGTGTCAATAGGGGTACCTGACAAGGCGCACCAAATAATAAATAGTTCGGCCTTCTGACAACCATTTTGGTTGTCGTTGCGGCCGAAAATAATATTAGCGGTTAGGCGCTGCAGGTACCGCAGATTGACATTACAAATGTCAGTGGCTTTGGCCTGTGGGGGGTCAAAAACCCGAGGTCTCCCCCACCTATCAGTATACTCATTGCGGTTGGAGCAGGTGATACTCAACCAAATAAGGTCAAGTCGCCACAGGGAAGGCACATCCCTATAAGCCCCCATCGACTACCGGGAATCTCAAAAGCGCATTAAACATTCGCAAACTCATCCGGTGATCAATGTTAAACATTCTAAAATAAATAGCAACCTCCTAACCATTATGACTATCATCCCAATCAACAGCTAACGAACTCAGAAACTCAACCATTAGGCGGTCATAGGATGTGCATTGCATGTTTATGTATTCGGTCCATCCTAATCTACCAAGCAGAGTTAACAAATCATCCAATAGTCCCAAAGAGCGCAAGGAATCAGCATGAAAAAACTTCTGTTTACTAGTGTTCCTAGTGACTAAAAGCTCATATCAGGACTTTTGGTCATCATTCACAAACTGCAAACCCCTAGTGCTAGCAGGTAAAATAAGAGGGTATGCATCTTTGGTACCTTTAGCAAAAGCAGTGGCAGCGGAAGAGGAGGTTGCCCGTGATGATTTCTTGGGTATTGATGGAGCCCTTGAAGTCTCCCCAGCTCGTTTCTTGCCCATTGTGCAAATTACCAATAGATCTGGGTCCAAGTGAAGAGGGAGAGGTGAATTTCTTTCTCTACCACCTTCAACCTCAACAATGGAGGTTAGGGTTGTAGAGAGAGAAAGTGAGTGTGGAAGAAGGGGAGTTTGAGAGGAAAAGGTGAGCAATTTAGAGAGGAGAGTGAATGGGACTGGAAGAATTGAAAAAATTGGAAGAAAAATGAGGGAATTGGAGGATTTGGGGAGTGTGAGGTGCGTGGGTATGGTGAGAGAGAGAGGGTCGAATTCGGTGTTTAGAGAGAGAAAGAATGGAGGTTGAATGGAGGAAGGAAGAAGAAGAAAGGAAAAACGGGCGTTTTGCCCGTGTTTTAATGTGGCACGGCCGTGCCATTAGGCACGGTGTGACCGTGCCACTCTGCGGTGGCTTTTCAGATTCGGATGTTGGCACGGTCGTGCCAGAAGGCACAGTGTGACCGTGCCAATTTGCTGTTCAAGGCACATGATTTCTTCCTTGCTCCTGCTTTTTCCTTTTCAAGTCTCGAGGGGGGGTGGCACGCCCATGCTGCCCGACATGGGGTGCCTATGCCAGATTTCTGCTCTCCAAACCATCCCCTTCCAAATCCGATGTTTCTTTTTCTCACTCAACTTTTTCCTTGAATCTCTTTTTTTTTCACTCCTCGCCCTTCTTTTTTTTTTTTTGAAAGCAATAAAGCTTGGGTTGCCTCCCAAGAAGCGCTTGTTTTAGGTCTTTAGCTTGACCATGAGGATCTCTAACGAGAAGAGATGTCAGGGAGGGCAACTGTGACCTTCCCCTCAAGAGACTCGCCGGCAATGTAGTGTTTCAAGCGCGCCCCGTTCACCTTGAACGGGCCGGTAGTCTCAGTGCTGACTTCAACAGCCCCAAATGGGTACACCTTCAACACTTTGAAGGGGCCCGACCATCTAGAACGAAGCTTTCCCGGGAAGAGCTTCAAGCGAGAATTGAAAAGGAGAACCAAGTCACCTTCCCGAAACTCACGGCGGTTGATGAACTTGCCGTGTCACCGCTTAGTTCGCTCCTTGTAGAGCCGGGAACTGTCACAGGCATCCAATCGGATCTCCTCGAGCTCATTTAACTGCAGCATCCTCTTTTCCCCTGCGGACTTCAAATCGAAGTTGAAGTGCTTGATGGCCCAGTAAGCCTTGTGTTCTAACTCCACAAGGAGATGACAGAACTTGCCATAGATGAGCCGAAATGGAGTGGTGCCAATAGGGGTTTTGAAGGCTGTGCGGTAGGCCCAAAGGGCATCATCGAGCTTGTCCGCCCAATCCTTAAGTGATCTTGCAACCGTTTTCTCTAAAATGGACTTGATTTCCCAGTTGGAGATCTCGACTTGGCCACTAGTTTGAGGGTGATAGCCAAGTCCAAACTTGTGATGCACTCCATATTTCTTCAAAAGTGTTTCCAATTTCTTCTCTGTGAAGTGCGATCCATTGTCACTTATTAACATCCTCGGGATGCCAAAACGAGGGAAAATAGTCTTCTTAAAGAGCTTAGCCACGACTCTGGAGTCATTGGTAGGGCTAGCCACGACCTCCACCCACTTGGAGACATAATCCACAGCGACTAGAATATACTTGTTTCCCCTCGAAGACGGGAAAGGTCCCATAAAGTCGATGCCCCAAACATCGAAGATCTCAACTTCAAGGATGAAGTTAAAGGGCATCTCATTCTTCCTGGACAGATTTCCCGTCCGTTGACATCGATCACAAGCGCGGACATATGCATGGACGTCTTTGAAGAGTGAGGGCCAAAAGAACCCCGCTTGGAGCACCTTAGCAGCTGTCTTGGAGGTGCTGGCATGTCCTCCATAAGGAGAGTCGTGACAGTGGGAGATAACACTCTGAAATTCCCCCTCAGGAAGGCATCGCCTGGTAATCCCATCCTTGCACAACTTGTAGAGAAAGGGTTCCCCCCAAAACTATGTCCTGACATCGTAGAGAAATTTTCTCTTCTGGTGGAAGGATAACTCATGGGGGAGGATCCCGGCAGCTCAGTAATTTGCATAATCGGCGAACCATGGGGCTTGTGCTGAGGTGATGCCCATAAGATGCTCGGCAGGAAAAACATCATCAATGGGGAGGTCGTGGCTCTCAATAGTGAGCCTGGAAAGGTGATCGGCCACGACATTCTTGGCCCCCGCTTTGTCTTTGATCTCCAGGTCAAACTCCTGGAGTAGTAGAATCCATCGGATGAGGCGAGGCTTAGTATCCTTTTTCCCAAGGAGGTGCTTGAGTGCAAAATGATCTGTGTACGCAATGACCTTGGAGCATAGTAGGTAAGGCATGAATTTTTCCATTGCATACACGACTGCAAGCAACTCCTTCTCAGTCGTGGTGTAGTTCTGCTGGGCCTCATCCAGTGTTCTACTAGCATAGTAGATCACCACTGGCTTCTTATCTTTCCTTTGCCCCAGAACTGCCCTTACCGCATGGTCGCTAGCATCGCACATGATCTCGAATGGGAGATCCCAATCTGGCGGTTGTATGACGGGGGTAGAAATTAGTGCTTGTTTGATCCTGCAAAAAGCCTTAAGGCACTCATCAGTAAAAATAAACGGGGCATCCTTGGTGAGCAGCTGAGTGAGGGGTTTAGTGATTTTGGAGAAATCCTTGATAAAGCGGCGATAGAACCCCGCATGACCAAGGAAACTCCTTACCCCTTTTACCGAAGTAGGAGGGGACAATCGCTCAATTACCTCAACTTTCGCTCTGTCCACCTCGATGCCCCTAGCAGAAATGACATGACCAAGTACTGCTCCCTCCTGTACCATAAAGTGACATTTTTCCCAATTCAACACTAGGTTGACTTCTTCACATCGATGGAGTACCTTGGTCAAGTTTTCTAAGCAAATTGTGAAGGTAACTCCATAAACGGAGAAGTCATCCATAAACACTTCCATGATATTTTCAATAAGATCAGAGAATATAGCGGTCATGCAGCGTTGGAAAGTGGCAGGAGCATTGCACAATCCGAATGGCATCCTTCGATAAGCGAAGGTGCCATACGGGCACGTGAAAGTCGTCTTCTCCTGGTCATCAGGATGGATAGGAATCTGAAAGAAACCTGAATAACCATCTAGATAACAGAAGAAGGAATGCCTTGCCAATCGTTCCAACATTTGGTCAATGAAAGGGATGGGGAAATGATCTTTCCGGGTGGCTTGATTTAATCGGCGGTAATCAATGCACATTCGCCACCCAGTGACAGTCCTGGTAGAAATAAGTTCATTACGCTCATTCTTTATGACAGTCATACCTCCCTTTTTGGGAACTACCTGTACTGGACTTACCCACTCACTATCCGAGATAGGGTAGATAATCCCAGCATCAAGCAACTTAAGAATCTCCTTCTTAACAACCTCTTACATGTTTGGATTTAAACGACGTTGAGGTTGTCGAGAGGGACGATGACTGTCATCAAGAAAAATGTGATGCATGTAGAACGAAGGACTAAGTCCCCGAATATCATCGATACTATACCCAATGGCACCCTTATGCTTACGAAGCACATCCAGCAATTGTTCCAGCTGGGGGCCATCCAAGTTAGCATTAACGATAACAGGATAATGATGGGAGGAGTCCAGAAACGCATACTTGAGATGGGGAGGTAAAGGTTTTAATTCTACCTTCGGTGAGCATTCCTCTTCCTTCTTGGGGGTAGGCTCCTCCACAGCGAAGATGTCTCTATGGGACTGCCTAGGCAAGTAGGCAAGAGACTCATTAAGGAGTCTGGCATACTCCTCCTTCTCAGTTGAACCGGAGTTAATGACATGACAATCGGTCAAAGCGGCTTCCAATGGATCCTCCACAGAAAATCTAGCCTTCCCCTCCTCATTGAGGGCTTTCTCCAATACATCGACTCTGCAGCATGAGTCACCTGAAGTGGGAGAAGTCATAGCCTGTGGCAAGCTAAACTCCACCTTCTCATCCCCTACTTGAAGGGAAAGCTTGATGTTCTTCACATCTATCATAGCTCCCGCAGTGGCTAGGAAAGGTCGCCCTAGAATGATAGGGATGCGGGAATCTTCCTCCATCTCCGTAACCACGGAGTCACATGGGATGAAGAACTTTCCCACTTGTAGTGGGACATCCTCAAGAACACCAAGAGGGTACTTGACGGATCGATCAGCAAGCTGTAAGGAGATGGTAGTGGGTTTTAAATCCCCCACTTGTAATTTCTTACAAACGGAGTATGGCATAAGGCTCACACTAGCCCCAAGGTCACATAACGCTCTGCTGATAGTCAGACCCCCGACAGAACAGGGAATGGAAAAACTGCCTGGATCTGAAAGCTTAATAGGGAGCTTGTTTTGAATGATCGCACTACACTCCTCAGTGAGTGGCAACGTGGCATTCTCGAGTAATTTCCCTTTATTGGAGAGCAAATCCTTTAAGAACTTGACATAAGAAGGCATGTCGGTAATGGCCTCCAAAAAGGGAATATTGATGTGGAATTTCTTTAACATCTCAAGAAACTTGCCATACTTGTGTTGCTCCTTAGCCTTTATTAGCCTTTGAGGATAGGGGACATGAGGCTTGTAAGGCTTTAAATGAGAGGGGGTACTCTCTGTTGCATCCTCCTTAGGCTTCTCATTATGGGCCCTCTCACTCATGGCCTCACTAGGGGCCTCCCTGGTGACACCATCCTCTTCATCAGCTTCCTTCCTCTCCTCCCTCATAGGCATTGTGGGACTCTCTAACTCCCTGCCGCTCCGCAGTATAATAGCATTTATCTGACCCTTGGGATTGGTCTCAGGTTGACCTGACAGATGTCCCTGGGGTCTAGATAAATGGCTCACTTGCTGTGTAATTTGAGCGATTTGATTGTCCATCATCTTCTGGTGAGTAGCCATAGAATCAAACTTTGAGGTCAATTGGGTTACCGACTCACTGAGTGCCTCATTGGTTACGTATGAGTTGCTATAAAGCGCTCCATGAGGCTCTCTAGATTGGACTTGGGTTGTGGGGGAGGTTGTTGTTGGGGAGGTGGGGCGTAAGGTGCTTTGTATTGGAAACCGGGGGGCTGTGCTTGGGAAGTAGTGGGTGGCATGGGATTGTTGTTGCGGTAGGAGAAATTTGGGTGGTTTCTCCAACCGAGGTTGTATGTGTTTGAGAAGGGGTTATTTTGTGGGCGTTGGCCATAATTTTGCATTGCATTGGCATGTTCAACACCTGGGAAAGTGGATTGACACTCAGCAGCAACGTGGCCTTGAATGCCACAAATCTCACAAAGAGCCCCAACTTCAAACATTGCACCCGAGGGGCCACTCCCTAAACTCCCTGGAGAGGGAGTTCCAAGCCTATCAAAACGCTGCGCTAAAGCATCCACCTTGCTAGCCAGCATATCCACAGCGTCCACTCCATAAACCCCACCAGTCCTCCTGGGAGCTGCCCTCTCGCTGGACCAATGGTAGTTGTTGGAGGCTATCTCCTCCAACAAGGCCTTTGCAGCCTCTATCAACTTCCCCATAAGTGCACCGCCAGCTGCGGCGTCAACTGACATCTTCAGGGACTATTCTAATCCATTATAGAATGTTTGGATTAGAAGCTAGTCGGGTACTCCGTGGTGAGGGCATTGGCGTTGAAGATCCTTGAACCTTTCCCATGCCTTATAAAGGGACTCATCACCTCGTTGAGAGAATGAGGTGATTTCCGCTCTCAACTTAGCAGTCTTGCCTGGGGGAAAGTATTTGCTCAGAAATACAGTCGATAAGGCCTCCCAGGTGGTGAAGGAATTGGGCTCTTCATTGAGGAGCCAATCACGGGCCCGGTCCGTCAGCGAGAACGGGAAGAGCCGAAGTCTGATGGCATCAGCGGAGACCCCGTTGAGCTTGATCGTGTCACACTTCGCTAGGAAGTTGCGAAGGTGAATGTGAGCGTTCTCCCTGGGACGCCCACTGAATTGATCCTTCTCCACGAAGGATACAAGGGTGGGCCCAACTCGAAGTTGTTTGCTTCGACGGCCGGATTCACTATGGATGAAGTGAGGCCGGTGGCCTGCGGTAGGACATAGTCCCGCAAGACCCTGTGATTTGGCCCGCCCATGGTGGTATCTTGTTGCGATTACTTCTTTCTTGCACCGCTTTGCCTTCGCGCGGTGGCTTCGATTTCAGGGTCAAAGGGAATGAGTGGCCGACCCCTCTAACTGCGCCTGTGCATACAAAGCCAAAACTACACCAAGCGTAAGCAGGTTCAAGTAAAGCTAAAAGAACAAGAAGGAAAAGGAATGGTGAAAGGCGGAAAAAAAAGCCTAATCTAAAGCGTTTAAAATCGCTTTCGATGTTGAAACAACCAAGTCCCCGGCAACGGCGCCAAAAACTTGTTGAGTCAAAATACCGCAAGTGCACGGCACCGGTTATAGTTAGCGACGACAAGTACGGGTCGTATCCACAAGGACTTGGTTTCAACCACCGAATCAACTTTTAACACAATATTTAGGCTAGAGTCTATTACGAATGATTTCACTTACTACTACTATCCAAATCAATATTAATGAAAGTCCTGGATTGAGGTTCAACCACACTATCGTGTTCTTCAAATTGTAAATGAATTTGTCCACACGGGCAATTGAAATGAAATGGCTACAAGTTAAAAGTATCTACGCCTTCTCTCAAAGGTCGCTAGACTGGTCAGTCTATTTTAGTTGTCTGTTGTCATGAAACTGAAATCGCAGAACCACAAGATTGAATAACCTTTAATTCCCAATTGAAACCCTAACTATTTTCATGTTCAGGAATCCAATTGCTCACTAAGTAGCTCTAGGTAGAGGATTTAACTCTCGTTAATCTCCTAAACCCCAATTACGAACATGAATCAACCCTATCAGGCAATTCATCAAACACCTAACGTGCTTAAGTGAGAGTTCAATTACAACGTGGACATTCATTCACATAAATCCATAATACAATTCCAAATCACACAATAGGGGCTACACCCAATCCAAGACAATAAATTTAGCCCCTATTCATCCTCAAAATCAAAACTACAATCAAGAAGACAAACATGCCCAAAAGTATCAACTTTGAATTAAAATGCAAAGGAAAAAGGTAGAAGAAGGTACTCTGTGCAATTTGCGATGACAATCTACCAAAAGCATAAAATAATTCCAATATGATGTCTTGAATCTCACAACAATGAATCTAAAGTGCACGAACCCTAATCGCCCTTTTTCGAGAGAGAAAAAATTAGAGTGTAAGAAAAACTGTTGATTACAACGCAATTTTACGACTAAACGGGAGTAACTAAAGTGGCACGGTCATGCTGCATGGCATGGTGCCACCGTACCACTCCCTCTTGGCTCACATTTGGCGTAGCATCAGGTTATTTCTCTCACTTCCTTCAACTAATCTCCTGAAAACACAAACACACAACATTTAGGCACATATGCGGTAAAGAATGGCAAATTAGCTTCTATACTCTTAAAGTTTTACCGAAAATTGCCAAAATGAGGGATAGAAATCATGCCTAAAGGCGGTAAAATAGAGGTTTATCAATATCAACCCAGTAGCCCCAGTTGCCATTGAGGGGCTACAATGGTAATCGGGCGCTTGCTTGAATGGGCTATCCTGAGTAATGTACAACAATTGATTTTAGTGATTTCTAAAAAGGAGATTTGGGATGCTGAGAACTTGGATTGTCCTTGGGTCTACCTCTGCTTCTTGCTTTTCTTCTTGTCTCTCTATTTTCTTGATGTTCGTTTCCTCCACTCATTTTTGTCTCAAGTTCATCAACTAGTGTAAATCTTAACAACTTCAACAACTATTATTAGAAAATACGTACAACCAATGGGCATCTATAAATTTTTGTAGTAAAGTCCAATAAATTCGCCACTTTTTCTTCATGTCTTCTTCTTCGTGCTACTCCTCTGCTAAGACTTTCTCGGGCACAACTAGAACAAGGCAATGGCGATGGAAGATTTTTTTTGGAGGGTGTTAGGGAGGAAAGAGAATGCAGTGGGGGAGGGGGGGCGAAGATCGTAACTGCAAGTGAGTTTAATAGGCTATAGAAGGTAGTATTGTTTTTCATCAACGGCTCATATTTCTAAGGAGAAAATTAAGGGTTGATATTTATTTCAATTATGATAGTTAAAAAACATTTTCAATTATGGAAAAGATACTCTATCCCTCTCTATTATTTGGGAACAAGGGTTATATTAAAAGAAGTAAATATAGCAAGAATGTATGATTTTATTTATAGTAAAAGCGACATTGCGTTTATAAAGAGTCATCAATATAGACTTACAATCTTGCTTCATATACCATATAAATAAGTACTTTGTATACTACTAATAATAATTAATGATATATAAAATTAGACCTTATCAAAATCTATATTATATAACTGAGAATATATAAAATGAAACACATTCTAGCAACTCAATTTTTCTTTTTTCCAAACCCTGTATCCGTGGGACTTTAGGTTAGTAAGATAGTGAACCAATCCAAAGGGATGGGAGAAATATAAATAAATTCTGCAAAATTTAAATTTCCTAATATTATATGATTTTTCTATATTTTCCATCCTTCCAGGTTTCTTAACTTTAAAAAATATCAAATGAAATTCCTATCTCTTTTCATTTTTTTTATCCTATTAATTTTAAAATATCTTTTAATACTAAAATTTCTTGAAAAAGTTAAAAAATTCATTGTTTTAAAAAATTTACTAGCTAAGACCCATGCGTTGCGCACCTTGGGATTTACTATTCAAATAAATATTTTGCAATTTAGAAGTATTCACCTATAAATTTTTTAAATTAAAATTTTTCTTTTTTAATTGAAAAAAATTAAAATGTATGGTAATTTTGACAAAAGATGCTAGGCATATCAAAGATTCAAATGAAACATTGTAATGTATTTACCAAGAAGCGAATAATAGAGGATCCTTTATATTCTATAAGGACTTTTCGAACTACCTGTGTGTTACACTGATACCCCAAAATTTTGGAATAATTCTACACATATTGATACATATTTTTAAAGTTAGAATAGCAATAGCAATATCATTTATAACATTTGAAAATTCATTAAACCAACACATATGCCTATTAATATTCTTTCTATAAAGTTGCATGCGAAGAAATTGAGATAGGAAGCTAGCATCTCTATTTCCATGCTTTAAGGTGAAAGACAAAAGAGCGGAAAATCTCAATAAAAACAATCATGCTTTAAGGTGAAAGACAAAAGAGCTGAAAATCTCAACAAAAATAATCACAACAACATCCTTGAAGTCGTTGCCTTGCTTTGTCCATGTTCAACAAATCTCTATGAAGCACATTTTAATAACAAGATCGTGAACGTGTTTCAATGCTCATCAACATGCCATAACTTTTGCCAGTTCTATCTCAAATCAAATTGACTCAACATCTGATTTAATTGAGATGCTTTAGGCATAACTATAGAAAGTCTTAACCCATATACTACATGATGCATTTAATGTCAAAAATATTTAACAAAGAGATGATATGGAATTCAAATAGATCTAAAATCTTAAACCATATATATATAAAGCAATCCAACTAGGCAACAATTACTTCAAAACTCCAACAAAAAACAAAGTTGTCAAATCCCCAAATCAAGAAAGAGATAAACAAAAAGGAAAATAATAAATTAATCTGAATTTAGGGAATTCACCCGACAATTATTAAAGTTGGTATATTGCCAATAAAATTTGTAGTTTTGAACTAATAATTGGTAAATGTAAAAAATATTCCCTGGAGATATAGTTAAAGCCAAAGAACGTGAAAAATGATCATTAAATATATTTTGATTTGTTGAAATAAGATTTAAACAAATAATAGTATGTGGTCCTGAGAAAAAGACATTGTGACAATATTGTGAGACTAAAGAAAAAAAGATATTTCAGATAGGTAATCTTTTGTTTTTTTTTAACATAAAACTCGCCCAATTTCTCACTAAAGTAATTTACATGCAAATTAAAATTTTGTGCAAACTTTATTCTGAAACCGCATAAAGAGTAATTTATCAAAATATCATCATCGTATAATGAGATAATTGTTTAAATCTTTATGCAAAAAATTTGTAAATCTAACTTCAGCAAAGCAAAGAATTTCATTATTAATACTATTGTTTTGAATTATAATTGGATAATATAGCTTAAGGTGGAGATTATACTACACACTAAACAGAAATTTAAAAGGAAAGAAAAAAGAAAAGAAAAATATAGAAAAATCAACCAACGTCAACTCAAGAGGTACCCTATATTAATCAGCTTCCTTGACCCCTAGCTTGCCTGCCCCAACCCCTCTTCTTTTCTAACCTGTACTCGTATCAACTTGAGTCGCCCCTACCCAATTTGTTCAAGAAACTACGTACCCATTTCAACTCAGTTCCCCCCCCCCCCCCAAACCAATTCCCATCAAATTTGTTTTAAAGCTCACTCACTTCAAATCCAATTAAGGTCTCCCTCATAGAAAAAGTTGTTTTAAAGTCTACCCACTTTAACCCAAGTCTAGGCCCCCACAGAAGCCGTTCTAAACCCTACTACCTCAATCTAATCCCCCCCTCCCCAACCGCCACAAAAAAAAGCAGTTCGGCGACACATCTGCTTCAACCCCAGCCCCCTCCCCCCAAAAGAAAGCTGCTCTAAAAAGCTTACCTACTTCGGTTGAAGTTCACTATCTCCCCCCAAAAGCCCTCCAAGACTGCCAACTCCCCCCCCCCCCCCCCCAGGCCCAAGGGTTGGAATGAAACTTAAACTCGTATAATACTCATAAAATCGACCCCTTTGAAGACCCATTTATGTGTTACTAAATAGATTCCATACCAATTAGCATGGGATGTGTATAAAAAGTACAGGCATGATTGAGAAAGAGGTCAAGGTATAAATTTATTTTTTATTTACCGCACATATGAAACCCATTTTATTATGCCAAATTTGTGCTATTATTTAATTTTTTTGAAATTTTGTAAAATTGTTACTTCCACTCTATATTTATAATACAACTTTAAAGATATGATTATTGATTAGTATTTTTTGTTGGAATATTCAAACATTCAAACTTCTCGATACTCGAGTATAGGTTGAAATATGAGTGTTATCTTTACTCTCTTTATAAACTTGAAAATATAGCCTAAAACTCATAAAATTCAGTAGGTATGCATATGGATAATATATTCTAGTGTGTTTGAGTACGAAACTGAGTATTATCTTTTTTTTTTTTAAAAGCTATAAATAAGGGTATTACTTCTATATTTTTACCATAGTTCTTTTGAGGCTTTTTCTCCAAAGCTGGATCTGGCAACTTTTTACAATTTCATTTTAAAAAAGGAAAAAGTAGAAACTTGAGCATGAAGTGGGGATGGGGTCTCAGTTATTGCCCAATTTTTGGAAATATGGAGGTGGTCAACAATTATATTTTTAAGAAAGTGTGTGACAGCCAAACAAAATAATGAAACCAGAATCAAAATGAAACTAAGCAATTTTCTCCCCTATATTGAGTAATTCAAGGCTAATATCCTTTAAAAATATTCTTCTTTGAAACTCTTCGTTTAAAATACAATCTAGTGAGAAAATAAAAAAGAATCATTTACTGAAAATTAAATTATTCAATGGTGTGAATCTTTCTAAATTCCGCAAGTAAAGTTGTGAATGCTTAAAAAGAAAACCATCTAAATGACATTCAAATAGTAAAACTATAAAATCAGGTATTAAACTATCACAATAGATTTAAAAAATTGAATTGAAAAACTAAAAAACAAATTGCCAAAAAAGAAGAATAATAAAACTACAAAACTTGGTTAGGAGCATATAACAAATTGAATTATTCCCTCAATCCCTCCCCTCTCAAAAAAAAAAAATCAAAAATATGCACACCCGGAGAAAGAGAGACATGAAACTAACAACTAAAAATTTGTTTTATGGGGAAGCAGCTCTATACCCTGGTCTTCCCACATGAAGTCTTCCCCCGCATTATACAGCCAGCATAAGAGGAGCGTGCAGTATTCCACCAGATAAGTAAGAATAAAAATCAACAAACAGTAAGGCCACCTGTTCTGGGAAAGAGGGGGGACATGATTATACCATTCTGACCTGTTTGTGGGATCAACAGATCTAGAGTCCTAAATTAATTCAAAAGCCAACTTGAAATAACAATAATATGCCAAATGAAAGATACATTTAAAATTTTAGACTGAGAAAGGAACATACGTTCAAGTGAACCAAAAATGGAAGGAGTGAAGCAGATGAATGACTAAAGTAACGGTTAGAGTATAAAACTATTCTTATGCCTTTAATCATTAGTTTAAATTTTTGGTTGAGTTGGTTGTTGAATATGGTATTGCAGCTTTTCTAATCGAGAGGTCTCAAGTTCGAATTTCAGTAGCATCCATATTGATTTATTACGCAAGGCAAGAGAAGTTTTTACAGCAGCCACGCTTCAAGCCTGAAGGGCATTCGCGTGAGGAGGTGTGTTAGAGTATAAACCTATTCTTGGACCTTCAACCATTAACTTAAGTTTTTGGTTGAGATGGTTCTTAATCAGTAACCAAGGATGGCAACTCCGCTTCATATTTGGCCTTCTCCCAGGGGCGAATAGCAGGTTCTAGAGTTCTATGACTGCTAACAGAACACAATTTATAAAGAAAATCAAAGAACAACCATAGAAAAGAAGATGAGGCTAGAGGTAGTAGTGAACGAAATGAAGAATCAGAAGAAAAATCTAATGGATGTTAAGAACCTCGATTAAATCAAAAGTCAATAGCTGAACACATTCAATACATAACTTTTATTGGCTTCCAATATGCTTGTAGAAATCAACCACAGGTATGAAGTAATTATCAGTAATTTGGAGTTCGAACCTAAAATTTAAAAATCATCCAAGACCCAAAATATCAACTAATTATTGAAATCTAAAATCAACAACTAATTGACATCGTGGACTTTAAAATGACTGGTGAAACACAAGAAACGTCTAAAGTAAGGGAATTTAATGGTGTGTTCGGTAGGGGTGAAAATCTTTTTTCTGGAAAATAATTTTCTCATTTTTAAGGTATTTGATAAAACAAGGAGAGTAAATTTGTTTTCAGGGGGAAATCATTCTCCCTAGAATGAAAGAAAATATTTTCACTTTGAATAGAGCATAAGTTGATTTTACGTTTCTTTGGTGCTCATACCGTTTCACATTCTTTCTCTCTTCCATGACTATTTCCTCAACATATGGTTTGAAGATTAAGTAGTGGCATATAATTCGAAGATTAATGCAACATATTAAAGATTAATTAGCGAAATTGTATCATCCCAATGCCGATACCGATACCGATGCCGATGAATCTAACAATCATGATTTCATCAAAATTCAAAACGTTGTGCAATTTATCATCAGGTTTAAGAAGATAAAGAAACTTACTAGGTTTTTCCTCTTCTTTGTTTGGATTCCTAATCGAATGTGAAAAATCGATAAACGTTGCTGGCATCAAATTGTTGGCAGTAGGCAAGACAAAAAAAAAATTAACAAATGTATATATTGTCACAACTTTGATCTCGATAACACTACTATTGTAATATAATTCCCCAATGAACAAAATATAAATTTTCATTTTTCTAAATGTCTTACTTTTTTTTTTTCACTAATGTGCCTCTTTTTAGCTTTTTTGTTCATTTTTTGCTAATCAAACTCATTTTCCATAAACTTTATTTCCCCTTTTACCAAACAATTGAAAATATGAACTAAAAATCATTTTAGATGAAAAATTATTTTACATGAAAAATGATTTTTTAGGAAAATCATTTTCAACCCTATCAAACACACCCTCAAAGAAAACCCATTCAAAACATTGTAGAGATATTTTTTCAAGGAAGACAAAAACGAAGCAGCAAATTTTCATCCCAAGTCCCATAGTTGAGTTGACTATAACAAAATTAATATTCAACAGAAATGTCCATTTCTATTTGGATACATATTGCATGGCATCATCGGATGTGAAATTGCATATCCTACCGTATAAAATCTGTGAACGTTGATTGTCAGCATTTTCATCATAAATAGTGGTCTGTATTTGGCACAAACACAGATGATGATTTTTTCGAAAATCCATAGGGAGGGAATGGAAAAGAAGAGCATATTAGAATAAAGAGACAATTCACCATTAAATAATTAATTGGTATGGAAAAAAACGAAATCCAAAATTAAGTTACCAATTAGAAGGTTTTTTTTTTTTTTACAATGGTAAACGGGCCCAGCCCACTAAGCCCCATCGCAGGGTTTATCCAGCCAGTGCACCTGAACGGACTCAGGGGTGGGAAATGTCAAAGTCCAGATCAAAGTCCAGGCCCACACACACTCCCATACACAAATGCACCGCAAATATGCCCCCTAAGTTTGAACCCGGATGAGGGGGCAGACTGTGTGGAGGGATGGACATCCGACCATCTCTTCTTCGACAGTTACCAATTAGGAGGTAGGTGTTTGACGGTTGTGAATTTTTTGTTGCTCGTATATTTTTGAGAAAGAGAGATAGAGCCACACCCAACATATGTAGTAGTGGGTTACACAGGAAAAAAAAATAAATGCTTCTCATCCAAACATGACAACAATGAATGGTGTGCCTTTTTTTTTTTAAGGGTAAAAATCAACAAAAAGATTAATGGCTAGGATTTTAAAACTATATGGAATCAAAGGCTACAAATGAGCAGTGCACCCAAAAATAAGGGGAGTGAATTGTTGACTACATTTCTTTTATATATATAGGATTATATTAGATTAGATATCCACAATTAATTTGTTCTTCGATATTTTCTCTTGTTCATATTTCTATCAAAAGCAACAGAGACAAATTAATAGACGCTAAAATATATAGCAATATCTTGTTACACGTACATCTCTAATATTAGTATAGAGAAACCCAATAGGAAGAAAATGGGAAATCACATAACTAAAAGAAAAAAACGTAAGGAGAAATCATACAGAGATGGTCCTAGTTATAAATTTTTATACACATAAACTATTCTTGACAATAATAAACCATGTTTTTGGGTAATATGTTTTCAGCAAGATTTCTTTTGCCAACTTTCTTTTTTTCATCATAAA
>JACYFF010031959.1:89350098-89366455 GCA_017589665.1 Selenicereus undatus
ACATACATGTATGTGTGTGTGTATATATATATAGAAACATCTTCATTTTTTGGTTGTATATAAAGGTGTCAAAAATGTGAATACAAGTTAAATTTAAATCGTGCTACACTTAAAATTTGAATGAAATATTTTGTTCAATACATTTTTTTCCGGGTTAAAGATATTGCACAACCTAAATTCTATGAATTTAAATTTCATTTGAATAATTCATGTTCAGACCCTGTTTTTTAGATAAGCTAAATTCAGATGATTGGATCGGATTAAATTTATCAATCCTAGTCGTGCACCAAGCTTAGCCACATCGACTTTTTGTGTTGTAATCGCTAGAGTCTATACAAAATAGGGGTAGCAATGGATCCTAGTTTCAATTCAAATCCATTAGACTTGCAATCAGTCATTTAAATGGGTCTTAATCCATTTTCTTTGGATATATTGGATTTTAAAAAGATTTTTATCTTAGTAGGATGTGAAATTGAATGTGAGTCTATTTTTAAACCTAGATCCACTCACTAGATCCATTTAATAAGATTATCTTCAGCCTAAATGTTAGAGTTGGGTAATAGGTCAGGTTGGGTCGGGTTTGTATTCGTATCAAACTTAAACAGGTTGAGAATTACTCGATTTGAACCCAACCTGTTTATTAAACAGGTATACCCATTTAATTTTTGAACGAGTTAGCCCGCTTAGCCAATTTAAGATAAATAGGACGGGTTCAGTCGCCTAATTACTTATTCACGCATTCAACATTCTCAACTAATATGTTATTACATAGCGTTAAAAATGAAGTTTATATATCACATTAAACAATTACTCTCTAAAGCTTCCCCAATTCATCACAATTCAGATTTTTTAATTTTTGTATTCTTAATTGTCTAATAGAAAGGTAAACAAATATATGACAAATGAAAAAATGAGTTTACTTGTTTAACTCATTTAATTAAACGGGTTAAATATGTATTTTTTCATATCGAGAATCTCGACCTGAACCTAACCCATTTAATTAAACGGGTTGAACGTGTCAACTCATTTAATTAAACGGGTTGAAAATTTACACCCAAACCCATTTAACTTCGTGTCGGTTTCGGATCGATGATCGTGTCGGGTTAGCTTTGCGCAACTCTACTAAATGCTAATAAGGCTGTGGATCCGTTTAAAAGTTATAGCTCGAATCCATGGTAGTTTTGGATCTAATTTTGGAGGCCCAATAAATTTGGATTGGTTTTGTGAACTTGACCCATTACCATTCCATGAACAAACGGTTTCACAAAGCGTGAGAATGAACGGCCCAGATTTGCTCTTGTGTCAACATTTCATGATCGTTTGATACTTTGATCCCCTGCCTTTCTTCGGAGAGAGAGAGAGAGAGAGAGAGAGAGAGAGGCTGATGAAAGCAAGCTGAGAGGTGAAAGCTAAAATCTTGTGAAGTAATGGAGAAGGAAAAACCGGCTATCATTGTCCATCTTGAGTCAGATAGTGATGATGATGATGAACTAACTCTTTCAGGTAATTTATCTCTTGTTTTTCCTTGTTTGTGTTAGTATCAAATTTTAACTCATTTGTCTTAAGAAAGAGCAAAATTTTGCCTAGATTCTCAGTGTTTTTTCTAGGGTTTTCCAAGGAAAATGGAAGGCATAATGTGTGGCAGATAGACTGTTTTCTTCCCAGGAGTTTTGTTGGGTGGTGAAGGATTGCTCAATATTTGGTGGGTATCAATAATTTTTTGGAAAGTTTTTTTTTGCCCCGGGGGGGGGGGGGGTTGTGGGAGACAAGAAAGTGCCTGATTCTTACAATGCAAAATGCAGCTTATTTTTTGGCAAGTTGTTGTGACTTTTGCCTTGGTTTGTGTGGCTCCTTCTCTTGCTTCCTACTTTTCACCATGTTTTAGGGTCCCTTGTTCCTGTGAGTAGGACTTATGGAAGGCAGAATCTTAGCTACTTTACAAAAGCAAAATTTCATTCTCCCATTGGGTACAAAACTGTGTCTAATGAGCAGTAGTAAATATAAGAGAAATGGTGCTTTTGCCATGTCCTGTGCCAATGAACAGAGCCTTAGTTACAAACTTAGAGCTTCCAATTCATGTTAAAATGTTTATTCATGTGTTAAACTCTGTCAATTTTGGGTTGCTGCAAATTTTTGCAAAGCATTTATATGTAACGTTGGATAATTGTCAGACAAATTGCTCAAATTCATGTCCAATTAAGGTGAAAAGGGTTATGTTCAATTTCTGTCGTGTACCTTCATGCTTGGGTTGGTTGTTTTCCTGTTGTGCCAGCTCTAGCTAATAGCAAGAGAAAGTTTAAGTTCAGTCTGGACTCTTTGTAGTGTGTAGGACAATAGGAGGAGGAAAACGTGGTGAATTTGCAATGATCTCCTCAATGGAGGATTCCAAAAGGATCCCCATGTCACCTAAAAACCTGGTATGGAACCAATCCCGGGATGTTGACAACTATCTTTTCAGTGGATTAAACCTGGTAATGTTGCTCCATATGATAGGCTATATTCAATTTACTGCTTCATCCAATGTTCTTTTATGAGGATATCAGGCGCAAGGGGGAGAATCGATAGTGGGCTGGCCAAAGTCCCTCACCATCACCTTATGAATTTATGCTGCCAAAAAACTTTTGCTCTGAAATTTGCGTTTAGGGATCAGGATTTGCTTTTGAAAATGCGGTGTCTGCTACATTACACTGGACAAATTGGTTTCTCCTCAAGAATAATTGGCCTATAACAACAACTAGAATGCCTTTAAATGAAACATTTTGCAGTTGTTATCTTGCTGAGAATCCTGAACTACCTATTCAATTTTAAGTTCTCAGTGGTTTTAGAAAGACGGGCCATTATACTTAATTATGATTTCTGTTTTCCTAGACTTGCCATGTTACGTTAAACCCTTCTAGTAGTTGATTGCATTAGGGGATCATGGGATACATCGCTACGCAGCCATTTAATCAGTTAGCTTAAGTTAAAAGACACAACGGCTTAAATGGTTGATCAATGTGCCTTTTTTTTCGTTTTTCTTTTTTCAGGCACCTGTATTTCTGGCCTTTGTTCCCCTCATCTCTTCCGTCATGTTTCCACATCAAGGAAGAACATATTACTGAACTACCTATTCTAAGTTTTAACATAATTTCTTCTGATTTATGTAGCATCCATACTTCAGAGTTTAGGCGATCAACTACCTACTAACAATATGATTATATTTATACCTTTTTCTTTGAGGCTGTTGGTTGTATTTTGTGTCACTTGCAGAGCTTTTTCACAGAGACAATCTTTCAAGGCATCTTTCATCTTCACAACATATTGCTACTCCTGTGCACGGTGTTCAGGGGGAGGCAACCAAAGAGGATGGGGTAGACACAAAGAATAGACGTGAACACATTTCCCCGCACTCACCTTCACCATGCTCCTCAGATACTTTACCTTCCAGCATGACTTCAAAGAGGAGAGATAGAGGTTACTGTGGATCACGTGGGAAGATGAACAATGGCACATTTGATGACCACTTGGAGTAAGTTACACTTTGTACTTGGTGTGACATTAGGAATATCTGTACGTTGTACTTAATCTTCATGATTCTTGATTTGTATTACTGGATCTTCTAGGAAGATTTGGACAAGTGTATCTGAAGATAAGAAGTCCTCATTTGCTTTGCTGGATAGCATGTGTTTTTTATTTTATAAGATGGGACGAAGATGGGGTCTGGATGCGATAAAACATAAGGATATCTTCTCAAAGAAGTATGTTTTGGTTCCCATTCTTTGCTGGTAAGTGATGGTGTGCTCCTATTTTATTGACCTTGCTTCCCAAACCTTAATAGAAGTTTTCTTTATTTGGTTCTTGGAAGCATTTGATTTTTCATTGCTCTAGGGATCACTGGAGACTTGTGGTTTTCTGCCATTTCAGTGAGTCTGCATGCTCAGAAGCCAGAACGCGGTGCATCGTGTTGCTGGATTCATTGGATATGGGTGTACAGGAAATTGAACCTGATCTAAGAAAGTGTGGTCTTAATTTTTCAAAGTCATTCTTTTTTTCTCAACTGTTGGTTGTTCTTCCGGATCATTGTAATGTTGGACTAAAAATCAATCTGTAAACATATTGAATTCACAGGTTTGTTTTTGATATTTTCGAGGCAGTGGGTAGACCAGAAATCAAAGATGTCATTTACCAAATTCCTCTTTTGGCACCCAAGGTGAATGTTATGCCGTTTCTCATGATATTGATCCCTTAACTTCTTGCTATGATCGTTCAACTCTCTTGCTTGTAGAAGGATCATGTTGTGATGATTTCTGACCGCCCAATTAGGCTACTTGGGTTTGTCATGTGGTTATACATCTCTTCTCTTGCACACCATGGCCTTCTTATAAAAGTTAACACCTTCAGGTACCCCAGCAGAGAAACAACGTTGACTGTGGCAGATTTGTTCTTTACTTTATCAAAAACTTCATGGATGCTGCTCCGGAGAATTTTAGCCTTTCGAATGGATACCCTTATTTTGTATGAGCTCTCTCTCTCTCTCCCTCTGTCTGGTCTATCTTTCTTTTTCTCTCTCTCACCTGCAAATACATGCAGACGGCAGACCCAACTTAATGGAAATAGTCCCTCTAAATTCAGGGTGAGGCTATACACACCTGACCTCTCTCCCTTACACCCCTGCCTTTGTTTGTTTGTCAGGGCTTTTTTGTGTTTCTGAGGAAAGATCCAACAATCCCTTGGCTTTTATGATTGTCCTGGATAATCATAAAAGTAGGGACACCCTACCTTTCAAAATATCCTCTCCATAGAAGCACTTCATCAATATTTCGTGTCTCTATGCCTTTAGACTTTATTATGTGTGTTACGCATTTTACTTGCGTCCACGTCTGTGTGTCGGGTTGAACCCTATCGGTCGCTAGTTGCTTACTTGCCATGTCTTTCGTATGAAATAAAGTAAAGTGTGTCGATGTCCATGCCTTCCAATAACGCACAATGTGGGTTCCGCTTTAGCTTGGTTTAGGGAAAAGCTAGATGTAGGTAGCCTTGTTCCAAACCGCCATGACAAAAGATTTTCCAACCCCAACCCCCCTCTCAGCTTGGGACCCTGTGTGGGAGTCCAACATGGGTAATTATATCAAAACGGAGAGGCTGAGTAAGATATTATGGTAACTATGATATCACTGCTGTCTCTCATTCCCATCCAATATGCTGCAGATGAGGCCAAATTGGTTCACTGCTGACATGTTTGAGGATTTCTGCAACAAACTTGATAAGGAATCACTTTCTGATCCAGATTCAGCTTCGGATCCACCAGGCGGACGTGCCGTGAGGCGTTCACAAAGAATCAGAAACAAAAGGACACAACAATCGCCACCACCATCACCACCATCGCCGTTCAAAACTGCTAACCAAACATACTATTTACAAAAATCTTCCGGGGAGGAATTTGAAGTATTTTTGATAGACTGATGGTCTCCCTCTTTCTGTGTCTCGCTCTTTTGCACTTGGCAGCTCGGGAAATTCCTCGTTGACATGCAGCTTAGCATTCAGATGATGTTCTGCTATTGAAAGGATGTATGGGCTATGTATATAGTACACTAATGTGATGTTTGGCTGGATGTAATGTAATGGTAATGTAATACAATCAACTTTGTAATGCGTTCGTGATTACTTAGTTTGTGGTAATCATAATTACAAGATAGTTATTTTATTATAATACTCTCATACAACCGAACAAAGTAATGTAAACAGAATTACAAATTTATTTACATTACAAGGTTGATTACATCTAGCCAAATATTACATAAATATTATTAATCAAATTCTGACCCAAGTTATCTTGCAGATCATGTTAACTCCATTTTCATATGTTGGTGATAGGAAAACATTGTAATTGCTACTTGCGTATGATTGACTTGAAAGGAAGAATTTATTTCTAAAGAAAAATAAATAAAAAATACTAGACGACCGCGTCAGGTAGGGATCGAACCTACGACCTTCTGCTTAGGAAACAGACGCTCTATCCACTGAGCTACAGACGCACTACGGCTTTGTGTGCTTCCCACTTGACCCAAACCAGTAAAAACATTTTTTTCTTTTTTTTTTGTTTGGCGGGATGAAATTAAAACATCTTTGGTGTGAAAACAGCTGGACTTTTACATTTGAAAGCCGAAGCAAGGACAATTTTTTTATTTTTTTTTTGAAAAATAGCACATTCATTTTATTTTACTTTGCAAATACGCACAGCTAATAAATAGGTGGTGTGATTTGTATTTGGATTCAAGCTGGGTCTGGAGACATATGTAGGTTAATAAGATATTGGTTTGACTCAAATTGGAGCTTCAAAGAGGGCTTCTTCGAATTCTTGTCAGCTGTGGATCTATGGTTGGCTAGTTGGGTAATTTATCTAGCAAATATGAGCAATATTTTAGAATTTATTTTGGATGTATGACTAAGTTGAAAAATTCAGATGCAATTATTACTAATATGCAAATAGAATAATAATATTATCGGAGAAAATTGACACTATTCAATTACTCAATCTGAAATACATATTCAACCTGTTGTAAATAGTACTAAGTTGATCAGAACTCAAGCTCAAATTGACTCATTTCAGGAAGAACTCGACTTAATTTTTCATTTTTGATAGGAAAAAACAGACTCCTAGTGGGAGTTGACTCCAATTTGACTAGAAATATTTATGTCAATCATCAGTATTCAGTAGTAATATCAAGGTTTTTTCAAGACCCTCCTCAAGCCACGTACTCTTCTCCTCCCTTTCATATGTTTGAAGATGATTTGGGACATGCGCCATAAGATGATCCTCCCGTCTAACAAAAACTCAAGAAATAAAATTAAATGACCAAAGAAAGATTTAAATCAAGTTAAATGACAAAAGAAAGAAAAAATATGCTCAAAGAAAAGCCCTAACTAGGGCAGCAATAGAGTGGGTTTGGGGCAGGTTAAATTGTACTGTCATCCATACTTATTTTTGAAAATATTACCTCTCATATATCTGTATTCATTAGATTTCAGAAAATAGTATTGATATCGACAACTATCAAATTTACAAATTTTGGGTTTTATTCAAATCCACTAAGAGTAAAAAGTGGTAATCATATTCAGGTATGGGAAAAAAATAATTTTAAAGTTTTGAATATTTCAAAAACAAGTAATAGAGTTTTTGAAGTTTTGTTTTTTTTTTTGTAAAAATACAGTGGAAGTAACAACTTTGCAGATTATAAAAGAAGTCTCATAGAATAAAAATCCTAAATTTAAAGAAGGAATAATATTTAAAATGTAGCATAACAAAATTGGTTTAAAACAGGTACCAAACAAGCCAGTTATGAGTTTATTCTTATATCTTACACATACGTGTACTCATGTATACCTGGCAAAACTGACTCGAGACCCGAAACCCGAACCGAACGACCCGAACCCATACCCGACCCGACACTTGAAATATGTTCACCCAAAGGTGGACCCAAAACCCAAATTGACCCAAACCGAACCATATCCAACCTGAAATTTTCTACAAAATTGCTTGTTTTGGCATGACGAGCGTATCTGATCAAAAATTGGTTGACCCAAAATCGACCCAAACCGAACCATAACCGATCCAAACCGAAGCAACCCAAAATGTCAACCCGAACTTGACCCGATCCAAACTTAATCTGACCCGTAACCTAACCGAATAATTCATTTACCGGGTCTATACCCATGCCCATATATTTATTCCATTTTTATATCCACTTAAAACCTATTTATTAACTACTAAAAGGGCCCTACCTTAAATGGGGCTGATTTCATGTGCTTTACATTGGTTTGGGCTTTATAGTTGTATTCTAGGCCTAACGTATTATCAAATATGCTCCACACACGAGTTTTGGTAAGAAATTCAAGTTGTCATCCTGCATTGAGAGTATTCGCAGTGATAATTCTGAAATTTGAAACTCTAATATGCTATCAACAAAAATTCTCTTTTTTTGAAATTTGGATTTCTTCATTTCTTTAATTTATAAAATTCCAATCCGAATCATCACATAAAATATTTCCTATGAACCTACAATTAAGTATGTTTTTATTAATTTTACTTTTTTTTTTATAAAACACTATTTGTATTCATTGGTCCTGTAAAAAATAATTTTTAATTCAAAAGGTCACACTCGTGCTCTATCTCTCATCTCCATCATCCCCAAACTCCAACCTCAACCCAGCAAACCCAGACTCCATTCTCTTACTATCTCTGATCTCCCTCATCGCAAATTTCAATCCAAAACAATAAAAATCCAGGAAACCCAAATTTAATTCTTTTCTATATCTCTCTTCCTCCTTATCTGAACTCAATCTCTATCTGTCATCTCTCTCTAAACCTAGACATACAGATCTCCTAGCTTCGCAATGTTCAATTTTTTAAAAACCTTTGGATCAAAACGACACGCTTTATTCAACTGAACCTTCCAATGTGCTGCGTCTACACGGCGGATAAGACAAAACAAGAGACCCACATGGTGGAACACTGCCACAGTTCAACATGCGGTCCAAATTGAGGGAAACGCTAGCTGCAGGAAAAGGCGTGGAATGTGGGTGATGACTCATAGGCCGCGAGTATAGTGCTCCAAATGCTCTAAGACATTTTGGTAATTGGCTTCTTGGACATGCCTAAGGCACATAGGCAAGATTTTGCTTCCCCCACAGTTAGGTCATCAAAACTAAGGCTAGCAAAGCTGATTGTATTTGCAAGAAAAGGATGGTATTGGTAGTCAACTTATTGCATGTAGGTTAAGGTCATAATCGGGCTAATGCAAATTCAAATCATATCTAAATTGAATCAAAATCTTATCAGCCTTCTTTGAGCCTCAAATTTTACCAGAATCAACTTAGTATTATCTATTAAAAAAAAAAAGGGCTAGCCCATCACATATTTTCTCCATTTATAAGACTTGAATATGCAATCACGTTGAGAAATAAGTGTCAAATCACTTAAAATATTTTTACTATGTCCCTTAGCAAGAGATTTTGAAACCATTCCCACCATGTCCAAAGGGGTTTAGATATATTGGAATCCCTCAGACTGAATATGCAACCATGTTGAGAAGATATCAATAGTATTTTTAAATCCTACTCATTTGCTCAAGAGTAGGGATGGACAACGGACCGGATATCCATTGGATTAAGTGGGCGACCCACTTAAAATAGGACTAATAAAGGGTCGAGTCAATAATGGGTCGAGTCAATACGACATATGAACGGGTCGGATTGGGCTAACCCATTAACGGCCCATTTAGTGACCCATTATTTTTTTCAACTTAATTGACACACTAGTTTACATGTTTCAATTAGTTAAGTTCATTAATAACACTTTGTACATAATAATAATTATTATACACCGTTGTTTTGTACAAGTTTGTTATGTTTTTAAACGGGTTCAAAGCAGGCCGCCTATGGACCGACCTGATCCGACCTGTTTATTAGCTTGGTTGTGTATTTTTTAACTCTGAATTTAGACTATTTTAATTTGTTAAGAAATTATAATGACATTAGTTGAAAAAATAGCTCACCAAAAACACTCATTAGGTGGTAATGGGCGGGTCATGGATAGACCAAGTTCATTTAGCCCATAACCCAAACTGGCCCATTAATAAATATATTGGCCCTAACCCGCTCTGTTTAGTTAATGAACTGATCCAATCTGATCCAGCTCAGTCCATTGCCTATCTCTACTCAAGAGGTATGGGCTTACTTTCTATCTTTCAACCCGATAAAGAACTTCTTCACACTTCCGATAAGGGCATGGCTTGCTATTGATTTGAACTCATCCCCAACAAATTTTGGGGGAACGGTTTTTGTTGTTTGTTGTTATACCATGGTCACTCTGGAATTGGCGCAAGCATAAATGCTTGGAGGACCCCCCCTCTTTCATCCTCATAAAACTATGAGACTTCATACTTTTTAAGTTCAAGGAATTTCTTAACGCCCTTGGCCATTGGTGCCCAGCTTATTTGAGAATGTTTTGGTTGTTGCTTAGCCACACCTTGTGAAACTCTAATGATGTTGGTTTTCTTATGGCCTATTCTTTTCGTTGCTCTTTTTCAATTTATCAACTTCAATCCACTTCAACTAATTTTAATCCACTTCAATAAAAAATATCAATTTTAACATACTTCAGTTAACTTCAAACTACATCAACCAACTTCAACCCACCTTATTTAAAATTTTATTTTCACTAATTTAAATTTTTAACTAATATAAAAAAGTATACCAACTTCAATTTACTTTAACCAACTTCAACAAAAAATATCAATTTCAACCTACCTTAAGTCATTTTACCTTTGTACCAATCCAAATTTATCATCGAAAAAAACAGACCCTTACTAGCTTGCTTCTCATTCTGCAGCAAAAAAAAAAGGGAAAAAGTTATCACACTAGAGGCGAACGGAATTAAAATTAACATTTAAAATTAAAATTAAACTTAGGTGAATTATAATATTGTCAAGTACATACAGATACAGTCTCCAATCAGCTGGAGCGTCTGTAGCTCAGTGGATAGAGCGTCTGTTTCCTAAGCAGAAGGTCGTAGGTTCGACCCCTACCTGACGCGAATTAATGCTTCTGAATTTTTTTTTTGTTCCTCCCTCTACAGTCATTGATGGTCTGATTGATCAACCAGCTCTGTTAAATCGTGATGAAGATCTGCTCCATCACTGACAGCCCAACCCACCCTCAAATGTCCATTTTTAAACTGAATTTTTCTAAAAAAATACCGACCATTTTTTAAAAATAGTTGATAATTTTGCCAAAAGAAATTAAATTTAAAAAAAAATGAACATTGTTGTCGCCTCCATTCATCCATCCACCACCCACCACCAGGGTCTTCCTAATATTCTCTTCTCTTGCATTGCACACCATAGCCCCCCTCTCTCTCTCTCTCTCTCTGAAATCGACTATTTATAATATAATTTCTGCTAAGCTTCCTCTCTCTAAGGCTGGAATTTGCTCATCTTTTCCGATTTATAATTTAATATTGAAGTGGGCAAATGGAATAACCAAAGACAGAGAGAAAGAGAGAGAATGCCTGTAGAGGATGACCTCATCCTCTCTTCTTCTTATCATTCCTCTTCTTAGATCTTGTTTTCCGCGTCAGGGTTCCCTTCAAACGGTGTGTTTTCTCTCTCTAATTCTACCTCTTTGTCCTTCATCGTGCCCTTCTTTCTTAATCGATTCTGGGTTTTTCTGATTCTGTTCTAATTCTGTGATTTGCAGGAATCCTAGATTGATTTATCTTTCAATCCGATGTCCCTGGATTGAATTTGCAATTGCCCACTTTGTTTTTGATAGGAATTGCCTACTGGGTTCTGCTTAATTCCCTTTAAAAAGTATGATCTTTTCCTCCCGATTCAGTTATTTGCTTGCATTTAGAGTCTAGACCTATTGGATTGCCCTTTCTGTCATCTGGGCATTTGGAATTTGATGCCTTAATGTTGAATGGTTTATGTAATTCTGATTGCTTTTGGTTCAGAAATGTCCAATCTCATCAGAAGTGTTGATTTTGGTTTTCCCTGTGGCTAGATTTTATGGTTTTGGATTTTATGATGGAAATTGAAGAGACTCATTACAAGGTTTATTTATGATGATGTGATTGTGCATTGAATTGCAGAAAAAAAAAAGAAGAAAAAAATGGAATCAGATCTCGGTAAGCTTTTCATTGGTGGGATCTCATGGGACACGGATGAAAATAGGTTGAAGGAGTATTTTGGACAATATGGTCAAGTAATGGAGGTAGTGATCATGAGAGATCGTATCACAGGTCGTGCTCGTGGCTTTGGTTTTATTGTCTTCGCAGATCCTGCTGTTGCTGAGAGAGTTGTCATGGATAAGCACATGATCGATGGACGAACAGTGAGTAAATTGATTGTCATTGTTGGTTTTCTACATACATTGAAAATGTAATTCAGTTTCTGTTGTTTCTTTTCTGCATTTTACATTAGCCTTCAATTGATAGTCATATTCTGTGTAGCACGCTACTAGACTTGTGTAATTCCCCTATCTATTCTGAACTACATTGATGAATGATCGATCTTGTCGTGAACATATATGAGCTGGAACCTGTCATCACTTTTACTCATATTTAGTCTCATTCCAATTTTGGGTTGTTTAAGGAATCATGAGGGGGTTAAGGCATTTCAAATCCACGGTCGATTGGAAAGTACCATTCAACAACTTATTTGTAGGGACGAAATTGTTTATGTTTGAACCCTGTACCCACCCTAGAGGGAAATCTGGAGTAATGGTTCAGTTTGGGTCATTTTGTAGAGTTCAAATGCTTAAATAGCTTCATGCTTAAACTAGCTTGTACTCAATGTAGAAATGTGTTCCAATTGATCACTTGCCTGGTTTGTTTTTTGCAGGTTGAAGCAAAGAAAGCTGTACCAAGAGACGATCAGCAGATTCTGAGTAGAAAAAATAATGGTCTCCCAGGATCTCCGGGTATTGGACGCACCAAAAAGATTTTTGTAGGAGGCTTACCATCGACAGTCACAGAAACCGACTTCAAAAAGTACTTTGATCAATTTGGCCCCATTGCAGATGTTGTGGTAATGTATGATCACAACACCCAAAGACCAAGAGGGTTTGGGTTCATTACTTATGATTCAGAGGATGCTGTTGATAGGGTTTTGCATAAAACGTTTCATGAACTTAATGGGAAGATGGTTGAGGTCAAAAGGGCAGTCCCTAAAGAGCTCTCTCCAGGACCCAGTCGCAGTCCCCTAGTAGGTTATAATCATAACTTCAATAGGGCCAGCAACCTCATTAACAACTATGCCCAAGGATACAATCTCAGCTCTATTGGAGGTTATAATAGAATTAATCCACTTATTACGAGCCGATCTGGACTTCCTCCATTTGGCAATCCTAGATATGGAATGGGTATGAATATGGAGCCAGGATTAGGTGCTGGCTATGGCGCAAATTCTGCTTTGAATAAAAGCAATAGTTATGGCCGCATTTTAGGACCTTACTATGGTGGCAATTCAAGCAGATATGACATGCCTGTTGGCTACAATGGAAATAGTATGAGGGGTGATCCTTTGGTAAGCCCAGGAGCTAGGAATGTATGGGGAAATGGCTCGATTAGCAATCCCATAAATCCCGGCAGCCCTGGTGCTTTCTTGGGGTCTGGGAGTGGAAATTTTGGAGTCTCATTTAGAGACAGTGGAGCCAACTGGGGCACACCTTCTGCTATACCCCAAGTTGGAGATAATGGTTCTAGATATAATAGTGGGAATTTTGGATATGGTTTCGTTGACGGCAATCAGGGAGTGGGAGGTGGCGGCTATGGAAGAACACAAGTCCCTGATGGTGTTTCAGAACCATTAGCAGCGTCAACTGGTAATTTCGACACATCTTATGGGGACTTGTATCGTGTTGGGTCAGCATATCGTGATTCAACATGGAGTTCCGGATCTCCTGAACTAGATGGCTCTGGTTCATTCGGTTTTGGTCTTGGGACAGGAGCTGTAGATGTTGCTTCTAAACCTTCTGACGGTTTTATTGGAAGCTATAATGTTACGAACAGACAAGCAAATAGAGGTAAAATTTCTAGTCTTTAGTTATCTATTATTATGTTAATGTCATCATTTGACACCACCTTTCTGCTTGTAAAGGCTACGTACATTTGTATCTCTGCAGACCATGCTTGAGGAAGATCCAAGTGACTTGACATAGCCTCTCTGCCAGTGTAGCTGTATAGTTTTGAATCTCCTCACACCCTGTTTCAGCAGGATCTACATTGAATAGTTCTTTTTGTTTTAGATATCGTCGGTTGCCATAGTTACTCATGATACACATCATGCTTTGTGCACTTTTTACTGTTAGCCCGAAAAAGGTTAAACGATACAACAGTTTTGGGTTAGATATGTTAATTCTTTTAACAATTTATGTTTTTATCTTAGTTCTAGAACGTAAAGCGATTGGATTATGCATCAAACTTTCTATATATGGTTGTTCCCGATAATCTAGGTCCCTGATATTAAAAGATCTAAAAGGTTTTGTGCATGAAACTCGTGTTTCAAAGCATTGCACTCTCTGTCTTTGTTATACGTATTATCTCAAGAAACTCGTGTTTCATTGAATGTTGGAACTTTCTCAGGTTAACAAGGTCAGCATCAGTTAAATGTCTCCTTATCATTCCTCAAGTTTATCGTCATGGCTGGATTTAAACAGCGATCCAAACTATGGCACTCTTTTTTCTCCTTATATCCTTTCTTCTGAATATCTGCAGGAATTGCAGCATAGGAGACTTGTGATTCGAACAGCTAGCTAAAACAGGTGAAGGGACTTAAGTTTATATGGCAGGAGCAGTGTTTTCATTTCAGAATACAAATTCAGTAAGGGCAATTAAGTTGGTTTTTTCCATGACAAGGTTTCAGATTTGCATTTTTTCCCCTCAAGTTAGGTTCTTGGTATTTGGTTGAGTTGTAAAATCAGATTGCGGGATATACTCATAATGTGGATTCGAGATAGTGTACCGATGCACCTTCAGTCAGGACGTGAGCAATAGTTTGTCAGGTATAGGTGATCATTATTTGATCTTTATTTTGTTCCTTTTTCCCCCATTTAACATGCTGTAAAAGCTAGCCAGTTGAGTTTTACCTACTCGTTGCGTATATTTGATTTGGAATTGAGGATGTATTGTTGTCCATGGATTGTTGTATGAAGTGAAGTTTTTATTTGAATGAATACTGTGAAACAACAGAGGGGTATCCTTATGGGATTCCCATTAAGGTAATTTGTTGATTGGTCAAAATTCATTCTACATTGGAACACTCCTGTTGTTTAAAGTGGAAGAAGGAAATCATTGCACTATTTATTTGTGTTCCGTGTGGAATTGAACCAGGGAAATCTCTCCTTTACATCACAGCATATTTGCTTTTCTTATACATGATTCAACACTCTATAATCTAAAGGGTAAAACTATATACACCAGATCTATGACTATATGTCTTGATTATCCTTTTCCTGTAAATTTGACGAAAGAAAATATGTGTTGGGAGAGCTTTACCTCATATTGGGCCAATAGCAGCTCGATTCCGGTGAAACGGACGTTCTAAGACTAAAAAAGTTACTTGTCTGCTACTATTATTTGAGAATTTCAAGATGTATATTTCTAGCACGGGATATTAGGGAGATTGTTTTAATTTTTATGGAGTCCAAAATTCTGGTGGCCAAGAAAAGCTTTGAAAATTTGTGGGTGGTAATTTTGTTCCCTTATCCTAACTTGCATATCCTCTAACTTTATCAGCTCCTCTGAAATTCAAAAGGATGGATTTGTAAGATTAAGAGATGAGGTTTATGTGGTGCTTTTGTTATGGATATGAATATGAGAGAGAGAGAGAGAGAGAGAGAGAGAGGCCATTTGAGGCTAATCTTTGCCCTTTCTTATCTATCTATATTTTTGGTCCATCCAGTGTTTCCTTTATGAATGATTCCTTGTCCCATTATCTTGCTTCTCCGATTTTATAATTCCCTAAATTTTGTAAGTGTCAATCTTGTTTTCCTTAAGTAAGGTCTCAGGTTCGAGTCTTGTAAATCGAGAAAATCTATAATGGGAGAGTTCTATCTCTTATTGGGTCAACAGTAGCTCGACTCCAGTGAAATGGATGATCCAATACCAAAAGAGAAAGAATCCCTAGAGTCTGGTAAGTTATGTATTAAAATTAATTATGTTATTACTCCTTATAAATTTTTTTCTGAAACGGAAATGAAAGTTGAACATTCATTATGTTAGCAATCCTTGACTATATGATTTATTTTGCCATTTTGGTTATATGTTTATTTGAATACATATATAATGTAGACAAATGGATCGATAAATTTATATAAAAGGTGTAAAATGTATGTACCAGAACTATATTGAGATTTTTTAAAATTTATTTGACTTAATCTTGGTAGCCTTCAATTATCATATTTGCTTGCATGAATGATGAATGTAACTGAATAATAAGAAAAATGTGACTAAGTATTTTTAATAAGTACCAAAATATATCAAAAACGAATTGAATATAACTGAAAATATTTAATGAAGCCAAATAGTGCTAAGTCAGATTTAATTTAATAGTGTTAGGTACTGAAAGCAAGTATTAAAAATGAGTTCTTACACGTCTACGCTGTTGGTAATTGCAATTTCATAATTTTTGGCAAGCAATGTCCAATTATAAGTAATTATTGTTCTTGGAATGAACGGTCCAAATATGACATTTTTATGCATTTCTTTGTCAACGAGTAGCAGCTGTCATTTGGAAATTGAACTAATTGAGTTTTTTTTTTAAAACTTAAATTTACAATAAATAAAAATCTGAGCTTAAGTCCAAAATGTAATTGAATA